>CM023946.1:14449092-14524584 GCA_013407115.1 Glycine latifolia | reverse complement strand
ATTACATTCTGGAGGTGCAGAAAGCAACCGTGCAGGTGCATGCAGGAAACAATTGCCGTTTTTGAGTTTTGGGGCTTTGGGTTTCTTCTGTTTTGTTATTTTTTAAAGAAAAAAACTACTAAATGCTTAGTGTATACTGTATACTATATATTAATAAGAGATTTAAGATTGTCTTTGTGCTTAAGTGTGAAGCCGTGAAGAGAAAGAGGATATGCTGCGAAATTGAATCATTTGACTAACAAAAATTAACAAACTGATCGCTAACATTTGTTGATAAAAAAACTGTATGTTATAAATATTAGGATAAGTGACTCATTTTGCAACAATAAATAATTATAATTTTGCAATAAATAATATCATTATGTTTTTCCATCGATCAATATTAGTTGTTTTATTTTCTCTCCAAATATCAAGTCAATTTTACAACTCTAATAATACCATTATGTCTAAGGAGTAAAGTTTTTGTGTCAATTTCAAGTCCTGTTTTTTTTTTTATATAAAAAAAAATACAAATTTGTGGTTTTCCTTTTATGTCATGTAATTGTTTGCTTGCTTTTTATTTTATTTTTAATTTTCTTTTCTTTTTCATATCATTGCAAAACCATATATAGCTTATACACACATATATGTAATACATGAGTTAGGCAAATATGTTGGTTGAGTATATATATATATATAAGGGTGAATTAAACCTAATTATATAACAGTTCTATTTAGATAAATTTACTCGTAAATACTTGTGAGGAAAGAAAATAAAAAAGATAAAAAAATGAAATTTCTCTCATAAGTTAAAATTAATTTACTTATTTTAATTTTTGAAAAATTAAATATGACAACTTCTATAAAATTAACTGTGTAAGTTAATTTTAATTTTTAATTTATTATAGAATTTCATTTTATTTTCTCATTTTCTTCTCTTACAAGTGTTAATAAAAAAAAGTTTATCCAATTAAAACCAAGTTCTTAAATATAATTGATCTAGACATCTAGTACGTACTCAAACTAACAATTCAACCAGTTTACTAGTCCATCAGTCTTTGGTCCAAGTTTAATAAGTATGAAATTTTTTATTATTCTTTAAAGACATTAAGAATTAATTAAAAATATTAATTTAATCTGATATATAAATTTCAAGATAAGTTTCACAAAATGAGAAAATACTTAATTATGTAAAGAAAAATTCATAAAAAGTTTCTCTGACTTTTTAAAATGATGATACAAAATTATTACGCAGAAATGAGAAACGAAGCAGTAGTATACATTTAGTATTTGGTAGTTTTCCGTTTAAATATGTCTTTTTAATGCGCTAATCAATATCAGTAATCAGTAATATATTAAAGTATCTATAAGGTATAATTAGTATACATTTAGATTTGTGAATCCTTTAATATCATATAAATTTTAAAATTTTATACAAAAATTTACTCAAATACTAAGTTGTTAGAATAAATATTTAACTTGAATTATGTTAAATTTTATATTTGAAAAATAATTTTATAATTTGTAAAAAATAAATTAAATAATAATTATTTATGTAAATAACTTACTTAAATAATATACTATTAAATTATTGCTTCAATGATAAAAATTTATTAAGTTGTATTGCTTAATTTTAATTTCAAGCGACTCATACAGTAATTACTTTGGAAATACTTTTACATATGGAAGGGTTACCTGTTTTCAAAACACTTTTTTCATACGAATTAAATTAGACTATTTTTTAATAAGTAGTCAATTTATGGCCCCACATTTGAATCTCATTATGAATATAAAAGAGTTGATATTTTTTGAAATTCGAACGCCATATCTTCGACTCTCGAAACTTTTTCTTCAGGAAGTATCATATTTTTTTCATGGTAGAAAGCGAAGGAAATTAATATAATAACAATAAATATCTTGTTGAAAGTACAACACTGCCATCACTGGTATCGACATAGACCGGCAAATATCCAATGGCCTGAAAGTAATTTCAAGGGATTTTTTTAATTAGTTGATAGATATTTTAATAGATTCGAATTAAAAAATAATTTTACATGTAATGATAAGACTTTATAATATTTTCATCTTTACAAAATCGGATTGAAATTTTGAGCATTGAAGACGTGTATAATGCCAGCCCATTAATTTGGTTTGGAGGACAAAAAGTACACATTAAAAATTAAAAACACGAAGATAAAACTCTGAACCACTTATAATTTTCCAGCCTCCAGTTTTCCTCCTAAAGTCTCGGTACTTTAATTTAGGACATTGAATTCAAAAATTAAGATTTTCCAAGTCAATTTTCATTCTTACTAGAAAAATTTGCCGGCTCAAAAACTTTCACATACAAAAAGAACAAACACTACACGTGTTGTAAGGACATTGAATTCAAGAACATGGTAGTTATTATTTGATGGATGGTTCAAAACTAACTAACAACCCCAAATATTTAAATAAAAACACAACTTAAAAGTTAAAAGTGTTAAAGATTTTTTTAAAAATAATTGACTGTACTTATTATATGTCAATGTGATGGGTGATTGATAAGCAATAAGCAGCAACCACTCTCTCCTATCCCACCTTCTTCTTCAAAACCAAGGTACATATTATAGAATCCTTAATTTTCTTAAAGTCAGAATTCAATTAATCAGGTGGAGATGGTTTCGGTGAATGAGAAACTGAAGGGGTTCGTGGGGCACAGATGGGTGGTGTTTGTGTGCGCGATGTGGGACATGTCGTTTGCGGGGACATCTTACATGTTCGGGAGCATATCTCCGGTGATAAAGAGCAGCATGGGTTTCAACCAGAAACAGGTGGCGTTCTTGAGCGTGGCTAAGGATCTTGGTGACAACGTTGGTCTTCTTGCCGGCAAAATAAGTCAGTCTTCCCCTATTTGGGGCCTTATACTTGTCGGGGTTTTCCAGAATGTTGTGGGTTATGGCCTTGTTTGGCTCATCGTCACTCATCAGTTCCCCGCTTTGCCTTTGTGGCTGGTAAGTTCAATTCAACAACCAATCTCTCTCATCAGTTTTTTATATGTTCTGTTTACTTTTATTAAGGACGTGTTTCTCTTCTGTTTGTGAAATCATTTTTTTTTTTTGTGTAAGATGTCATTGTTTTCTCTATTATTCTCTCCGACACAGAGGAAAGATATTTCTCTTTGCATCAAAACTAGTACTGACTTACTGGTTGGTAGATCGTGAACAGTTTTGGATCAGTGGTATTCTGTCTCCCCAATCCCTCTGGTCTTGTTTCCAGAAATATACGATTCTTTCCTTTCCCCTGTTGACTTTTGCTGTAGTTCCCTTCTATATTACTGCTATTTTCTAATCACAATTAATGTTTTACCTCAAATCAACATGTGAAACTAAGTTAGATATTTGAACACCCAACCTTTTTTAAACACCTATCTACACTCATCAGTTATCTTTTTATTTCTTTCTACCTATCACCTATAATACCCATCATGTTATGTGTCTATGCATTCTTTTCCAACTCTAATAACGACCCATCCTAATAAGAGAAAGAAAAGGTTTATCTGATTTTCATAAAAAAAAAGGTTTATCTAATTAATTCTAGCATTTACTATTTTGTGGCAAAAATAATTAATCATTAATTAAAGGTATTTTAAATAAATAATATACAAACAATTAAAAGAGAATCTTATAAACAAGACAAACAATTTTTTGAAAAAAATCTTATAAAAAGACAGGAGTACCACATACACCGAAACACGTATTATATGAAAAAGGTTTTATGAGTTAGACTTTCGAGTGTTTGGATAAACCTTAAAAGGAAGAATAAAATATGTTTTTCGTGTGTTTACAATAATTTTTTAATTTAGTCTTTATATATACAATTATGTTTAATTTAATCTTCACTCACTGTTACTTTTGTTAAATTATCTTATCTATTAACTATAACATAATGAGTACATATGAATTAAACTAAAAAAGAGCCATACCTACGGCGACAATACTACATTCTTTTGTTCTTATATGTGACAATTATTTCTAATTCAGCCTCTATGCTTTAACACGACTATATATAAACCAACCACAACTTAAAATCCACTTCTCCTTGCTTGAATTGTTTTCAACATGATTGATTACATGTTGGGTTGTGCTGCATGTTCTCACACATGGAGAAACTTCAGCTTAATTCATACTGGTAAAATTACATGTGTTAACCAGACTCTGATTTGCAGCTATGCACTCTAATCTTTGTGGGACAAAACGGTTCAACATATTACAACACAGCAGCACTAGTTTCTTGCGTGCAAAGTTTCCCCGAGAGCAGAGGCCCTGTGGTGGGGATATTGAAGGGCTTTGTTGGCCTAAGTGGCGCAATTTGGACTCAACTAATAGCCATGATCCAACTTCCTGACCAAGCCTCTCTCATTTTCATCATAGCAGTTGGACCTGCAATGGTTTCATTAACCTTCATGTTCATCATAAAACCGGTCGAGAGTTATCGACAATCTAGAGCCTCCGATGGGACTGGCTTCACGTTTATCTACAGCATTTGCCTTCTCTTGGCTGCTTACTTGATGGGAGTTTTGTTGCTGGAAAACATGTTTGATTTGGACCAAAGCACCATCACATTGTTTGCAGTTATTTTGATCATTCTCATATTGCTTCCTATCATAGTTCCCATTCTATTGATTTTCTTCTCTGGACCCCAAAGTGCTGACCAAGAAGCCCTCTTGGAGCCACCAATGCTTGAAGCAACTAAGCCTAATAAGCACTTTGTTGGGGAGAGTAGTTCTAGCACTACCAAATTAATCAAACACGTCGAAAACGAGAAGAATCCTTCGAAGCTAGAGGTGCTTCCTCTGTCATCAGAAGGGCCAAGGGATGTTTTTCAGTTTCAAGCTAGACTGTGGCAAGCTGTTACCAAAGCTGTGAAGAAAATCAAGCGAAGAAATGGGCCCCATAGAGGAGAGGATTTCACCTTGTCACAAGCAATGGCCAAGGCCGATTTTTGGGTCATGTTCTTCTCTCTTGTCATGGGCTGTGGGTCGGGCTTGACAATCATAAATAACATGGGTCAGATTTGTCAATCATTGGGAGACAACAATGTCAATGTTTATGTGTCGGTTATCAGCATATCCAACTTCCTTGGTCGTGTTGGTGGCGGCTACTTCTCAGAGGTTGTAGTAAGGTACAAATGTACAATCTCTACTCTTCTTTAGAATTCTAGTGTATCTTCCAAGAATATACCCCATTTTAGCTGTTGAAACTTTAAATACTAAGTACTTATTTTAGTTCTTTACAAAACCAATTTTTAGGTGATCTAAGTTCAACTAATTTTCATATGACATGTAATTGTGTGTTATCAATTCTTTCTCGTAACTGACAAACTTGAATACATGTCATATAGAGATCGGCTGGTGGAAGTCTGGGATCATAGACATGTGGTGGTATGAAACTACCTAATAATTTTTCCTATTTTTATCCCCTCAAATTTGTAATTTTCTGAATTTACAAAAGGATATTTATCTTGACAACAATGGTATTTGAAATTATGAATACCTCTTATTTCTCTTTCTTTTCTTATCACATCATATCATCTATTATATTTATTTATACTTGTTTTTCTTCTATTCATATCTACACTTTTATCTTGAATCTCAATTCCTACAAATGACATTTTACAAATTAAATTTCATGGACTAAAATGGGAATTACTTGTGTTTATGTTAGAATCTCCTACCTTGAAACACATAATCCACATGTGTCTTATTGCGTGATTTTTTTAAACAGGAATTTTGGGTACCCAAGACTTGCTGCACTGGCATTTATTCAAGCAGGGATGTCTTTGGGACTTTGCTACTATGTATTGGGTTTGGCTGGTCAAGTTTATGTGGTGGCCATATCCAATGGTTTTGGGTATGGTGCCCACTGGTCAATTGCTTTAGCAGCAGCTTCAGAACTATTTGGCCTAAAAAACTTTGGAACTCTCTACAATTTTCTCACCATGGCTAGTCCAACAGGCTCTCTCTTTCTATCTGGATTTGTAGCAAGCACAATATACGACTATTACGCGGAGCAGCAAGTGAAACACCGAATGCTCACGGGAAATAACAATGACTTGCTTCTTTGTGAGGGAAACATTTGCTTCTCCATCACATTTGGAATTTTAGCAGTAGTTTGCTTATGTGCAGCATCTTTGAGCTTGATCGTTGCTCACAGAACAAGGAAATTCTATGCACAGCTTTATGGAGAGTCTCAAACTTAAAAAATGGGAGTAAGCATAGGAAAACTTACAACAGTTACATGTTCCAGTTATCAAGGGAATCAATGGAGTCTGGAGAGTCTCACTACGGTTTGAATATTTTATTGATATTTGTTAGAGAAATGCTAGTAATACAATTTTTTATTACTTTTTTTTCATATACTCTTTTATTGTTGGGTGAAATTCATGTGTATTCTATTAGATATGAGTTTCCTTCTTATTTGATAGGTCCTATTTATAAATGAGTAGGAATCACATGAATTTAACTTATAAAAGAGGGTATCAGAAAGATAGTGCTAGAAAAGTTGTTACTAGCGCTTCTCTGTTTGTAATCTTTTTTTCATACCCCGCTCCCATGTTGATTTTATATTTGTTTATTTGCATATAAGTAAGAATCATCATATTAGTCTAATATTAAATCTACATTCAAATTTGTATCTTTATCCTTCCTTGGTTTCATTTAGGAAGATACTAGCATGGTAGTGGTGTGATGTACAAATTGTTATACATTTTTTTTTTTTTGGGTATGTTATTTAACATTTTTTTTTGAAAGGTCAGATATGATTTATAATAATATCAGCTCTTTGCACAAGATGTACCAAAGCTAATTTAAAAAGCAAATTACAAGAAGGTAACAAGCTACATATAATTGTTGTATGCGAGAAACAACAAAACTGCAACAAAACAAATAATAGAACTCAACACATATACTGCATCTATAAGACAGAAGACGTGCTCCCTTGTGTCCTCCACATATTAATTCAGGGTCAATTTGTTCTGAAAAACTCCCTTAAAATATTATACTTAGAAAAGAAAAAAAAAACGACCACAGTGGGAGTCGAACCCACGACCTTCTGATCCGAAGTCAGACGCGCTAATCCACTGCGCTATGCGGTCCGTGATATAACATTGTAACTATTTTATAAGACTATACAAAACAAATGTTATATTTTATTATTCTAAACGAATTAACATATCCTCTATTAACTGTCACTGCTCTAATCAATAAAAGAAATACACTAAAACTAGCAAGCATTCAAAGATTGGCTGATGGAACAAACAAATCCTAAGTTTCAACAAAAAAACCGAAAGAAAATTAACAATCATTTAGTGGTTGATGGACTTTCATAATTAGCATAAGTCAATCTCAATAAATGGATATCTCTCGCAAGATAAATTGGGCGTTGGATAAATTGTAAATTGGTAAATCCCCTTTTACCCTTGTGAATGTGAAATATGTATTAAACTATGGAAATTCTAGTGCTTTCGCCGTTGGAAGTTTTTCTGTTTAAATTTTGATATAGTTAGTTATTGAAAACAAATTATTTTCATGCACTAGATACCAATTGCATTTTATCATGGCTAGTTCATGCACTGGAAGTTTATCTTGCTCAGTCACAATTATCTTGTGTGATACAACATTTGATATTCCTCTCTTTTGAGAAAAATAATTAAAAAAAACACTGATGAATTGGTTAAAGACAAACCGTTTGCTAATTGAGAGCATGCATAGCCGATGGCACAAAAAGACAATTTTACATGAAAAAATGGAGGCTAGTAATGCTATATGGAGGTAAAAAAGTAAAAAAAAAATGATGTATCGGTGAAAAAAAAATCCGTTTGCTGAATCACCATACATAGCAGATGGCGCAAAGGACAATTTTACATGGAAAATGAACATTTTGTAAAGAGTTGTTTGGTAAATTGATTAGCATTTGAGAAATTCTATTTTTACTTAATATTTCTACAGCATTTTATACAATTGAGAGATAAAAATAGAAGAGAAAGCAATATGAAATAAAGTGAATGTGATAAAAAAAAAGAGTTATAAAAAATGTTATATATTTTGTGAGAACATGACTTAAAATTTTACGGCCCCCAGATTTTTTTTTTTTGTTTGGAAGACTCCACACACACCAAAAATTGAAGATGAGAATACACAAGATATATTACATAAAATAGGGAAAGACAGAATTTACATAGTTCAACTCTTTTGTCTATGTTAGGGAAGTACTTCAATAAATTGTTTATTATCTCAATCAAGTCATTAAGTTACAAGTTGTGTAAAAACTTTAAAATAGAAAGAAAGAAAAAACATCCCAAGCAGTGTATTAATAATATCACCCTGTGAACTCAAATAAATAACTTTAAGAGGGAAAAAATGGTTAAAACATTCACTCATAAGAGACACTCGTTACTACAAGTGATCACTCATACTTGTTCACTTTTCTTAGACTTGAATGAGTCAAATTTTTACCAAACTCCCTAAATATAGTTTTTTTTTACAGAAAAGATAAGAATATAGTTTTAATGTGACTTTCTCTAAGAATAGATAGGAATATATTAATGGCCTTGATAACCTTTCCAAGGCCACCATTGAAGTATGTTGTTTCCTTTTTCCATAAATGATAGTGAGCTCTTCCACAGGGCAAAAAATAATTTCAAGAATATAGCATGCTATTATGCATTTGGAATCAGTAATTGAAGGCCTGGAAATTTAAATTGTTATTCCTAGCATTTAGCTTTTTCTTTGAATTTAAATTTAAATCACTAATTGAATCACGTACACGAGAGGCAGGAAAAATATCCTATTTAGGCTGAAGATAAAAAGGCCTCTTGAAATATACTCTTTCAACATTGATACGAAAAGAATTTAATTGGTATGCAATGACAATGCAAGGATTTTTTAACCAATGACAAAATATCACATCTTTAAAAAGTTTAAGTCTTATCATAATCACCTTAAATATCACACATATACATATTGTGAATTATAAGTGGTTACAAGGTAAAAAAAAAAATTAATAGTGTATAATAATTCATTAAACTCTAAGGAAAAAAAGAATTGCTCAATTGCAAGTTAATTCAAGTAGCAGCCGAAGAGGGTGAAATAGATATATGTCATAGAAGAGAAGATCCTCCTTAATGGAAGCCATACTGAAGACTTTTTATAAGTTATATTCCTCTCACTAACACTGACTTTTGTAACTACTGTATTGGTCAAATCAGATTTATATATTATCAAAATATAATGATACTTACAGATACATATACGTAAGTATATGTAGTTTAGTCATGATCAGCATTTGCAACTTTCGTGATTCTTTTTTCAAGGGCATCATAAGGTGTCAACTAATGTAGGAATATATTTGAAATTCTTGTACGTTAGATTAGAACTGAGGACTTGGAGCTTAAGAATTACTCCAAAGGCCAAACCATCAAGTCTCTCAGGAAACTGAATTGTGTAGTAATTAGTTCTTCTCTTATATATGTTTTACTTACTCCTAGTTTGTGTTGCATGTTGAAAGAAAAATCGTTTATTCAATGCCATAGATATTGGAGTTCACTAAATAGGGTGACTGAACAATTATTCTAGCTTCAGTTTTTATTATTTGCCTTGAAGAATTATATTTTTTTTCCATAATTTTCTGACACTTGTTTATCCTGATGATTCTATATTATTCTCATGTGTTATTGCTAGCAGTATATATGGTTGAATGAGTATTCACTTATTTTTAATTAAAAGCTTTATAATTAAGCTATTCCCTGCTTATGAGGATATTGTTAGCAGTTAGGACCCTGCAACGTGGAAAGTTTTATTATTGTCCATAAAACTCAGTTCCTGCCCAACTTTATGAAAAGTGTTAGTTAATTAGTTTTAAGGTTCTAGTAGAAAAGTTAAAGGATTGAATGACAAAGCCAAAAGTTAAAGGATTACTGGTAATTAAGCTTCAAATAAACTCAATGACAAGACCTACCTTTTCTTGGTTTAATCATAACTTAAGATGATTTCTTGTTTGAGAATGAATCATGTTAACTCCCAGGTAAAGATTCGAAGATAAACAACACGCGCGTTAGTTAATACTATCTTTCATCATATTTATAAGAAATAAATTATGGTATAAAATATGTTAGAATTTTTTCATATATTTTTGTGGACTATAATTAATTATAATATTTTATTTTGTAAAAAATGGGTTAATATTATGATCCATTGATGATATATACTTAAAGCCTATTGATAATGTGATTAATTATTTTCAGTTGCACATCTAATTTTGATAATGTGGAAAAAAATAATGAGTCTAACCACTAGATCCATAATAAAAAAATGTCTAGAGTTAACAAAAATTAAGATTAGGTCCCTTTTATAGTCACTTTATCAATTCCTTTATAGGATTTGTTCCTTTAAAACTCTAGAAAAAGGAGAATATGATCAAGCAAAAAAAGACTTGGCTTATAGGTTTATGTATGTTGCACTATGTAAAGACAATTCTCATCTTCTTGATCTTGATCACATTTTCAATAAATAAGTGTTATGTAGGTGTATATAGTTTAGAAAATACAAGTAACAATGTTAAAGGATCTTTTGTTTGTGAACAAGAGCATCATAAAAAAGTATTATTGGATTTAATTCATGAGTTCGAATTCAAAAATAGTATATTTATATATGTAAGAGTATGATTTATACAATATTTATTATCTTTTCGTATCGTTAAGAGTCTCTAAACAATAAAATACTTAAAAAAATTTAATGTTTTGTAATTGCTTATTCATCATTTACCATCATGCAAATTGAACATTTACTATGAATTTGAATGCCGTAAAATCTATGAAAAATGCATCAAAATCCCATCGAGGAAAATTAATAGCATTAATTATTTTTTTTAGATTCTTGGCATATCAGGTAGCCTCCAATTATGGAAGAAAATCCCCTATAGCATTTTAAGTTGAATTGTGTACAACAAAGTCCTCAGAATCCAATCATCTATAGCAGGTACTTTAATACGAGTGGCGTGCGTGTGTATATATATATATATATATATATATATATAATGTCTCATATAGTATAGGGTATAGAAAAAGAAAATATAAGGATAATCTATAAATAAAAGCATTAATTTTTCGTATATTATAAGAAATAAAAATATCTTTAATTGACCTCACCATATATAAGAATTTAATCGTACAGACAAAAATAAATAAATCATACAACAATTACTTAATTAGTTCATTGAAGAATCCTTTCACAAAACAACACAACGTTTCACAAACACAATTTGATAGACATCTGGGCATGCATACATGGTAGTAATAGTAATAGCATAAAAGATTTAAACTTTTGATATCCATTTACAATATGTAAAAAAAAATTACCATAAGACTAATGTTGGGTCTACTAATAATTACCATGTTTGGTCAAGGTAACGTTAGTATTATCATAGTCAAAATCTTATACGATTTTTTATATATCTTATGAGTTTTTTTTTAAAACTGTAGCTTTTTTATTATTATACTATCAGGTAAAAGAAAAACATTTGCCTTATTTAAAAATAAAAATAAAAAATCTGAGGTGTGAATGAGAAACAGTATAAAAACCTCTCACCATGATGGCCTTAACATGCACCGCACAGAGTAAGCTTTAAAACTCTCTGATCGGAGCCCATTTCTCTCAAACTCTTAAAGCCACCGTTTTTCCAAAATCATTCAGAAAAAAAAAAAAACACAGAGCTTTCTCAACTCAATTTCCCGCTACGCTTCTTCATTCGTGTGTCTTCTTCCTTCAGGTTAGGCCTTTTTACCTTATTCTTCTCTCTCTCTCTCTTTTCTTTTCTTTTTCTCTTTTATCTGAATCAATGTGGTTTTGGATTGTGTGATTGTGTTTTTGGATTTCGTTTTTTGGTGTCTGCAGTGGTAGTAGTTGATTCCATTCGGAAATAATAATGTTGAAGGGATTTTCTGTGTTTCTTGGACGGTTCTTGTTTATTTGATTTTGTTTTGTTTTTACGGGTTGTAATCGTAACGGAACCTCCAATGTGGTCTGTCGCGACCGTGACCATGTGACCATGCGGTGTTGCAACCTGTTACTGTGGACAAATTGAAACCTTGAATTTTACGTGATTGAAAGTGTTCAAAGTTTTGAAATTTTGTTTCTTCTGTTTTTCTTGTTCCTGCTATGAGGTTCTTGTTTGTTCATTTGAAGGGATGCATGTGCGATGTTTTGCCCCTTTTTTGGTGAGAGTTTTAGGGCTTGTTGATTAAAAATTTGTTTAATGTTTTCAAAATTCAATTACACAAGGTTGCTTGTGGAGGGTGGTGCAAGGCACAAAGTAGGGTGTAGGATTAAAAGGAGAGGTTGAACAGGATGAAAATTGAAAATGAAGAATCATGAGAAAACATTTCTGTTTTTCTTTTTCGAAACAACTTGCATTGGAAACAATTTTCAAAACTAGATAGATTTTAGATGAGAAATTGTTTGTGGAGTAGTATGGAATTGTTTTAGAAAATAGTTTCTGTAAGCTAGAGGTGAAAAGAGAATCAAATAGGCTCTTAAATTCTGAATTTAGTTTCTAATTTCCTCTTCGGTCGTTAATTGTTGTTGATTGTTAAAGATGTTCATTTGAAGAAGAGCTGCATGAGCGAGAATTTACTTGCAAGAGATATAATCATGCTTAGTTTTGTTGCCCTATTATTGAAAGTAAAAAATGCGGTTTGGCATCTGCGCATTTTGATTACGTCATGGTTCCTTTTGTCCTTTGCGATTTCCTTTTCCATGATCAGCAAGGGTTTGGTTGTTCCCTGGATTGTGGTTGGTGAAGGTTGCAAGGGACTGAATATGGAAATGCATTAGAAATCTAATGTCATGGTATTGTGATCCTTCTTTAATTCTTTTAGAAATTCGGTACTCAAATATGTTAACTGAATTTGTAGTTATCTGATTGTTTAGGACTTTAGGTAAAATGTATGGAATTAATTGATAGTAATAAGCATTGATTGGAAACAATTCCGTTATCCGTTAACCGTTATTTTGCTAAGATTTCATTTTGTCGTTATCGGCATGTTTTTTCTTTCCTTTGTTGCTAATGTAGTTATGTCATTTTGGACTATTTACAGGGTTTACCAGGCTTCTGTAATTGAAGGAATCATCTTTATTGTGCACGTGGAGTTGTCGGGTTCTGGGAGTCAATATTTATTGCCGGGTCCTTCCTCCTTGTTGGTATCACCCTGATGTATACTTCTAAGGAAGGAAATAAAGAAGAGTAATTAGTGGTACTTGCAGAAACATACTGGCTAGCATGGAATGTAAAAAAGATGGTGCCTTAAGGGCTAAAGAACTTGCAGAGAAGATGCTTTTACAGAGGAACTTTGGCGGGGCAAGAATGCTCGCAATGAAGGCTCTAGAATTATGTCCCAATCTTGATGGTCTTCCTCAATTTCTAGCAACTATTGAGGTGTATATCTCTTCCGAAGATAGCGTTAATGGAGAACTTGATTGGTACAAGATCCTTGGTGTGCAACCGTTGGCTGATGAAGAAACAATTCGAAGACGATACAGGAAACTGGCTCTTACTCTGCACCCTGATAAAAATAGATCTGTAGGTGCAGATGGGGCATTTAACCTTGTCTCACAGGCTTGGAGTTTATTATCTGATAAAGCCAAGAGAATCACCTATGACCAAAAGTGCAGTTTATGGGGTAATGGAAATCCTGGTGGGAAATCTTCTATGCCAGCTAGTCAGAATGGTTTACATAGTAACGTCTTCAATCCTATGTTGTTGAAACCCACATTTTGGACCTTTTGCAGTTTCTGCAAGACAAAGTTTGAGTACCATAATGTTTATATTAACAGCAATCTTGTCTGTACCTGCTGTCATAAGCCATTTTTGGCTTCCGAGACATCGCCTCCACCTGGATACAGAAATGTTTCATCCACCCAGATGAAGCAACATAACTTCAACTCAACGAGAATGGAAAAAAATTATCATTTTTTCAGGACGGACACCTATGTCTATTGTCAATTCATCACTTGGGTCAAGTCCTTTCTCTATGCCTGGCAATATTTCCCGTGTTCCGACATCAGCTTCTAGTGCTGCAGAACCTCCTGGTGTTTTTAGGATGCCATCTGAGAATTTGAAGAGAAGGCATGAAGATTCGGCAACTGTCTTGAGGGAAGATGCCCATTTTGGGAAAGCTCATGCTGTTGAGAGAACTGGTGCTGGTTCAGCTTTTCAGTCCTCTCGTTTTGGTTCAAATTCTATTATGAAAGGAGACAGGCCAAGGAAAAAAAGGCCCACTGATGAACATAAAGTTTGTAGTGATAGAAGAGATATGGAAAACAAAACAGCATCTCAAAATGAAGGAATAAACTTGGTAAATGAATTTGGGCCAGGAAGGGTTAATGCTTCTGGAAATCACAAACGCAATGGTGTTAGGGACAGATCACAGCAGCAAATAAAGAACATATTGGTGGAAAAGGCTCGGAAGGAGATTCTTATAAAGCTTGATGAATGGAAAGCTTCTTCTGCATTAAAGAATTTAGACAAGTCAAAGAATACTGACACAGAAATCGGAGAGAAGGGCAAAGAAAGGGAAGTAAATGGTGTAAAACCTGGTGCACAAGTTGGTAATTCTGAGACCGTTGACAAGAAGTGTTTCTCTGCTGATCCAGAGCCAGAGCTGCCTGGTTCTCTCTCAATGAATGTTCCAGACCCAGATTTCCATGATTTTGATGGAGACCGTATTGAAAATGCTTTTGGTGAGAACCAGGTATGGGCTGCATATGATAATGATGATGGCATGCCGCGCTACTTTTGCTTAATCCATGATGTTATCTCGAAGAAACCTTTGAATATGAGGATTAGCTGGTTGAATGCCAAAAGCAATGATGAATTGGCCCCAATAAAGTGGGTCAGTTCTGGCTTTCCTAAGACCAGTGGAGATTTCAGAATAGGAAAGCGTGTATCCTATAGCACTCTTAATTCCTTCTCCCACAGGGTTAAATGGACAAAAGGTTCAAGAGGGATTCTCCATATATATCCGAAGAAAGGTGATGTATGGGCTTTGTATCGGAACTGGTCCCTTGACTGGAATGAATTTACTGATGATGAAATCATACAGAAATATGACATGGTGGAGGTGCTTGAAGACTACAGTGAAGAGAAAGGTGTGAATATTGCCCCACTTGTCAAGGTTGCAGGTTTCAAGACAGTATTCCGCCAGAATGCTGATCCAAGAAAAGTCAGGAACATTTCAAAGGCGGAGATGTTTCGTTTCTCACACCAGGTACCTTCATACTTGCTTACTGGTGAAGAGGGTCAGAATGCTCCGAAAGGTTGCTTGGAGCTTGATCCTGCTGCTACACCGATGGAACTTTTTCAGGTGTTAGCCAAAGATCTGGAGCAAGAAATTGTAATGACAACTGAAAAATCTGTGGAAGATAAATTGAAGCACAAAGAGAATTCCGGGGAGGAGGGTTTGATCAAGAAGTGCCAGACAACTAAGGAAGAAGGTTCTGATGAAGAAGGATTGGTGGGAGAGAAGAGAGGGAAGGCTGAGAGTTGCCAGACAACTAAGGAAGAACGTTCAAATGAAGAACTGGGAGAGAAGAAAAAGAAGCCTGAGATCTTGTTTGTATATAAGCGGAGACGTCTAGGTGAAAAGAGAGCTGTGAAGTGTTAAGCAATGTTAATGTTAATGACTGGAAGAGATTCTGTGTTCCATTTAGCCAGAGATAGCAGATTTAATTTGTCAACAAAACTATAGTTTACAATGACCAATTCAAAAGCATAAACTAGAACAGTTTTTTGTTGTTTTTGCTGTATATTGGCGGGGCTACAGTTTTGCATTCAGTGTTGCCGTTGCCCTCAGGACTTTATTTCAGTTGTATGTATGAAACTCTCGGAAATGCCAAGGTGCAGCTAGTTATTATTATTAGTTTCTGCAAGTCAATAAACTTCAGTATCATTCAGTTTACCTCTTTCGACTAAGACATTTCCCGGATTCATTCTTTCGACTGAAAATCATGTATTGACCATAGCTATACAGCTGGTCAAATTGTACACCAGCTGCACTTTTTTTTTTTCTCGAACCTCATGGAACAAAAGAATATCATTTTCATGTTCCTCATGAATTAAGTTCTTCTAACAAATTAGAACAAGTCTTAAAACCTTTACGATACTAATAATATATTCAGTTTTTTAATAATGATAAAAAAAAACTCAGTTGATATTAAGATTCTATTTAAACTGTCTTTTTTTCAGAGAGAGAGAGGAACTTTTTGTTAAATTGAGGAAGAATCATAAGACCAATCCTTCTCATTTTTTTTAAAATGAGTTTCTATATCTAAAAGGTTTATAAGCTTTTCTATTTCAAAATCTTTCAAGTTTTCATTTACTAATGGTTATTAAATTTTGTTAAATGAAATATACTATTTTGAGAAAGTATATAGATTATAGAAACTTATTCAATATGTTGTATATCAAATAGTTTCGCGTTTATTAAAGTTTTTGAATAAGTCACTTTGTTTAGTACGTTAACCGAGTCTTCATGGTGATTAACATGCAAGAGTTTATTTGAAATTTTTTAAAAGTATACTACAGATTTCACAAAATTTTAAATTATAAAAATCTCAATATAAAATGAGTGAATTTGTAATAATTTATTATCATTTTGTTGACTTTATTCAATACCATTACACTCTTATATTCTTAATAAAATTGATATTATATTGTACAACACGAGTTTTACTGTTATAACAAGTAATTTCAAGTTGAACAATTATAATCATTTGCCTAACTTCTATTTCAATTTTACCATTTTTTTCTATCTTTCTTCTATATTACGTCACTTATCATATATATTATTCTCTCTCCCCCGATCCATCCCATTTTGGAGTAAAAGTTTATAATGACTCTTTCATACATTTGCAACGATAAACTAAGCACCTATTCTTCTCTTCTTTTTGTCTCTCGAAAATGTTGCAATCTCACTTTTTTGTTGTTGCTGGTTTATACTTCTATATCTAATGTGAGTTCATATTTTAATTATAATTATATTAACTATTTACATTTAGTAAGTTGTATTTTAATTGATTTAATCAAGTGAGTCTCCTAAATTATAAAGGGTACGAAGACATTAATGAATGGATATAATTATTGGCTTACCTTATTTTTCCTTATATACCAAATCCCACAATTGTTTCTCTTTTCTTCATTTAAAGAGTTATAACAATTGTATTGAAGAATCAAGAGACTTCAATTGAGAAAGCATCATAAGACCAATCATTACTCATGATTACAATAAGTCTTTTACACAATAAAGTAATCAATAGTTATGAATCCAATAATTTATTCTAATTCTTAATATGACACGCAATAGATCCTAAGACTTATGGTTTATAGTTCTAAATGTATGCCTATAGAATTTTTTTTCCTTTTGCATAAAGAATAAAGATAATAAGTAAAAAAATATTTCCAACAAGGAGTAAGGAGTATTAGAATATGTCCTCATTACTCAATAAAGTGTAGTTGAGATAGACGTTTGATTCCAAAAAAAAATATCTTTAGAGAGGGGCAAAGAATTTAAATGTGACTAAATCTTCGATTGATGATTAGTCTAATAGGCGACTTAAATGACCGAAACGGTGAGAGTAGCTAAAAGTCCTAATTGTAGTGGTTGAAAAAATATATGTTTTCATTGTTTGATTATTAATATTCAAGTTTTCCCATTATCTGATATCTAAATGAAGTTTTATTGAAGGATTTTGAGGTTTTAATTTACACTTTCCTAATTACCTATAAAGATTTTATTGACTTACAATTTTCTAATTATCGTAATTAGGCCAATGATTTAAGCTTTCCTAGTTACCATAATTAGGAAAATAATTTAAGTTTTTCACGTTACCTTATTTGTAAGATTTATGATGTTAATGTATAAGTGTGTATCTATACACGTTTATAATATTAGAGTTAGTACTAGTAGTAAATCTATCTTAGGCTATATTTGTAATACAACTTCACTCTGAGAACACTTGCTTACATGAAAATATGATAATATAGATAGTTGAGATTAGAAGTTTAGAAATTTAATTTACAACCATTAAATCTCTAAAAGATTCATAAAACAAATCACGTCTTAAAATATCTCAATTATCATTAATTAATTACCATGATTATACTACCTCCACTGGCATTGACAGTGATGGCAGCGACAACAATGGTGATGGTGGTGGCGATGATGACAATTATAGAGATGACTGCAATGATGGTCATAGTGGTGGCAACAACAACAACAATGATGACGAAGGTGATGGCGGTTGACGATGGTGGTAATATCGACGATGATTATGGTGGTGGCTACAATGGTGGTCATGGTAGTGGCAACGACAATCATGATGATGATAGGTTAATTGAGATATTTTAAGAATTGATAATTGAGATATTTTTAGATTTGTTTGTTGTTTGGTTAATCTTTTAGAGATTTGATAATATATTAAATTTTAATTTGAAATTTTAAATATTTTAAACTCAATCATTTATTATTTTTAATCTTGATTCGAAAGTTGTTATTATTTATTCTCTCATAAGATAGTGTTCTCACATGAGTGATGATGTATATATATGAAACATTTCAGTTATTTAATGATGTGAGATTAATTTAATAATAGAACGTTATTCTTAAAGTGTCTATAGTTAAGTATTATTGACAACTAGGACCACAATTATACAATTAAACTATTGTTTGAGCGACATGATGATCACACCTCATCTGTCATGGATATGAGATATTAAACTGACATACAAATATAAATATTATGAGTAATATTTATACTAGTCTGACTCATTATAAGAAGATTTTAAAATAATTATGTAAGTGTCATAAGTGCTTCTCATGACAACTATTATGTGATAGTAATCCTTCGACTTGAAGTCACTACAATTTCTACATGTAGGAATTGTAGGTTTTAATGCTATCAAGCATGATTTGTAATATGATGATTATAAAGATAGTAAATTGAGATTGCAATGAATAATGTTGATGGATGTGAGTGACATAGATAGGATTCACTCCTCCTACATAACAAGAGTTATGTCTATAGGCTTCTCAATAAAGTCAGACATACAATATGCATGACCACGTGTAAACAGATTAATATGAAATATTGGATCCATTTGTATTTAGAAGTCTACTTGAGTATTGATAAATAAATGATAGCACTAAACGAGAATAACACTTTTATGTCTCGAGTTTGATCAAGACATATAATTATATTATCAGAATATGATTACTTCAATTATCATAATTTAAATTAGAAAATATTTTAATGTTCAATAAGATACTATTAATTTAATATTTTTTTGTTACATTACAATTACTTTAAAATAATATAATTGTATATTTTCATGAAATAAAAATAGAAAAATATTTTTCTTATGAGATTTTTTTTTCAGTTTCATTTACTAAAAATAGTGAGATGTCTTAATTTAAATTTAAATATTCTGCAAATTAGAATCAAAATTTATATCAGTGTTATTAATTAATTCGAATCAAAATATATAATATTATTATCAGTTAAGTTATAATGTTTAAATTATGATTATTTACTATGATTAAATATTTTATAATTAATTAATCATCTTATTTTCTATAATTACGCATCATTTATATTTTTGCAAGATAACATTCATGGGATACATTTTTATTGTATAAATTTTGATTTTATGCGAAACGTGATACTATGAATTGATGCAAGAAACTACGAATTAAATTATGAAATTCATTGTGATAGACATTTGATTTTATACAAAACATTTAATCTTTACCCTTGTGCTATCAATGTTTTCGAATACACAGTTATATTTGTTAAAATTAGCTGAAAAATTAATTAAAAGTTGAAAAGTTATCTGGAAGGTAAAATGTTAACCGATACTTGAATGCTAAAAACTAAAAGATTAACTTATTAAATTAAAAGTGTTTATTAAAATTAATTGTTGAAGTGATTGAACAAAATAAAATGATAGAAAATAATAAAATTATGATTTATTTTAAAAATGTAACAAGGAAAATAAATAAATATAGTAAAAAAAATGAAAGAAAATATAAAAAAGTGAGAAACTAATATTTAAAAAATGATACTTTAAATAACCTTTTAAAAAAATGTTAGAAATTATTAAGTAAATACTAAAAAAACTTGTTTACTGAACATACAAATAAATTTTTTAGCTAATAAAAAACTAAAAACTAATTAAAATATCTTTTTGATATTGTTGATTTTACATATACAACTTTTGATAATAAAAAAAAAGTTCATCACAAATTAATGTTGTTAAATTATAACAAGTCACCATCAACCCAAGTATTTTTCATTACAAAAGAAAGTGATGAATAAGAAAACAAAACAGTAAATAAAGGAAAACAAATAGTAAAAAGAACTTATCACAATACTCTCAAAAGTATCACTAAGTCTTTTCCATCAAAATCATTCATAATCACAATCATCAGTTTTGTTCCATACACACCCATCACACAAATCCTACAGCGTTTGAAAAATATCACCAACAACAATAAAAGAGAAAAGGCCAATTTTAAAATTATTGAATTTGTCGTTTGATAATGCTATTATTTTATTAGAAAAAATTTATTTTATATGATAAAATAAGAATTTATTTTAGAGAAAAATAATTGAGCATAATGATAAATATTATAATATTAGATAAAAATATATAAATACCATTCAAAGAAATCTGAAAAAAAAAACTCAAAAATTTATCTTAGAGAGTGAATGAAAAGATTGGTACATTTGTGTTTCTGACTTGTATTTATTCCCTTGTAGAATCTGAATAAAAAATAAAATACCTTTGTTAGCAATTGATTGTATTAGAAGGAAAGGAGAAATATGTATATATATATATATATAATTAAAGTAAATTAAAAAGAGTAAAAAATGTACCTTAGAATAAAATTATCGATGAATTTGCATTTCTTACTTGAATAAAACTGAATAAATAGAATAAAAGAACATGTTAGTCTCTTCTCAAAATATGGATAAAAGAAGTATGAAATATCATTATATGGTTGGCAAGTAGAGCGAAAAAGAGATGGAATAAACGTTAAAATGAGAGAGAGAGAGAGAGTATGGTGTAAAAATTCATGTAAAATATGAATTTATAGAAATAAAAAAAAATAGAGAAGAAGTAATTGAAAACATACATAAAAGTATTAAAAATTAAATTCAAAAGGATTACATCAATATATGGCAAAATAAAAATCAGAAAAAAAATCAGATTTGTTAAAAAGTTAATACATTAATTCGCTAACAATTAACGTAATCAATTTCATAATTCAAAATCCTTTGATTATAATATTGATTTTTTAAATAGATTTACTAATAATTCCTAAATGAAGACTTTATAAATCATATTAATTATAATATAATATTTATTATATTTACCAAATTTTAAAAAAAATTTACCAAAATAATTTCTTGAATATGCGTATCAGATGATTAGAAAATTTAAAAATATATAATTATTCTAAATTTTGAATTAATTAATTAGAATTGTATTACCTGCATTTAATTAGAGGAGCATTGTTTAAAATATTTAAGGTAATAATGTTAATTATGAATTATTAATTAATATATAATTGAAGAAACATAATAATTTATTAACATGTAATAGAATGATAAAATTCATAACAAAATTAAATCATTAATAGAATAAAAATATATCGTATTATTATGACTATAATGACAATGCATTTATCTGATTTGATATATTTAATTTATATTTAAAATTGAAATAATTGCATTTAATCATTAACAGTATCAAACCTTGTTATTTTAAATTATTTTATATTAACTAATTAAAATTTAATTAATTGCATTTGTTCAGATCATGAATTTTGGACTGGCACATAACATCTTCCATTTTTAATCAAAACTAAAAATTCTAATAATAATAGTAATAGTAAATTGAATTATATAAGCATTTATATAAATAATAATAATAATAATAATAAATTAAATAATTAAATGTAATTAAAAATTTAGTGTTTAGTTTCTTTATATAAATAATTATCATAAATCTTCATTTGTTACTATTTTTAATTAAATAAATGATATATGTCATTATAATTGACATGAATCGAAAATAATACTCTTTCTTTTTTATTATAATTTTAAACTTTAAAAAAAGTGGGATATCATTTTATGATATGTGTGCTGACAGACATAATCATAAATGTGTAGGTAATA
Source organism: Glycine latifolia (assembly GCA_013407115.1). Lineage (NCBI taxonomy): Eukaryota > Viridiplantae > Streptophyta > Magnoliopsida > Fabales > Fabaceae > Glycine > Glycine latifolia. Next base: position 14,502,335 of record CM023946.1, on the reverse strand, counting down.
ATCCAAACTTACAGATACATAACTTGAAATGATTTAAATAACTTTAATTATATATAAGTTAAGTTTTTCTAATATAATTTTAATATAAATATAAAATTTCAAAAGCATTTTTTTAAGTATAAATATATATTTTAAAAATATATATTTTAATATAACAATATGTTTTAAATTCGTTTATTTTTAATTTAATTTATTTTTTGTATTATTTTTTTAATATATATATATAAATATATTTGCAAATATATGCAGATTGTACGTATGTACGGATATATATATATATATATATATATATTTTAAATAAAAAACATTACAAATATATTAAAAATTATAATAATATAAGAATATAAGAATTTGTAATTTATAAACCTAAGAATCGTTGCATACGAGTTATTATACTAATTAAAATAAATTTGAATGACTGATGATTACAAAATGAATAATTTATTTCCAAAGCAAAGATAAATTGCAAACACAAAGTGACAAAATGTGGACTTGAAAATCACATGCGAGAGCAAAGCAACATTCAGATGAAGCCAAATGGCTAGAATGTAAGTGCTGCAAAAACCAATTGTATTGGAATCTCACGGGCTTGAACAAAAGAGAATGGACCCATCAATGGGGCATTGACATGGATGGATGGAACACCCTCACAGTCACAGCCACAACAGAGTAATGCTAAACAAAATGTGTTAACAAAAACTATATGTTCATGCTTTCTTAATTTAAAAACATGGGCGATCAGTTTTTGTTAACACTAATTTTTAGGATTATTTATTAAAGACAAATATGGAAGATTTATAATAATTCGTGTGAACTATGTTTAATTAATTCAACTAGACATCTTTAATAATTTTCAGAATTATTTTAAAGTAATTAAAACTATAAAAAAATTAGGTTTAAGGATCAATATGATAATTTATTTATTTAAAATGTTCAATTAGATTTTTTTATTTATGAAATCATATTCTTAATTTTTTTTTAAATTTCTCAATGTAATCCTTAAAATGAAAATAACTTAATTTTTTTTTGGATGGTTAAACAGCTACGAAGCTAAATGAATAATTAAATCAATATTAATTTTGATTAAAAATAAGATTAATAATATCCCTAATATAGTGAACAAACTTTGTTGGAAATAGGGTGTTCACGGGTATAAATCACCGACAAACCCGAATTGACCAATCCGGTTCGGATAGTTTGAGTTGAATCATTTATGTATTTGGATCAAAATCGAATCGAACCGATCAAAATCGTTCATGTATGAGTTGGGTCACGAGTTTAGATCTATAGATTCGATCAAAATCGAACTGAACTGATTAAAATCGATAAAAAAATTTAGAATTGTTTGGTTTGATTTTAAATACTATTAATATTGGACTCCAAGTGTTGAAACTGCAAATGTTTATAAATTAACGGATCATATTTTGTTCATCTATTTCAGCAAATCTAATTGTAACAAATCTGGTTGCATCAAAGTTTATTGCAGAAAATTAGTTTGTAGGAAATAGTTGTGATTTAGACTATTATAGTAAATCTCATTAAAGAATATTTTGTTTTGATTTGTATTAGTCTATTTTAGAATATTATGTTAATAGTATTAAATGAATCAATTTTACTATTTTGAGACATTTGATAATAATTTGTTAGTGTAAATAGTCATTTTTATCTCTGAATGTATAGAACACTGACAAATTCGTCTTCGAAAGATGAAATTCAAATTTTAATCCCCGAAAGTGAAAAAAGTGCGACAAATTCATTTATCTATTATAGTTAATGAACGAGCCTACGTGACACATAGGGACAAAAATGATTACCAACATAATTGTTAAATAGATTGAACCAAAATGTTAGTAAGTTTTCATTGGACCAAAGTGTCAATAAGTTTTCATTGGATAAATATATCCTATGACACTATTATGTTCCAACAATGTGCTAATAATATGATAAAACAAACAAATAGTTGTAGCAAATTTGCAATGCATGAAAATGAATATAATAAAATTGAATTTTCATATCTTAGAATGAATTTGTCAGCGAGCGCTCTACACATTTGGGACAAAATGGACTATTAATCCAAAATTGCATTTTATTCTTTAATGAAATGAAATTTGGGATCTGACACATTTATCCAAAGGAAACTTATTGACGTTTTGGTCAAATGGAAATTTATTGATATTTTGATCCAATCTATTATGCAGTCATGTTGACAATCATTTTTGTGACATTTTCGTCTCTCTGTGCCACATAGACTCTTTTATTAACAATAACAGACGAAAGTTAACTGGTGAATAGATTTGTCACATTTTTTTTCACTTTCGTTGACTAAAATTTGAATTTTCATCTTTCGGGAACGAATTTGTCATGTATCTACACATTTAGGGACAAAAATGACTATTTACCCTATTGTGTTAATTATATTGAATATTTAGATGAATCATCATATAAAAGAGTAGTTAAAAGGAAAAAAAGATTAAATTTATATGAATAACTCATTGGTTCAAACCGAACTAAACCGTTTATAAATGTGTTGGGTTTCAAATTTTTCTTCTTCTGAAAACCAAACCGATCAAATTTGATTGGATTGGATTCCAAATTTAACCAACTGACCCAAATAGTCCCAAGAACACCCCTAGTTGGAAAGGTAAAAACAATTGACATAAAAGAAGCCTAAATGACCTATTTAATCATTGAACATTTAGGATTCACATAGTTTAATTTGATAATTTATCTCTTAAAAAGTTTTTTTTTTTAATTTTTTTCAATTTCATCATTTATCTTTTAAAATATTTAATTTGATCATTTATATTTTTTTAATATGATCTTTTAGTTCATTTAAGATTGATATTGTTAATAATTTTAAAGATAAATGACATCAATCCTAAATGGATCGAAATATCAAATTGAACAAAAAAAATTAAAATAAATGATCAAAATAATTTTTTTAAAAGAATGATTAAAATAAACTTAAAAAATAAGACAAATAATTAAATTAAAATTTTAATAGATAAATAATAATAAAAAATAAGATGAACGATAAAATAAAATAAGTCATTTAGTAAAAAAAAAGAAGGAAAAATAAATAAAAGGAACTTACCCTTCGCCCCACCCACCCAAAAAAAAGAAGAAGAAAGGAACTTACACTTGGTCGTTCCGTTGAAATTGAAAAAACAAACCCTAAACTTACCCGTAACCTAGGGTACTGGTCGGATCCGTTATTGTTTAGTTTACCTTATCCCACTCCATACATAGTTTTCTTTTTTTGTTTTTTTAAATATTTTATTTCCCAATCAATTCCATCCATCGGGTCTTTACTCTTTACCCAACCCACACACTCTCTTTCTCTGATCATCAAAATCAGAAAAAATTGGGGGAATGGAGAACAACAACCAGCAACAACAACAACAACAACAACAAGGCGCTCAAGCCCAATCGGGGCCCTACCCCGGCGCCGGCGCCGGCGGCAGTGCAGGTGCAGGTGCAGGCGCTCCTCCCCCTTTCCAGCACCTTCTCCAGCAGCAGCAGCAGCAGCTCCAGATGTTCTGGTCTTACCAGCGTCAAGAGATCGAGCACGTGAACGACTTTAAGAATCACCAGCTCCCTCTGGCCCGCATCAAGAAGATCATGAAGGCCGACGAGGACGTCCGCATGATCTCCGCCGAGGCCCCCATCCTCTTCGCCAAGGCCTGCGAGCTCTTCATCCTTGAGCTCACCATCCGCTCCTGGCTCCACGCCGAGGAGAACAAGCGCCGCACCCTCCAGAAGAACGACATCGCCGCCGCCATCACCCGCACCGACATTTTTGACTTCCTCGTTGATATTGTCCCCCGCGACGAGATCAAGGACGATGCTGCGCTTGTAGGGGCGACCGCTAGTGGGGTGCCTTACTACTACCCGCCCATTGGACAGCCTGCCGGGATGATGATTGGCCGCCCCGCCGTCGATCCCGCCACCGGGGTTTATGTCCAGCCTCCTTCCCAGGCATGGCAGTCCGTCTGGCAGTCCGCTGCCGAGGACGCGTCCTACGGCACCGGCCCCGCCGGTGCCCAGCGGAGCCTTGATGGCCAGAGGTAACTCACTCCCTCACTGACTTCTCACTTAAATTTGTGTTTGTGCTGAGGTTGGGTTTTAATTGTGTCATGCAATTGTTTAAACTCTACTGTAATGGTTTGGTTTGACTATAGACGTTTTGTGTTGTGTTGTTTTTATCATATTGGTACGTGAGGGCTGATTAGAATTTGTAATGTGTAAATGGTATGTTCTTTTTAAGGGTTTTTAAGGGAGCGTTTGTCTCAGAATTTGCAAATTGCAAGGGCAATTTGACATGTTGACATGATGACGTTTTACAAAGCGTGATGAAACATATCACATTGTCATATAGCATTTGACGTTGAACGATAACTTGGATGGCCTTTTTATGGGTTGTTGATGTCTTGGTCATGGGAATTATGTGAACGTTTCAGGGGTGTTTTTTTCTTGCAAACTACCTTTGGACTGCTAGAAGTCGTTGTCTCTTAAAATTTTAATTTGCATGAGGAATTTGTGCTGCTAATGAGTATCTATTTCAGCTAGATTTGGATGTGAATGTGATATCTTAAACTAGGAATAGATGAATTTGGGGAGGATTGGAATAGGTTTTTTATTTATATAAATATAGTATTGGAAATTGATGTAGTTCGACCAAGAAATATTAGTCTCTCCCCCTTTTGTTTTGGGTGAACCTGGGAGATCCTCTAGCAGAGAGCTAGAGACTAATCCTTCAAGTTACTTAGATCCATGTAAGAGGATGACTTCTCCCAATAGATGTTCTTCCATCTGTCTATTCTATTCAAAACATGCAAGTAGTAGGCATGAGCTCGTGTGCATGAGATCAGGCAAAGTGGATCTGATGCAATTGATAAGTTTCTCCCCCTCTTCCCACAGAATGGACCTATCTTTCTAGGGAGGTAAAACTATGATGAAATGAACTTAGAGATTCTCAACAGGGTTAAACAAGCTTTAGAAATTTTTAGCATGGCTAAGGTTCTTTATATTCCCTCATACTTAGACTTTCAAAATATGTCCAAGTTGATACTTGGAATATGGTAAGAGAAAGTAGGGCAATTCCACATTGTAATTATTAAGCCCAATCGGACCCAATTCATTTATTGTATCAGACTTACAAGTTACAATTGAGCCAGTGTTTGGCTAACCCAACAAGAGTTTTTTTTTACTTGCGAGGTTCTTTTCCTACTATATCAACTTTTGACCTTTGTTTCGGTAAATCAATTTTGCTAGTTAATAGCTGAGAGTGAGACACTACCAAATCAATTTTTTTAGATCCCAAAGTAAGGACCAAGGATGACGTCAATGTTTGACACTTGCAAGGCCATAAAAATTGAGGTAGCAGGAGGAGGTTGCCTATATGAAGTGGGGGCAAACTAGTTCCATTTTATTAGCAGGCAATGCGGGCCATGTCCTCCATATGATTATTAGTTTAAAATATCTTATAAGTTGATTGAATATTTAATCTGAATGTTATTTACTCACAGCCTATTAGAAAACAATGTTTCGTATTTTTCAATCATATGCTCTTTAATATGTATATTGTTATAAATATGTACTCGATTACTAAATTTTCAGAACTAGTATCCTGTTGACCCAATGCCTCAATCAAGTTGATTGATATGTGGTCCAAGTTTAATAACTATGTTTCATTAGTAAGGATAATTAGATATTGCATATGTTTGTATCCCTACATGCCCAAATATGATGAGACAATGAAAGAATGCATCTCTTGGCCTTTAAATATAGATATTATGAAGATTGTTTGGTTTGGTTTAACAGGTATTGAATATATTGTAAGAGAAAATGTAAGATGGTGAATATGATGCACTCTGTTTTATTGTCATATTTTATGGCAATGATGTTGCTTGATTGCTTCTGATCTGGTAGCATAAGCTGTCACTCCATTTAATGTGCTTTACCTTGGCAAATTGTTGGAGTTGGAGCTACTTAAGTCATTAATTAGTTTACTTGATTCCCCAGTCTGTTAGGATATTATTCCTGTTGCATCTTGGTATGGGTCGATTATAATAGAGGTACAGTTTGCCTCAACAATTAGTTGAAAATTAGCAACTTGCAGACCATAAATTTGTCATTCTGTTTCTGTTTTATATTTACCTTTTTATGGGGGGAGAGAGGGAGAAGGAAGTTTTCAAATTTTATGAACAGAAGTCAGAAAGGATGTAGCACATTGGTAACTCTTTTTAGGGATTAATTGATGGATGTGTTTTCTGAGCTATATATCAGTCATATCAATTGACATTTCTACCTGCACAGTCTTGTAAATATGGCTTCAACTTAAATCATGTTGCTACGTTAATGTGGCTTCAGTTTCCTTCCTTTAAAGCCATTATGGAACAGTCGCCTAATGTCTTTTCCGAAATTTTTGCCATTACTACATTTAAGTTCAGGTTATTTGATTACTGATTAACACACGAAATGTGAAAATTTATGAAGTTTTCAAATTTTATAAACAGAAAGGCTTATTTTATGGCTTAATTGATGGATTCCTTTTCCGAGCACTATATCAACTAACAGTTTTACCCACTTAATCTTGTAAATATGGCTTCAACTGAAATCAAGTTGCATTTCTTAATGTATCTTTATTCATCTGAATGTAACACCGACTTATGCCCTTTGTGATGTCCACATTGGAAGTATTGAATTCTAGTGTAAGGTTTATAAGACCTGGGCTCTCCAACTACAATAGATAGCTTTTGTGGCTTGGTGCTCTCAAGGCTCTTATCAATTGGTCTTAGAGGCTCCCACCATGTTTCTGATCTGTAAATCAGTGTTGTGGGTGGCGATGTTGGTATTGCTTGAGATTAGTCATCCTGCGTGGTGGCCGTTGGCCAGGGCTGCGAAGCGTGTTGGAATGTTAGATCCAATTGCAAGGTATGGGACTTAAGTCCCACATTAGAAACATATATTATAGTGGGGGGGTTTGTAAGACCTTGAACTTGTCCAACTATAACAGTTATCTTCTGTGGTGTGGCTCTTTCAAGGTTCTTATCATGTTACAACAACAACAACTAAGCTTTTTTTCATTAGGCAGGTGGGGTTGGCAACATGGACCATATAAACGCCATAAAATTGTCATGTATTAAGTACAATGATATATCATTGCCTCTGAATCTCTAAATTTCTGTCATTAGCACATGTAATGTGAAAATTTGAATGCAACTTCCCAAAACTATGGCCTGTTGTTCTGCATGATGTTGAGAGTTGTAAGCCAGAAGTTAACACCTCTGCTAATGCACAGAGGTAATGTTATAATAGACTGTTGACCATTGCCCTGCTACAATTGCCGCTGGGAATGTTAATTTATGATTATTAAAGTAGCTACTTATTTTATATCCATCTGAAATGTTTTATTTGCATGTGTAGTTTTTTGTTGTTTATCGTGTATACTAATCTATGAAAATTGGAAATGTGGTTTTGATGTCTCCTGTGGTTTGTTCTTATGCAGTTGAGTGACAACAATGCCGATGATGGACTGTCAGGAGTTATGAAGATTCTGAACTTGCTTGCAATTTAGAAATGGTTTTGTTTACTAAATTTTTATGGGATGACACTGTGAACCTGTTAACTCGATGAACAGCATGATTTAACTACTTGTGTACAAAAATTAAAACTAAACAATGATCCTTCTGTGTGAAACATGTTTGATCATCTGCAAATACTGTTTATTTCCTCACAAGTCATGATACCACTCGTATACTTGCCATGTGCTTTGATTCATAGTATTTGATATCCGGTATCTGATATCTATAGCAGTTTCTTTTCTATGTTTTTGGGTAAATCGTGTTTTTTTTTCATCTTTAGTCACAATTTTAACAATTTCTTATTTTCTTGAATTAAAAGCTTATCAATTGCTTATAAATCTAATTGATAAAGAGATATACAAGGTAATTAGATTTCCAAACCCTCAATTAGTTTAATTGACTAAATCGTTTTCCAATGTGGAATGAAAATGCACATGTTCATTACTATTAATTTTTTAAGTTGTTGCTTGTTTCAATCCATTTGGGGAGGGGGAGCAAAATACGGAGTTTTAATATTGACAGCTTAAATTATCATATTTTCAGTGAAACTAAAATTTCAAAGTGAGAAAATTAGTGTAATATGATTCGGATAACATTATACAATATTATGATGTCTTTTAATTTATTGGGTTAGAGAGTAATTTTGTGATGGATAGTTGGTCAAATAGAATTTTATATATGGTGAGACTTGAATATGATTTTTTTTTAAAAAAAGATTGATTTGACTTACGTGAATACAACGTAATCTTTTAATGACTGCGTCAATCTTTGAGTTTGTTTGCGTGTTTTATAAATGTTTATTAAAACGTGAGAATATGGGACGTTGCTTTATCATAAAAGATTACCATGTTAGAGTTAGAATAGATGAAAAAGGGCCGATGAGGCCCATCAAGGGGCTTAACACTCACAAAACCCACCCACATCTCGCTTACTCTCACATTTCAATTTAGTCACACGAAGAAGAGAAGAAAAGCAGAGAAAGAGGAAAACGAAGAGGAGTTTGTAAAAATATGTTAAATATATTCTTAATAGATGATACAGGATGTTCAACAATTACATTCCGCAGCTGCATATCTTTTAACCGAGAGCTTCTTGGAGAGCCACGGATCTATTTGATGAGAATAAAATAATAAAATTTGTTCAAGAGGGAGGAGGTACTTTGAATCTGATTATTATCCATAGTATATCAAGTTTTTTTGGTTCTAAAATTAATTTCAAATATATGAAAATGCTTTTAATATTTTACTTAACTTGAACAAAATAAATCACTAACTAATGAACATTTGAAAATTAACAAAATCAAAATAATTTATTACATATTTACAGATTAAATTTATGTTTGAAATTAAGTTATATAAAAAATAGTAATAAAAATAATACATCCATTGTTGTACTAACATTCTATTATATGAAAAGGTTTATTTATAATATCAAAATTAAAAAAAACAAAGTTAACATTTTTTATAACTATTTTACTTTTAGGAAAAGAACTACACAAAGAAACGAAATAAGTATTATTTTCCTTAATTAAATAAATTAGCTATAATATATTTATAAAAAATATTTTAAAAACTTGATTATAAAGAGACTAATGAGTACATATAAAAACTTGACTACAGAAAGAAACGAAATAAGTCTTCTTTTCCTTGATTTTTCTCGGATTCGTTTGGATCCCATAGTAGTTTCTGTTGGATATTTGTTGAACCTTTTATGCTTAAAAAGATTTATAAAGTTTTGATGATAACAAACAATAAATGTCACATTATTAGATTTATTGCACTGATGATAATTATTTGATATTTTGAAGATACTAATATTTTGGATTTGATATTTTGAAGTTACTGATATTTTGGATTTATGAAGATCAACATAATTTATAAGATTATTTGAAGAATCTTGAAGATTGATATCATTCAAGATGACATGGAATTAAGAAGATTTATTTTTATTTATGTTTTAGATTTTATGTAAGGAGATTAGAAGATTGATCTTGCCAATATATCTATCTTTAAGATTGCATTCAAAAATAGGATAGAATATTTTTTAATATTGCATTCAAAAATAGGATATGATATTTTTAAAATTACATTGCATATAAGATAAAATATTTTAAGATAAGATAGAATATCTTTTAGGATTGTATTGGATAAAATCATATCTTTAATTTAGTATAAATAGAAACATACTCTTGGGTTTACGGTATGCATTCCATTCCAGATAATATCAGAGTTTAGAGAGTTTATATTTGTATCATTGAAAGAGTTGTTGTGAGATCATATAGAAGTGTTTTGGCAAGTTTGATTCTTCAACTCTCCATCAGGATTTAAAGGTACCTATTTGCTTAAGGTATAGAAGCGTAAAGGTAATTTTTTTTTTAATTGTATTCTTCTTCTTAACTTTGGAAAAGGTCGCAGCTGGGAAACTAGGATACCAGTTCTGTCTCTGTTCTTGGTGAATTGAGACGTGCGACTTTTGGCTGGGAAACTAGGATACCAGTCTGGCTAGGAAACAAGGATACCAGTCTGTCTCTATTCTTGGTGAATTGAGACGATAGCTTTTTGCTGGGAAACAAGGATACCAGCTGGGATAATTGTTGTGTAAGGGTAGGCTAGGAAACTAGGATACTAGGAACTCTTGTACACAAAATTATCATAGTGAAATTGTCTATTGGATTGATTATCCAATTTGGACGTCGTGGTTTTTTTCCCAATTGGGTTTTCCACGTTAAAATTGATTGTGTCTTCTTTATCTCTTATCTTCATATTACTGCTTTGAGTTTGATTTTAAAATTGTGAATTATTTTATAAAACTCAATTCACCCCCCCTCTTGAGTTCATCTGGGACCAACAGTTTCGGACTAGGCTCTGTTTCATAAGCACCTGAAGAAGTTGTCTACTTTTAATTGAACATTCTGGAATTAAAAGTAAAATGGGATTGGGAGTTTGAGATGCAGCCACGTTGTATGGAATCTTTATTAATTTTTTTGATAAAGACGGTGTCGTTCTCTAGACATTATTAGAACTCAGAACTTAAACCAACTTAAAGAAAGACATCAAAATTATGGCAATAGAGTCAACAAAGGTTGGTGTTTATTCACATTCACATATACTATATTGGCAGGTAGTTTGGGTTTGTAGGGATCTTCATATTTTATGTATTACAAAAGGGTCATGGAGCTTTGAGTTGGGCACATATGTACTCAAGTTAAGCATCCTCAATAAAAAAAAAATTTGTTTATCAGAAAAAACAATACAAAACAAAGGTTGATCTAAAAACTTGTTGATGGACTCCGGAAACCAATTAACTTAAAACTTATTGTAAAAAGAAATATGATGATAGAGGCCCCACATATTGTGAGAATCATTTGATATGCTTGGCTTATGCATTAACCAACTACTATCTTTTTTAAAAGTATCGAGTGAATAATAAAATTATAAATAAATAATGAAATCAAGTGATAAAACTTATTATTTTATTATTTATTTTGTAATTTTATAAATTTCGTTATTAAATTTATAAGTTTCTTATTATTTTCATATTTAGTTTATAATATTAAAAAAGAAACTTTATATAAAACGACAACAAGTATGATTTTGCTGTTAAAGAATATCTGAATGGACCTTTTTTTGTGATGTGCCATGAAACAAAAGTGAGTGAACCAAAATCACTTAATCATTATTTTTGCGTGTCGGATTTGACAAGACAATAATTTGCAGGTCGCCACTTCTAATGTCTCCATTTAGATGAAAATAGGTAATCCTGCCTTAACAATGTTGAAATCCAACAATCCAAACAACCACCAAACCTTAAAAGTAACAACCTGCGACACACCACCTCCAATTTCACGACCTACTTCATTACTTCTTAGTTTCAAGTCAATTCAGTACTTTAATTTTATATAGCCTACTACGTAACACTTGTTAATGCCCACCTAAGCTAAAACCAAACCAACGCATTTGAGATCAAACATACCTTGCAAATGGATAATCATTTTATCAATTGAATAATAGGCACAATTTGGAATATTACTCATGTTCATTGCTAAAAACAAGCTTCTCAATCTGTCTAATGGCCTTAAGTCGGAAATTCCTAGCCAAATGGTCAAGCTTATCATAATTATAACAGCTAAACTGTCATGAAGTGGATTTTGTCCTTTTTTATTCTGATTGCAATTTTTATTGTTGATGTTCTTCTTACAATTTTGATATTTCATATATATTTTGACCTTTTAATTTCAGGATAATAGAAGTGGATTTGACAACAGCAAGAGCTTCCTCTCTTTGACATATTTTTCTTCAACGCCTCTCAAACCTCTTGTACATAATCATAAAGATAATCAGATAAACCATTTAAAATTAAATTCTTACATATGAAATCATTGTTATTCCATATTTCCAGTTCCTTCTGTTGAGCATTTGATGACTTTTCTGGTAGAACAGGCTTGTCAGCGGTGAGAATGAAATTAACTTTGTGCACTGTCAAAAAGAATGACATCAGAGACATCTTTTTTTGTGCCAAAAATTTTCAAAAAATTTGTCAAAAGGCCACGAAGGCCAAACTATTTATCAAACTGCCACGCAGGTAGTTCGCTAGTCAAACCCACGAACTACGTAAGCTGAGCTGGCGCTCCTTTGCTCAATGCACCAGTGCCCCATCAGAAGCGGGCAGGACACGTGGCAGGTTGCTACAAGTTCGCTAACAGGTCCAGCGAAGTACGTTCCTAGTTTGCTATAGGTGATAGCAAACTTCGCTAATGAATGACACGTGGCTCCTAGTTCGCTAGAGGCATCGACGAACTTCGTTGATGAATGACACGTGGCACTTTCGTAGTTTGCTTGTCAGGATAGCGAAGTAGGTGATTGCTAACAAGGCCAGCGAACTCCAACCACACCCCAGCTATTTAATGACACCACCCCCACCCCCAATTTGCATGTTGGCTGAGAGTATTTTGCTCAATTTTTTTTGAACCAGTGTGAGTATTTTGTAGTGATATACTGTTAAATTTTTTTGAATCGGTGCAAAATGAGTGGTAGAGGGAATGGTTTAATCACCATTGTATATTATAATGGGAGGAGATATGTGGGACAGAATGGTCAAGTGTTTGAAGGAGAAAGCAAAATGTTTCGTATTCCTTCAAGATGCAGTTATGATCATTTGATGAAAATGATATACAAGAAGTTGCGCTTACAACGGGGGCAATCTATATCTCGACCGAGTGCTAGATGTGCATCTGGTAACCCGGTGCAGTGGGTTGGTGTGGATATTGTAGATGATGACGATGTAACGTTAGTTACAGAGGCATGCACATCCGATGGAGAAAACCCCAGATTTATAGAATTGTATGCGGAAATATATTGTGGTGGACAGTCAAGTAGTCAACAATTTGTTGCAAACATTGGCTCAATTGACCTTAATTTAGAGCCGATGGTGAATTTGGAAGATAGAGATATATCCCCATCATCACAACCACCGCCACCAACCCAACCATCCCAGCAAATCAATTTTGAAGATACAGAAATGGCGGCGGCCCACGACCCAGCTTGGCCCATGGATAGTTCTGAGGAAGAGGTTGATGAAGGTGTTGTTCCAGATAGTGAGTTATCGGATACGGACGTAGACGGCGATTTTAATCGTGGTTTTGCAATGCCTTCTCCAGGAATTGTTGGAATGCAAAATCAGCCTCCGATTGCAGGTATGGACGCATAATTGTGTGTTAGTTAGTAGTGTTACTGTTAATATATTGTTTGTTCAGCATAACAATGTGGTTAATGTCAATGTCTGATTATATAGGAGAAGGTAATGTACCTTTTTGGTCTAACGTAAGCCATTACACGAATATTAATTGGGCATACGCAGATGAGGAGCCAGATGACATGGAAGGAGTGCAAGTACCTAACTGGGAGATGGGTCAAGCGCTATATAAGGGGCAGGTGTTTGGGAGCAAGATGGATGTGCAAATGGCAATAAAGCAATATTGTATGGCCTCAAATTGGACAACCGTAGTTGCAAAAAGTGATACGAAAAGAATTATAATGGTTTGTGAATATCATAATGACGGTTGTCCATGGAGGATGAGGGCATACCAAAAGAAGGTTTCCAGTGAATGGGTCGTAGGCATATGGAACAATGAACACACGTGCATTAGTGTTAATCTCTCTCAGGATCACAAACAGCTCAACTCAAATTTCATATGTTCGTTGGTCCTTGGTACTTTAAATTGTTATACAATAATATGTATATTTACCACATGCTTAATTTACTGACTTGTTATTCTGTAATGAATTGCAGAAATGATTAGGGAGGACCCTAGTGTTAAAATTGGCTTAATTCAGGAAAGGATTTCAACAATCGTAGGATTTCATATATCATACGGTAAGGCATGGAAGGCAAAGCAAAAGGCGATTGTTAAGGTGTTTGGGGATTGGGATGAATCGTATGCGTTCCTGCCAAGGTGGTTGGGTTATATGTTAAATTTTTCTCAAGGGTCTGCTTATAAGTTGGAAACGACGGAGCATTATGTTGAAGGACAACTGGACGAAAGTCGTAGGGTATTCAAGAGGGTGTTTTGGACATTTAAGCAGTGTTGCGATGCTTTTAATTACTGCAAGCCCGTTATTAGCATCGACGGTACCCATTTGTATAGGAAATATCGGGCAACATTGCTTATTGCAACATCAATTGATGGCAACAATTACGTCCTTCCACTAGCATTTGCGGTTGTCTCTGGGGAGGATATTGACAACTGGTCGTGGTTTTTGGCACTTATCCGTATTCATGTAACGCAAAAAGATGGAATATGTCTTATTTCAGATCGCCATGCGGGCATAATGGCGGCGGTAAACAATGTCGAGCTGGGATGGCATCCACCGAGGGCATATCATGTGTTTTGCATTCGCCATTTGGCCAGCAATTTCAATCACAAGTTCAAGAATGTCATGTTGAAGAAACAGTTGTAAATGTTAGGTAAGCCATCGTCTTCTCCTTTATGGTTACATGTACATTAGCCATAATTAAGTATGTCTTTATATTTATGTTGTCTTTGTCTATGTAGGTTATACAACCTCGCGTTTAGATTTTGATGTCAGATTGGAAAAATTTAGAGAAGCAAGCCCTCAGATAGCCGCATGGATTGATCGAATCCCAAAGGAGAAGTGGAACGTAGCTTACGATGTAGATGGACGAAGATTTGGGCACATGACAACCAATATCTCAGAGGTTTTTAACAAGGTACTGAAAGGCGCAAGAAATCTTCCTATTACTTCACTTGTAAGGTTCACATACGCTCAACTAGTCACATACTTTTTGCAACATGGGGGTGAGGCCCGTGAGGAGATGGCGAGAGGTAATCATTTCGCCAAATTAGCGTGGCAAAAATATTTGAGGACGATTCATAAATCCGCGACACACAGTGTTATTGCATACGACACACAGAACAATAGATTTGAGGTGCAAGAGTCGTACAACATTCGTACTCATCGTGGCGGAAAGAAATGGTCATTGTCGTTATCAGAAAGAGTATGTCAGTGTGGTGAGTTTACTACATTTAGATTTCCTTGTAGTCATGTGATTGTAGCTTGCAGGTCCACCCACATCGACCCCACTCAATACATATACCCCGTGTACAGTGTTGCTTATCAGTGTCAATTGTATTCGTCTCAGTGGTTTCCAATTGGAAACGAAGACTTCATACCACCGACTAGACAGGCCACCGTTTTGCCTGATGTTTCCCTGAGGCGTAAAAAAGGAAGGCCTGTGACTACACGCATACGCAACAAAATGGATTCGCGGGAAGGATCAACGAGTCGGACAAGATGCGGTTATTGTAAGGTAGTTGGTCACAACAAACGAAACTGTCCTTCACGGAGGCAGCAATAGTGATGTTTATTTATGAGTTGTATGCGTTTTTATATGTATCATTAATTCGTCAATATTATGTTATGATGCAATTTAAAACAAAATCATTAACAATGTCCAACATAAATAAATACCAAATGTCCACAACAAATAAATAACAAATGTCCAAAATATCCAAACATCAATAGTGATTGTCAAATAAAACAAACCATTAACAACAGATTAAAAAAATAAATGTCCCTAAGCATCACGGTCCCCATGATATCCGGCACATCGACTCATGTCATGCTCATACGGTGACAAATGACATTGATGTCGTGCTCCCCTGACTGGATTACGCCTAACTGCTAGTCGGTCGAGGTCCTCAGCCTCATCATCATCACCACCATCACCTCCGTCCTGCATGGTCGCCGCTAAGAAATCCGTAATAGGATCAGAGGTGCTGCCGGAGCCCGGGGATGACATCGGAGGTGGCATCTGTGCCGCGGGAGTCGTAAACCCCGTAGTCGGATTGGGTGTGGGCTGTGCAGGCCTGTACAACTCTGCCGGGGTAGTAGGTGTCGATCCATACATCGGATACGGTGTAAACGCAAACCCCGGCTGTGGCATCGACGACACAGTAAACCATGGGGGGTACTGTAATGGTGGAAATGAATGATGTGCACTGCTAGAAGATCCCGCCTCATAGTTTGGCGGCCAATGATACTGTTGCGGTGTCCCTGCAGGATATCCAGGTGCGTAGAAAACCCTTGGAGGACGGGGGGGAATGCCTGTCAATACCACAGGCCTGTCCGCAACTGCCGGGGCGAACTGGTGAAGGGGTAAGCCCTCATGACGTGCTCGCCGGTTAGTGCGAACAACCGGAGGAGGGGTCTCAGTCTGTCGTCGGACAGGTGGTGGGGCAAGTTCTCCAAGATCTGTGACTCTCTCCAAGTCGTCACATGCGACCAACAAGCGAACCGCCTCATCGTACACCTGCCTCATGTCAAAGGCCCCCTGTGCTTGCGACTCTGGTGATGCCATATGAACAATAGTGTCAGCACGATCAGTCTGCATATCAAACATCATTAGTTATTTACAATATTATGTTATTATTAAGATATGCAAATTTAATCAACCCCATTCGTACCACATGTGCATGGAAGGCGGCTCTCTGTGTCATCCAGCGTCGTGTCACAGTGAAGTACCATTGCATGTACTCGCTGTTGACAGATAAATAACCATCTCTCCGCATTGGAGGAAGATCCTGCAACACTAGGGCATCTCTGTCATCCCACTGTGCAATGAAGAAACGATGTCGGTGCCTCCAGTCGACATCCGTCTTGCCGATAGAAGTGATGGTCAGCAGCTCACTACAGTTAATCGGATCGGAGGGTATATGCTGGTCAAACCCGAACTGCCGTAAAACTCTGTCCGGCTGCTGGTACACGACATTCTTATAGCAAATCAAAGGAGAGACCGCCAACCATCGTCTAGTCATCTCAACATCTGGTGGATGAACCACATCGACAATATCGTATGGCCTCCAACGAATGTCCCTCCTTCGCATGACATCCATGTAATGACGATATCTGCGAATATGGGAAAATCTGGTTTGGCGCGTCCGATAAACATTAAACCTGCAACAACACAAAATTAGAAACAACAACATATTCTAAGAATTGTAAAATAAACGCACAACTTGAATACCTGTTTCCGTAAATGTCCTACATCATGACATCCTGATCGTCCACACGCGGAAGGGCTGGAGAGATTGTCGGAAATCTCGTCCAAGCCCATAACTGCAACAACAGTGCACATCCGCCCATGTCACGGCGTGATGCACGTGTGGCCCTGCACAGCTCCCTATAAAGAGATGCAAGCATGGCAGATCCCCAGCTAAACGACCCTGTGCGCTCGAAGTCGTCCAGAAATAGCAGATATCGAGCTGGCACAAAGCTCAAGGCGGTGTCCACAAACAACGTTCCGCCTAAAATGCGCAATATCAATGCGCGGGTGTACCTAAGCCGTCCAACCTCAGTGTCGGCATGGACGGCATATACACCGAAATGCTTCCGTAGAAAGTGGAGGCCCAACAAACCTCCATGCAAGTCCCGATCCGCATCAAGCTGAACCCCTAAAAGGTCACCAACTAATTCACGGAAGTTATGGCGTCCATGCCGGCCGAATACAACCTGACCATCAGTCGGCAGCCCTAGCAAATGATGCACATCCTCAAGGGTGATGGTCACCTCACCATGCTCATGTGGAATGTCCGTGTCTCGAGGCGCCATCGCTCAACAAACGCCGAAACGAGGTGATGGTCTATCTAAAATAATAGACCAAACCACAATTACATACACATTATATTAGAACCATAAAAACATAATACACGCAACATTTCATACAACATATGCTTAGCTCATGATTGCGTAGACGCGCAATATGGTAAAAACTCGCCTGTATAAGCCACGGGTGGATATCCTCAGGAATAGCAGAGTGATCGTGTGTCGCAGCATGCCTGACATTAATCACACGATCCCGTGCGGACGGATCACTTTGGGCATTCCACACATTAGTGGATATATGTCTATCTTGTAATGTTAACAGTGTCCGTACAGATGGACCAGGATCAATGACGCTGACCGCATCCTCACCCGCTGGCGGTGCCGGAACATTCTCATCGTGATCCATATTTCATAGGTCTAACCCTATATTAATTTCAAAAATCATTTACTATGCTAATAAATAACAAATAATAATACGGGAAATTTTTTTATTTTTTTTCATCAACTTATACATAATAATTATTTGTAATCATATTTCATGTATACTTTTTATATTAACAAAAAGATCAAAATATTATTAGATTAAGATAAATATATATGTTCAATTCTTAAATACGTATATATTCATATTTTCATATTAATTTGAAACATTATATCAATAATAATCACTAGTAAAACAAATCGTACGCTAATATATATTTCTTTATTTACCTAAATTGTTACAAATAAATGAATACTCAAAATAATTCTATGTTCACTTTTTTTAATTAAATATATTTATTTAATTAATTATTTTATTTACATAAACATGTTTAACTATAATTTTAATTAATTTTTTTATTTTACATAATTAAGATGATCAAATATAAAAAATTATATACATAAAGTTACAAATTCAAAATTATACTCTAAATTGAATATCACTAAATCTAATTAAGTAAATCTAAATAAATTAAAAATTATATTTTTAAAACTATAAATTTTTTTATTTTTCATAATTAAGATGATGAAATATAAAAAATTATATACATAAAATTACAAATTCAAAATTATACTCTAAATTGAATATCACTAAATCTAATTAAGTAAATCTAAATATAAATTAAAAATTATATTTTTAAAACAATAAATTTTTTTATTTTACATAATTAAGATCATCAAATATAAAAAATTATATATATCAAATTACAAATTCAAAATACTACTCTAAATTGAATATCACTAAATCTAATTAAGTATATCTAAATATAAATTCAAAATTATATTTTTAAAACAAATTTTTTTTATTTTACATAATTCAGATCATCAAATATCAAAAAATATATGTATAAAATTACAAATTCCAAATACTACTCTAAATTGAATGTCACTAAATCTAATTAAGTATATCTAAATATAAATTCAAAATTATGTTTTTAAATTTTATTTTACATAATTAAGATCATCAAATATAAAAAATTATATATATAAAATTACAAATTCAAAATACTACTCTAAATTGAATGTTACTAAATCTAATTAACTACATCTAAATATAAATTCAAAATTATATTTTTAAAACAATAAATATATAAAAAAGTAAATCACTTATAACATCCAAAGAATGACAAACTCAAATAAACATCTACCCTATAAATTATTAATTTTAATTTCAAACTATTGGTCTTCTAACCTAGAGTTTCAACAATGTGGCATCTAACCTAATGTTTCAAATAAGATCCTCTAACCTAATGTTTCAAATTTAGAACCTAAATACTATATAACAAACTCAAATATCAATTAAATCTACAGAAATAAAATAAAATAATAACAACTTACTTGTTAATTTACACAAAGACAAGCCAAAAATCTCACAGCAAAAACAAAAAATTCGAAAATTTTGAGAGGGAGGAGAGAATGGAAAGGGGGGGACTAGAATCAGGGGTGGGGGATATAAAATGGTTCGCGTGGCAAAGTTCGCTATGCCTGGGAGCGAACTAGGTGTCCGTCTGACACGTGGCAATAACTGTCGCTTTTTGAATTCCAGATAACGTAGTTCGCTATCAATGGCAGCAAACTACGTTCTCATCCGACACGTGGCATAATGGTTGCTTTTTTGAATTTCCAGGCAACGAAGTTCGCTAACGGGAGAAGCGAATTTAGTATTTTGCCATGTGGACTGCCCGTTGGGCAGCCACGTAGTTCGCTGGAGGTAGTGGCGAAGTTGGCGTCCACCAGGATTACGCCAGCTCAGCTTGCGTAGTTTGCATGTTTGACTAGCGAACTAGCCCGCGTGACAGTTTGATAAATAGTTTGGCTTTCGTGGCCTTTTGACAAATTTTTTAAAATTTTGTGGCACAAAAAAAGATGTCTCTCTTTTTGTTTCCATCTCTTGCAATGTGTGCCTTCAAACCAAAATGGCTTGGTGAGATAAAGCGCCTTAAAATTGTTGCAAATGCTAAACACGATAAAAGAAATGAGGTTTGAGTTGCGGACTATGTGATAGGCGCAAGGAAGCTATGCTATTCTACTCCGATTGCTACCCACCATTAACAACGCTAAAGAACAGATAAACATAAACATTATTTATTTTCATTGATTCTCAAAACATGGCATATCATACATTAAATAGGAAACCTAATGAATGACAAACATATATGTCTCAACATCTAGTATTTTAGGGAAGAGAAAAATGTCCATACATTAAATAGGAAAGAGTGTAAATTAACTAATGGCTTAATTATCATTTTACTCTCCAAATTATATTAAAATATTCAATTTGATTTTTAAATTTAACAATTTTATATATCAAATATATATTTAAAAATAAAGTTTACTATAAAAATAGTTTAAATAAATTCATACATCACACGGAGCGTAAAATCTTGTTATTAATTATTAATTAAAGTAACCACCAGCAGTGTTTGTGCAAAACACAACCATGGCTGCTTGTTTTGTCTGCAAGCGATATGTGGCTATCTCAGATTCTCATCTCATGCGATGTTCGACACCACTGATTCGTTAGCAGTGTCACTGAGAGTCCATGGAGCACAAGTACTGCGTTTCTTTACCACTTTACCCACACAAAAACCAACATAAACAGACAAAACTCAAGGGCAAAAAGGTAAAACAAATAGAAACAAAAACTCCCTCTTTAAACTAACCATACAACCCAGTCTCAGTACTACCCACACAAACACAATGGCGGCCACCGCTTCCAGAACCACCCCATTCTCTTCTCCCTCTTCCTCTTCACACCCCACCTTCCCCAAACGCATTGCTAGATCCACCCTCCCTCTCTCTCATCAAACCTTCATTAAACCCAACCACGCGCTCAAAATCAAATGTTCCATCTCCAACCCCCCCGCGGCGGCGTCCACCACCACGGCAGCGCCGCCAACGTCAGAGCCCTTCGTGTCCCGGTTCGCCCCCGGTGAACCGCGCAAGGGCTCGGACATCCTTGTGGAGGCCCTTGAGCGGCAGGGCGTGACGAATGTGTTCGCGTACCCCGGCGGCGCGTCTATGGAGATCCACCAGGCCCTCACGCGCTCCTCCACCATCCGCAACGTCCTCCCTCGCCACGAGCAGGGCGGCGTCTTCGCCGCCGAGGGCTACGCGCGCTCCTCCGGCCTCCCTGGCGTCTGCATTGCCACCTCCGGCCCCGGCGCCACCAACCTCGTCAGCGGCCTCGCCGACTCCTTAATGGACAGCGTCCCCGTCGTCGCCATCACCGGCCAGGTCCCCCGGCGCATGATCGGCACTGACGCCTTCCAAGAAACCCCCATCGTCGAAGTCACCAGATCCATCACCAAGCACAACTACCTCATCCTCGACGTCGACGACATTCCCCGCGTCGTCGCCGAAGCCTTCTTCGTCGCCACCTCCGGCCGCCCCGGCCCGGTCCTCATCGACATCCCCAAAGACGTCCAACAGCAACTCGCCGTGCCTAATTGGGACGAGCCCATCAACCTCCCCGGGTACCTCGCCAGGCTTCCCAGGCCCCCCACCGAGGCCCAATTAGAACACATTGTCAGGCTCATAACCGAGGCCCAAAAGCCCGTCCTCTACGTTGGAGGTGGCAGTTTGAATTCCAGTGATGAATTGAGACGCTTTGTGGAACTCACTGGGATTCCCGTTGCTAGCACTTTAATGGGCCTTGGAACTTATCCTATTGGGGATGAATATTCCCTTCAAATGTTGGGTATGCATGGTACTTTTCATGCTAACTATGCTGTTGACAATAGTGATTTGTTGCTTGCCTTTGGGGTAAGGTTTGATGACCGTGTTACTGGGAAGCTTGAGGCTTTTGCTAGTAGGGCTAAGATTGTTCACATTGATATTGATTCTGCTGAGATTGGAAAGAATAAGCAGGCTCACGTGTCGGTTTGCGCGGATTTGAAGCTGGCCTTGCAGGGGATTAATATGATTTTGGAGAAAAAAGGAGTGGAGGGTGGTAATCTTGATCTTGGAGGTTGGAGGGAAGAGATTAATGTGCAGAAACAGAAGTTTCCATTGGGTTACAAAACCTTCGAGGACGCCATTTCCCCGCAGCATGCTATTGAGGTTCTTGATGAGTTGACAAATGGGGATGCTTTTGTTAGTACTGGGGTTGGGCAGCATCAAATGTGGGCTGCACAGTTTTACAAGTACAAGAGACCGAGACAGTGGTTGACCTCGGGGGGTCTTGGAGCCATGGGTTTTGGATTGCCTGCGGCTATTGGCGCCGCCGTTGCTAACCCCGGCGCTGTTGTGGTTGACATTGATGGAGATGGTAGTTTCATCATGAATGTTCAAGAGTTGGCAACTATAAGAGTGGAGAATCTTCCTGTTAAGATATTGTTGTTGAATAATCAGCATTTGGGCATGGTGGTTCAGTGGGAGGATCGGTTCTACAAGTCCAATAGAGCTCACACCTATCTTGGAGACCCGTCTAGCGAGAATGAGATATTCCCAAACATGCTCAAGTTTGCTGACGCTTGTGGGATACCGGCAGCACGTGTGACGAAGAAGGAAGAGCTTAGAGGAGAAATTCAGAAAATGTTGGACACCCCTGGCCCCTATCTTCTTGATGTCATTGTGCCACATCAGGAGCATGTCTTGCCGATGATTCCCAGTAATGGATCCTTCAAGGATGTGATAACGGAGGGAGACGGTAGAACGAGGTACTGATTGCCTAGACCAAATGTTCCGTGATGCTTGGTTTGTACAATATATATAAGATAATGCTTTCATAGTTGCAGGATTTGGCCTGTGGTGAGCATCATAGTTTGTAGTAGTTTTGGTAGCAAGACTTTGTATTTTCCTTTTATTTAACTTACTACATGCAGTAGCAGCTATCTCTGTAGTCTGATATCTATCTCCTGTTGTTTGTATCGAGCATCATAGTTTGTAGTAGTTTTTGCTGTAGTGAGACTGAAAATGATGTGCTAGTAACATTATTGCTGTTAGAAATCTTAGTAGAGAATCTGTTGAAGAAATCAAAAGCTAATGAAGCACTTTGAAAATGAGATGAGGATATCATGTTTTACATATTCAATCTATTTCTTTTTTTTAGCGGTTGGTAGATGTATAGATTCAACATCTTCTCTTGTAGCTCATCTAGGCAATCAGTAAAATGCATATTCCTTTTTTAACCTACCATTTATTTTCATTTAGTGGAATTTGTGACTAGTTTGTTCATGGTTAGATGGAAGGAAAATAAGGAAGGATTTTAAAATTTCAATTGAAAAAAAAAATGAAAGAAATGAAAAATTTAAATATTTGCTTCTAGATATCAACTTATCATTTCATTTTTCTCCCATTTTCTTTCCAACCAAACATAAAAAAATATTTTGTAAATCATACTTTTTTTCTTCTCTATTTCCCCCTCCTATTTTCTCTTCTATCAAACTAACCATAAGTGAACTAACAACACAATTCATTTATGGAAACAAGATGAGAGAATATGGAAATCAAGAGCAAACTAACAACACACTTTTACCATGCTTCCCATCTAAAAAAAATCCCTTTTCAGTATTTAATGATAAAGAAGTAGCTATTTATTTATTGTTTGGTCCTTGCGTTGTTAAAGTTCTTCAAAACATTAAGAAGTAAAAATTAATCAAAGTTATCCGTTTGGTAAGAAGGTCAAAGATTTATTTGTCATGTTGGCTTCCAATACTCTGCCCACCATCTAGCATTTTCGAGTCTTCGATGTTTAACTATGTGTTCGCCTGCCAGGTTCCCAAAGAAACAAGTTGAATGGAATGGCTAATAAATGTAATTTTGTTTGCAAATAAAACTAAAACTATATAATTATTTTCAAAAATGTTAAAGAAAGTCAGAAGTAAAGAAACACTTTGAGCATGATGAGATGAAGATAACAAGTTTAAATATTGAATCTATTGCGTTTCTTTTTGGACATTTTCTTGAACTCATCCAGGCAATGATGATGACCACGGTTGTAAGACATATCTGCTGTTTGCTTCTGAATTACTGCACATGATTTTAAGAAATTTATGTTTATGTACTCTTAACATAGAACAAAGCAAATCTTATAGTAGTAACGAGGGAAGGACAAAAAGAACCTTTTGACCTTTGTACTTGCTAACGTCACTGAACATGCTTCATTCCAACAACTTAATTGATAACATGACTTGGTCTACACGTCTCTAAACATAGATGTTACCAAATGCCAGCACAGAATTTCGTGACACCACTCAGCTAGCTAAAATTTGCACGTAAGACCACTTGCATTTGTATTTTTGTATCTTGCTAGATAAAATATAAAGCATTTGCTTCCTACACCAGCCTCTTCCAAAAATATCTTTCTTAATAAGCTTAAATAGAAATGGCAGAGAACTGTTCTTTTCTTCTTCTTCTTCTTCTCGCTGCACCATTTTTAATCTTCCCTCTCCGGCGCACCATTCCGCTTCATTCTCGCTGCACCTAAAGGCTTGCAAACGGGACAAATTCCTGTTCTTGGAACCTAAAGGCTTGGTGACGTCTAAGCATACCAAAAGATGGATAAGAGAGTTTTGTGGCAAAAACTGAAGATGCTTTGGTTGATTTTTGCCAAGGCAATAAGGGGACACATGCATGTTGTTATGGTGTAATCACTGGAACGTAAGAGTGTCATCGTAATCGATATCGAGAGAGAGTGAGGAAGAGCGAGACAGAGATGCATGAACTGAATCAGAGTTGTCTTATTTCTCGTATAACTACAGTATTTATAGACCGTTATGGGCCTTTGCATGTGTTACTTATTTTTGGCGTTTCATATCCTACTTCGGTGGTTTTGTATATGTCGGTTTCTTTACATACGTCGGAATAGACATATCTAATGCCGGGGTAATCCCCATAACACACACGTTACTCTCCGAATTGATGAAGTCAGAAGTTAAAGATATAAAATTATTCAAAACCAATTGATTCATATGGAAAAAATGGGTTTGGCAAAAATCACACCAGACTTGGATAAACTATCTTTCTTAAAGGGTGTGGATTATTTAAAAGAGACTTTTATTAAGGGAGCAAGGTAATATAAAAACTTTCAAATTACAAACAAACCAGATGATTAGCAATGCTTAATGTGTTCCAACCAGTAATAAGTGGTCTTGTATATGCATGTGTTAATTTATTCAATCTACAAAGTACGCCAGGAAAATTCATGGCTTCTTAGAGTCCATGATATCAAATTTGTTAAGGACAAAACTCAGATGCAGTTTATTAAGTGCTTATGATAGTGTTCTCCAATCAGAATTGGAAGTTCACCTCAGTAGTTTGCATAATAAAAGTTTACATTATAGATTGACATAAGTTACCTAGGTGAAATTCCAATTCTGATAGGAGAAAAAACACCTAAGGATCTGCATGGAAATTTTGTCCAATTTGCTAATTGCTCTAAAATCATAAGCAAGTAGTACCCCTTATCTCACTCATTCAACTGCCTGAGATGAAGTAGCTGAGACCTCAAAGGATTTCTTTCTCACTAAGAGGCAAGTGACTCTTGAAGGATTGGAATGCGTGTTGTCAAGACTACAGATCACAAAGTCCGGCCGGTGAAGCGCCAGAAGATGCAGCCGGTCCTTTCCCACTTCCAAGGCAGAAGCATCAAGTAGAACATGCCAATTGTTCCTATGAGCCTCAGAAATCCAATGCATTGTTCCATTTGCATCGACCGGATAAGAGAACAAGCCTTTTGAGCTGATCTTACACCTCCTCCTGAAGTTTTGGCTAAGCTGAGACCCGCTGATCCTCAAATCCAGCCAAGTCTTTGGTGCTGAGATCACCTTGGACTCCTTAAAAGAAGCAAATTCCCTTATATAGTCTTCTTCCTGATCAAGAATGGTCATGTAGTAGTTCCCCTTGACAAAAGGGTAACTTTCTCCCACCAACATCATAGCATCCTTGTAGCTTGGAGTGAAGAGAACAAGGTACTCTTCATCAGGCAAACCATAATGCTTCAAAACCTTGTTGCGCGCTTGGATTTCTGGGATAGAGATGAAACTTCCAGGGAATGAGGATTTCTTGTTGAGAATATCTAGTAATCTTGATGGCTCTAACTGGATTTTGGCCCTATCCATTTCAGGGAGATTATTGCTTCCAAACAAATATGTAGAAGACTCTCTTGGTGACTTGCCCCTATCATCCATCATTGGTTCTGAATTAGGCTCCTCAAAGATCATAAAGCTAGACAAGTTTATCCCATTTCCTTCTCCTTCCATGAGGCCTGAATATTCTGGATACTTTGCTAGAACATATTGTTCAACATATTCCATTTCTTTTGGTGTGATTGGACCTGACCATCTAATGTCAAGATCAGGAATAGTTGATATGGCTTCAGCTATGATGTGAGCAGGAATCAACGTATGTCGTTTCTGTTTTCGTACCAATTCAGACCATTTTTCAGCTTCAATTGAACATAACCTACAAGTACAACATCTGCTAAGAAAGAAGAAAAAGTGGGGATATGATGATTACCTTTATAACCATGCTGTTTGATTTGCAGCTCTCAGTTAGTAATTTGTGTTTTGGACCTTTCTGAGTGTCCTTGACTTCATTTTCTACCATCTCCTGATATGTTACCTGACATAGGGAGTTGTAGAATTCAAAATTTTGAAGCTTTAGCAGTTGCAATACTTTCATAAAATGGCAAACAAAACATAGAGTTGAGTATAGCTTTGATCAATTGTGAATACTTTACCTCAGATCCTCCTGAAATTTCATGCTCCTGCCTGTTAGTCCCCATAGTAATATTTGTCTTCACCTCTTATAGAAACATAAGATAGTTTTATTTTCTTTCAGAAAATCTTAGATATATGGCAAACAACAACATCAACAACAAAGGGGAAAAAGAGAAGCCTATACGTGTAGAAGTCCTATTGAAAGATTCTCTACCAGAAGTGGGTTCTGAGAGATTAAGGGTAAAGGCAAACCAATCTAGTGAACTAGGGTGATTAAGATGAGGGTATTATCATGGACTAAAAAAGCCACATGGAAAATGAATGAATGAAGAATGAAAGGAAAATATGAAGAAAGGAGGCAAAAGTTTGAAAAGAAGACTTGGCCTAGCCAAACTCACAAAGATGACATTTCTTGTTGAAGCTGTGAATCTTATTATGACAAAGAAATTAAGAAAATCAAATAAAGTCAGATGATGATTACACCGAGAAAGACAATATAGCAAGGCTTAAAATAGGAGTTGATGATGATGATGATGAAAGGGGTGACATGTTTGTCTTGCCTTAACCATGGTTTGCTTGCACAATATTCTCCAGAATTATTCGCTTGTACTAAGTATTATTGGTTTCAAATACTGAACCTGTTTATTAATTGTTATAAAGTCTATTAATTGATCTAGAGAACACGTTGGGAGAAGATTTTTTGAGGTGCAGCTTTCGAATGGCTACAACATCACCATATTTGTTAATTGTTAATGTAACGTCACTCTTGGAATTTTATATTCTTAATGGAAAATGATCGTTGGAGAACCTTGATGAAATGTCAACAGAGCCGTGGCATCTTTTTTTAAAAAAAAAATTATAAGCATAATTTCAGAATGAATATTTCAAAGTTTTCAAATTACTGGGTAGTTTAGTTATATTAGTTTCTTGAAAAGGCTTTTAAATAGTTTTAACAGCTGCATTGAAAGATATTACTTAGATGGGATGAGATTCCCAGCTCAAAACCTGAACAAAATTGACTGTCACTGAAATTTGGCCAGGTAAAACCTAGATTCATTATGAAATCAACTGCAACAAAGAACTGATTCAAATTTAAGAGATTAAATTTAGCCATGCAATCATTATATGCACCCTTGCTTGCATTAATAGTCGAGAAATTGTGACACTTGCTTTATATATGTTAGCTAAGGATGAAAAATCTTTTATTGAAATTTTTTTTATCCGTAAGATTTAAGGGCAATATCAGAAGATTTATAATACTTATACGTTATATTTAATCAATTGAATTAGATTTTTTTATAATTTTTTATTTGGTATGATATAGGAAACTTGGCATTAGAAAATGAAATTCTTGGTGTTACTGGTAGGTAGAATTCTAGAATCGTTAGATGCGGATAAGAGAAATAAAACCAAATTTTGGCAATAGTTTTTTTTTTTTAAAAATAAGCACCATGATTTAGTACATGCATGTAACCAACACTATATAATAAATGGCGAAAGATTTTATTGAAAATGGAAGGGAAATTTCTTAATTGTATTTCCCATCTGTCACGCTACATGTTCCGCATACAATTGATAAGGACGAAAATATTAAGTTAATGTTAGGATCTTATGGGGGATTTGACCTTTATTTGTTTTCCCTACTGTAGAAAGAACCAATAAGTCTTTCAAAACTAATTAAACAAAGACATCAACCAATACAATATAAATCAATCTTTAATTTATAGAGAGGAAGAGGGCATTATACCGTTTAGAGATGCCTTCAAAAGAATATTAGATATGGACAAGGGGGTCACAATAAAGCGTTTAATAT
Source organism: Glycine latifolia (assembly GCA_013407115.1). NCBI lineage: Eukaryota > Viridiplantae > Streptophyta > Magnoliopsida > Fabales > Fabaceae > Glycine > Glycine latifolia. Next base: position 14,473,672 of record CM023946.1, on the reverse strand, counting down.
AATATGATAACTAAATAAACATTGACGTAAAACTTACGAGGATGGGTATTAAGTAATGGAATGGGGTTATCTAGTGGGAGTTGTTGAATTTCCATACGGAAATGACTTGAATGCTTCAATGGGTAATTACCCAATAAGTGTGGAAATGGCAGGGTTAACTTTGAATAATTTAAAACTATTTTTATATAAAATGATACTTACAATTATAAAATAATTTTACATATTTATTGAATAATTTTGTGAAAGTTTTTACATCGTTAAATGTATAATTTTTTTCTCATATACAATTGAGTTTTTTTATACTTTTTTAAAGTCTAATCAGATGTGAAAGCTTATTTAAAGATTTATTTTCTAAGTTTTTTAATAAACTAATAGAATTATTTTTAAATAAATTAACGATTTCTTTACATAAAAAACGAGTGATCTTAAATAAATCAACAAGTATATAATTTCAAAATATTACAGTAATAAACTAATAATGATAATTTTAAATATGTTTTAGAACTTTTTTTTTACTGCAGAACCTTTTAAATATGATGACTTTTATTTATTTAATCTTTCATTTTTAAGTTATAATTTAGTCTTTTATTATAATTTTAAGAACTAAATTGATTTATAATTTATAATTTCAAGAAGTATTTTACTATTTTATTTATTTTAAGGACCAATTTGACCGTCTATTATAATTTTATAGATTAAATTGAGTGATAATATACGATTTTAATTATTTCTTTTGGTGACTATATAATATACGATTTCAAAGACTATTATATCACTTTATTAATTTTAGCAATCAATTTGATAGATAATTATAATTTCAGTGACTAATTAAATGTATACATGTCTCTAATGAGTGACCAAATAGGAAAGTTGCGATGTTTATAAAGAGAAATTAATAAAGAACTGGTTATATTTATAAAGACCAAATGAGTAAAAATAATACTTAACAAACAAAATAAATATATCAGTAAAAAAAACAAAATGAATAGAAAACTTACACAGAGACTATACGAGAAAGAGGAAAATTACAAAGACTAGATTACAAATATTTTAAAAAAGAGAGATCAAATGGAAAATTCATAACATTTAGACATGAACATCTTTATTCCTACCACTAATTAACTACTACTACTAATATATATATATATATATATATATATATATATATATATATATATATATTATTTAAACGGATTATCCTATCAAGCTTCTATCAAAGTTATCTACCACATATGTTTTATGTTCTACAAGGTGGGTATAAAAGCTTTATATCTTTCCTGTACTATTACGAAAAAAATATCTACAATTTGTCTAATTCTTCCTTGATTATCTTAAACCCTTTTTCATTCTTTATAACTTAAATTTTCTCATTGAATTCAATACTCGCATGTTTTGTATCCTTTCATGCATCTCTTGCATATTCTTACTTCAATAATGCCAAGTTATTTTTGTTTTGAGAGTCGTCATCATTCGATCTGGTGAATATGGTTTTGAACCATCAATCATATCTTTGCCTTGTAATTATTTTCTTGTGAAATATTATCTGGATCATGGTGGGATTGTGGCAAAAAAGTAACAACGTAATCCTCGATCTTCCTCGACTTCCCACCAATCTGAAGCCTCAAAGTAGGCCTTCATACTCACTACCAAAAAATTGTAACTTTCTCCATCAAATATAGGAGGAACAATTTGTGAAATTTTTTTCTTCGACTTTCATTTTCAGTTTTTCACAAGTCTATATGAAAATGGCTCTTAATACCAATTTGTAGGCTTTTTTTGTTGAAAATATAATTTTAAAAGAAGAGGAGATATGTTATGCAAAGAACATTATCATTTTTTTAGATGCTCTAACTTTTATCATTAGGCTCTATATATAAAAAGCTAAAGTGTAACAGTGCAGTAAAAAAAAACAAAAAAACTAAAGTGTAACAATGCAGTAAAAAAACAAAAAACAAAACTAAAGTACAAAATCCCCAAACATTAACAACTTTAGTCTTAAAAACAAACTGATAATATCCCTAAGTCTAAATGATAAAAATAGCATGTTTATCTTTATTTTAAAATCATGAAGATTTGAAACATAATTAAAAAAATCCTAAGCACTATATAAATTATCCATTTCTTAGTTACAAATATTTACACATGCTCAACAAATTTAATAATCTTGAATTTAAAATGAGTCTTTACTGTTTAGCTCTGTTTATTATAAGATATATACCAACAAGTATTTTAGCTTATGAATTGTATATAATACATATTTATTTTTATTTAATTGAAAATCATGATAGATAATGTTTTCAAATATATAAATTATATTTTAAATTTATAACAAACAATTTAATTTGTGAAAAAAGGTTATTTTTAATTTAGAAATAGAAATAAATGATGATAGATTAAAAAATCAAATATGTAAATAAAAATAGAAATTTGTAATTTGAAATAATTAAAAAAGAAAATTTCTAATGAAAATAATGTGTGATGCACCTCTCCAAAAATGATAAATAATTTAGAGAATCGACAAAGTAAGTCAAATTGTGCATTCAAATTTATAATATAGTATATTATACACATAATGCATCTAACTCTGGAGCTCACTTTCCATTGCAAACTTGGCATATAGGTATCTCAACAATATAAACATTATTTGACACTTTTCATTTTAAAAATATTTTTAGACACCTATTTTGATATTAGACATCTAACAGGAGAGTGATAAATTATAAAAGAGAGTAAAAAAATAAGTATAAGAAATTATATGATATAATTAAAAGAGAGAAAATTTATTATTATTTTTAAAATATTTTAATATTTTTTTTATCACATCACACCAAATACTTATTATATATATAAACTTCTGTCTCATTTATATGATTCTCTCTGTGCTGTATATTGCACACAAAACATTATTTAATGCAAAAATTTGATAATAGCACAGAGAAGTAAAACTAATCATCAATCATTTCTCATCATCAATCAAAAAGCACACCAATAAAATATGATATGAAATGAGAGTGACGTGGATTGAAGTTTGAAAAAGACACAGTAACCTCCCTCAAACCTTCTTCAAGCTTACTCAATCACCAAACAAGCATCAAAGAGAAATTTTGACAAATAACCAATCTTCAAGATCCATGTCAGCACCCCAGAAAAATTAAAAAACAAAAAAGAAAGAACCTTATAGGGGGACACACAGTTTAATTCCTTCTGCAGCTCAATTAGGCAAAGGCAATCACAACAGTTAGGTAACAAGAAGCAGCTGAAAGAAAAGAAAGGTAACACCTGAAACAAAAAGTTAAAGCATCCCTTCCTCCCTACTCAACAAGATGCACCCGCAGCAACTATTAGAAGCATATATATAATGTAACATTGAAACTAATAATTAATAATCAAAGAGAGTGAGGGGAAAAAGAAAAGAGCAAAGATGCCTCCTGATGTAATTGAATTTCGTCCTACCTTAGAACCTCTTCAATTTTCTTCACAACTTACATTAAAACAACGTTCTAGCCAAAGAGATCATCGCCAAGGAATGAATCTCACCAACAAAAAGAAACTCATGCCTATCCTTCTTTTGATTCTTTCAATCATATCAATACTCAGGCTTCTGAGCCTCATTCTCCGCACTTCATCATCTGCTGCTATGTCTCCACCACCTAGTTCTCCACTTTTTTCCACTCACAACAAAATTGCAAAACATGCACCTGATTCCTCAAGGCACCCCAATTCCACCCTAACTGAAAAAGAGTTCAAAGTTCTCTCAGACCTCGTTGCTCTTAAATCCCCATGCAACCTCCTCATATTTGGGTTCCAACCACAGTACCTTACCCTCTCTTCAATGAATGCACCTGGAAGCACCATCTTTCTTTATGATGATATGATAGCCAAGGTAGAAACAAACTCTAACAACACTCAAACATACAAACTTGGGTATAATGTGCCATCTAAAAAGGCTTATAATTTGCTTAAACATGCAAGGCAGAACCGATTAGCTTGTGCACCAAGTTACCCAACACTACTGCTTCAGAAATCGAAATGTAAGCTTGCAGTGAGGAATTTACCTGCAGAAGTGTATCAAAAGAAGTGGGATATCATCGTGGTAGATGGACCCAAAGGGGATTCGCCAGAGTCACCGGGTAGGATGGGTTCTATATACACTGCTAGTGTTCTAGCTAGAGCTGGGACTGTTTCTGACATAGTTGTGCATGATGTGGATCGTATGATAGAGAAATGGTTCTCCTTGGAGTTTCTCTGCCATGAGAATTTGTTGTGTTCTAAAGGGAAATTGTGGCACTTCAGGATCAGTGGTCACTCCAATTCAACAAGGTTCTGCACTTCCTGAATATGGTTAGTTACACAATAGACTATTATATATGTAAGCGAAATCAGTAAATGTCATTAGTCAATTAGTAATTTAATTTTACCTAAACAAGTATATATCATGGTACAGCTATAGTTTAAATGCTGTTAATTCTGCAATATGAATACTGATTCCCGAACAAATTATATCATATACAGTAAGAATTTATTAACTTCTCCTAAAATTGAAAAACTGAGTTACATATCAGTATATGACGTAAAAATTGACCGAAATTATCAACATGTGGTGATTCTCGACATACAATATAATTTTGGTATAAAGCCACCCAAGAGATGGGAAATAAACTGAGGAAGAGATTCAATCGTAAACATGCGAACATAGTGGTAAATTGCGCAGAAATGCATTTGGAATATAAAAAAATGCTTGTTGAGAATGGGATTTGATTTGAACCGACGTCCTTTCGGACCAGAACCTCAATCTGAGGCCTTAGACCAACTCAGCCATCTCAACAGATGATATATATTTTTATAATTAAATATATATATAACAGATACTTACCAATACAGATCTGAAATCTGAATGCATTCTATTTCTATATAAACAATTAAACTAAAAATAATATATCCAATATGAATGCAACAATTATATATCAACAACAACAAAAACTTCATCGCTGTAGTTAACTATATGGGTCATGCGCGGCAACATTAATCTTGGTTAAAATTTTAAATATTTAAAAATGGAGTAAATTACACTAATAACTATTCAAATTTTGTAAAATTAAAAACTCTTGTTTTTTAATATTTACGTTATAGGGGAATACGGTATAATTTTTTTAAAACAATTAAGAGTGATTACTATAATGTATAAGGAGGTGTCGTGTATGTTTTCAAACAATTAAGGAAGCTAGTATAGTAGATAAAAGCAAGAAACTTGTGTAATTTCACAAAACTTTGAAGATAATTAGTATAATTTACTCTTAAAGATATTATTTATTATAAGATTTCTTTTAACATCTTTTCTAATATCCTTGTTTTTTTCCTACTCTTTTTATGGGGTTAAAAAAATTATACAATCTATCAATATTTTTAACATTAGACTGGTCGACCAAGACACTTATTTAAGTCTCAATGATTTATTTATTTATTTATTTGTATTAAAAATGATATTAATAAACTAATAATAATAATTTTATAATTTTATAACACTTAAAATTAAAATAAAGAGATCATTATACAGATTCTTAACATTATGCAAGACAAAGGGAGCAAATTGAGTGAAAACATTTCCAAGGAGGAGCCAGATGAAATAAAACTCCATTAGCCAAGTGTCGATAGATTTTACTGTACCAAATGGCTCAAAACAAACAAGGGAATCAACATCGGCAGCTTTATAGCCAGTAACATGAATCCAAAACAACTGTTTTATTTACTGATATCCAAAAAAGCCATGGAAAGATATCCAGCACTTCAGTTTTATTAACACATTCATCTAATCAATATAAACTTAAGAATATATCCGTTTGGAAAAATATATTTACACTTTATTTGGATTTATCTAATGGCATAAGTACTTGTGTAAGTGTTTGAGAAAACTTGTGAAAATAGCTTGCAATATGTCGGTATGCTGTTTCAAGCTTTATTTCAATAAAGTCTTCAAGATAGCTTACAAAAACAGCTTTCAGATATGGATGAGCGATTATGTAGTTCATATTTGGATGAACTTCTGGAATTTTCACAAAATATAACCCGGTTAATTAAATTAATTTTTTTAAGGCAATCAATTGTCAATTGTGAATAATAACCAATTGTGTACATGCAAAACAGGCAGTTTCCCCAGGAATAAGTAACTTCATATGACGAGAAACAGTATCCTCAGGAACACCAGTTCAATTTTTTATTTTTACAAGTTTTGCATACAAAGTTCATTCTCTGAAGCACCAATAGTAGACTATACAAATTGCTATGCACAAGCACAATCTCAGCACACATTTCCTGGCAACACAGGGACAAGAGAAGGAACTGATAGAGCTTGAAAATATATACAAATGCGTCAGAGACAGGAATACTCCATTCCCGTCAAGATGTTCAATGTGCACTTGAATCTTCAAAACCACAAGGGTTGACATGTCTTTTTTAGGCACCATGTGGGGGCTATTGGTAGTTTAGGGCCAATTTTTGGTATAGTTGCTAACAAACTAAGTTAAAATTTATTGCACCTAATTACAATGCATATTAGTGATGCCCTAGTAAAATATTGTATGTGGAAAGGAGTATGAACTTTAAGCAAACTTTTTTGTGAATATATATATATAGTTTATTCAATTTACTCATAGCTAAGTTATTGGCTTAAAGGTTCAAATTGTATACAGTTTTTTTTTTTTTATTTTAAAAAAAAGTATATCATGATATGATTACGATGAGGACTGCACGGTTTAAAATTAGAATCTAATCATAAAAATGTTATTATATTGTTCAGCCATGAAAGTTCTAACTACAAGTTTAAATTTTTTCAAGCTCAATATTTTAGGAGCCCTTCACATAATTTATATAGGTATATATACTATTGAACTTATATTGGTCAATCTTATAAGTTCATTGTACCATAAATTTTGAGCATACAAATAAGTATAGGTTTTAGTTTCAATGCTACTATTTATCCAAAAGTTTATCATATTTTGACTTAAGTGATTCAGGACATTGCAGTGATTCTCTAATATAAATGGCAGGAATAATCTCAGTATTCTGTACATACTATGGATAAGTTTCATCCATTCCCATGGAAAAGAGAAACATGTTGCAAGGCAATGCCTATCTCAGTATCAATAACAACCATCCCTACATTCAAAAGCAAGCTGCCTGGCGACAATAAGCACCCAATAACAGCACAAAAATCAGACAGACCAACCATAACAAGTAATGATATCACATAGAATATGAAAATGTAGTAAAATGGTTTCCCTATGATCACAGTCATTCATGCAGATTAACAGCCCTCAATTCTAGCTAATGCATGTACATATTTTACTGATCTATTGTTGTGCATCAATACTGCACAATGATGGCAGTATTATTTTTTTTCAACGATTAATATAATTGCACCACATATCATTTTGTAAATTTTGTCCAGTCTTCTCCCTCTAATGTAAAAGATGCTGGTATTCTAATCTACTATACTGATGACTCCCAGAACATGTTTGCAGTTTGCTACTAGAAATTGCACCCACTTGCATAATCACCTCCACTATCCATCCGCTGCAAAGAACAAAAAAAAAAAAACCATATCTAAATATTTACATATGATAACTGAACAAAATATCAATATTATAATAGCTTTATAGTGAATGGCAGAAGTAAAATCCTAAATTAACAACTAAACTTAGTCTTAGTGCTACACATTCATAAATCCATTTGCCAATTTGTTTTGAATTTCACCCTACCCCTTGGCAGGAAAAGGACACTATGTAATATTGCCATGAAGCCACCCTATAGACGAGCGATAACAATTTCTATGGAATTTCTATACTGAATTTCCAAATGTTTACCACTCAATCTTATCCACTTGCCAATTTGCTTTGAATTTCATCCAACAGGGCTAGGACTATAGACTATTGCCATGAAGCCACCTTAGATGGGCAATAAACTGACAGAGATTGAGTCATAAACATTCAGACATCTGGTGCAGTTAGTCATTTTTAAGGCTGAATTAAAAAATATAAATGAAATCCATAGAAATCATTTATTCAGTAAACAAACAAAAACTAATTAAGTTGAAAATTCTGAGGAAAACAAAAATGTATTTAAGTGGAGCTAAACCAGCCATATGCCAAGCCAGCCTACTTAAACTGTTAACCAGTCTTAACCCACCAAATTTTATTGGTCATTTCTAAAAGACTCAAACAAAAATACTATAATTTGCTTCTGTTGGCTCAGTAGTCAGTAGGCAGGTCAATGTGCTACCCAGGAAAAGCATTTAAAAAAATTGTGCTATCCTTTGAGTCCATCCCAAGAAAAATGTGCCAGCAATTTACGAGTCCGAAAGTAAAATAAAATGTGCCATCCATTAATGTGTACATTCCACCATTTTAGCCAAGCTGGGCTAAATTGGTATAATGAGCTTTAGCCCATTTATCAACAAGTTGTGCTTGGGCAATTTAAGTCGGCAAAAAGCAAGCTGGTTTTGGCTGACAGTTTTAAAAGACACTAAACCAGTAATCTTTACAATGTTCGTCATAGAATAAAACTCACCATTCTTTTGCTTACATAAGGCTTTATCTTGATTGCCATCTCAGATTGAGTTTCAACATTTAACTTCTGTTTCTCCCTCTCAAACTCTTTTCTGGATTCTCTTCTGCTACCAGATTGCCAGACACTACCAAAATTAGGAAGCCAGTTGGCATCACACTCATTCTTTACACACTCTCCCCTCCTTTCCTTCTCCATTTCAATCTTCCTCTTTTCAACCCAAGCTGCTCCAACCCGTTTTGAATTCAATTTTTTGGACTTCCCTAACTTGTTTGAAGAATGCATCTGAACTTCATCAGTTGTTCCAAGCCATGGTGGAGGTTCTTCAGAAAAAACATTTCCCCCAGCACTTCCAGTAGAAATCTGAGTGACCATTTGTACACCTGAAAATACAAAAGGATCATAAGTAGAAAATGCATCATCATTCTAGTTCCCCACCACAATCAACCTTACGAGAGAGTTATTCTTTCATAGTAAAATCTTACAACTCTTTCTCTGCCTTGATATTAGTCTTAAATATTTTGCATACATAAAAATTTCAGCAATGAAACTAAGTGTAAATATTCAATTGGCATATGCTTTGCAACTTTACAGTACTATAATAACCGAAGCAAAACAATAATGTCATAATTACAAATAGATACCTTGATGACTGCTCTCTCCGCTTACCATTCTTCCATTGTCACTCACCTGGCACATTCATAAAAAATGCAATATTTTTTGTCAATACGGAATTACACAGTTAGATTAGACAACTGCAATGCAGGAAGAGAACAAGAATCAGAAAAGTGCTATAAAATAAAATACAGACTATAAAGAAAGTATAAGAATATAGCATGTAAAGCCAACCATAATCCTTCATCATCAAAACATAAAATTTAGATGACTTGAAATTAGGCAAAATTTCAGAAACATTGATCTTGGCGTCTTGCTTGCTTACCAATGAAGTCACCAACCAATGAGTGCTGATATTCTGAAACTCAAACAGTCAGAATGATAAATGAAAAACAATTGAAGCCTAAGACCAAACACACCTTTGTATTATAGGAGTAACCATTACTTGACCGTTGTCTACCATCATGAGGGAGAGAAAGGCTACTACTTCCAACTGAGGCACAAAAATAAGACACAAAAATGAGCACATAGAAAATAAATGCATAATAGTTGTAAAGAGTAAAATATGACATTTTCAATAGAAAGGATAAGCATACCTGCAAAATCTTGCAAAGAAAAAGTATTTGCACCATAGCAAACTTCCGAAGAGGTAGCACCATTGGCAACTCCGGAGAGTCCTGAACAAGATACCTGATACTCATTTGTATAGCTTTGTAAAGGCAAAACAGCATTTGAAGGATACGATTTCACAGAATTGGAATAAACATTTTTTTCAAAACTATCAACATTTCCACTATGGATATCATCACTTGAAGGACCAATCACTGTTCTGCGACTTCCCTCACTCGCTTCATCCTTTGGAACCGTGCACTTCTTCTCCCACTGAACTCGCAACAACAACAACAGCGAAATAACAACCAAATCAATAATTATTGTTCAATTTCCCAAACCTACAAAAAAAATGCATAAAATAAAATCGATACAATTCGTCAATTCATAAATCACCTTATCCAAGTCATCGTCAGAAACCATAAACGCGTCCAATTGATCCGCGGCACCACCGTATTTCCAGAAGAATTGCTTCAAATTCTTCACGTGTTCCGCACTCGCGAGGTGACGAATCGCGTTAGCGCTGTAATAGCATCCATTGAAAATTATGATTTAGGCCTGGGTTAATAATTATTCGAATTGAATAAATAAATAAATAAAGTGGATAGCGTACCAGGCAAAGGAACTGTTGAGTTCGTCGATGTGTTGGTCGCAGAAGACGCACCAGAAGCGATTGCGAGAAGCGAGTTGGGGATTGAGAGGGATTGGGGCGTTGAGGAAGAAGCGAACGTCGGAGATTTTTTTGCGGAAGCGGGAGAGGAAGGTGGAGAGAGATTTCTTGTGGTTAGGGAAGTACTTGTGGCGGAGACCTTGGTCGTGGTTTATGTTGCACGCTTTGCAGAACTCGAACTCGCTTCTTTTCTTCTTCTGCTGATCCTGGTTCTTTGTTCCCGTTCTCCCGTTCTCGCTCTTGTGTTGCTCCCCCATGATCAACGACGAATGGACTCGTTTCCCTTCGCAACTGCAGTAGCTGAACCTTTGGAACTGGAAATTCACAATTTCCTTTTTACTAGCGCGAAGACGAGCATGCTAGTTGGGCCGCTGGGCTGGTCCGCAGCCCATGTCAGACTTTATTTACTAAAAAAAAAATTAAGTTAGGTCAAGATTTTTGTAAGAAAATTATTTAGTTAAAAAATTAATTATAGAGTTATTTAAAAATAAATAAATGTAGAATATGTTCGACAACACTATTTAAATAATTGAATAATCTAAAATAATATATAAAAAAATATTTTTCATTTTTATATATATTTCACAATAGGTGGCTGACATTAAATTTAACTAGGTAGATTATTTAAATATAAATAATATGTCATATTACTTAACTAAATATAAATAATATTTTATATTATTAATATATTAAATTTTTATAATGTGTTAGGAGTCCATAACACTGACGTCAAATTCACGTAAAAAATTGCTTTCAATTGCATTTCATGTTCAAGCTTTACTTCCCATTTTAATTTCTTTCAAATTAGTCCATGTTGTAGACCCTTTTAGGCCTATCTATATTGAGTCACAATTAATTGTCTAGAAAATGATTAAACTAATCTTAAATCTTTTATTTGTATCCTTGAATTTCATTATCAAAATATTTTTTTCCTCCAAGTCTAAAACCAAGTTATTTTATTAGCCATAAGCTATCAATCGTTGGCCAATAGACGTTGTTGAATATTGATTCATTAATCATCAATTAAGCCTAATGTTAAATAACATTTTTTGCTTTCATTTTCTATTTTTTTATCATTACGAATATCTTATTTTTATTATTAGTCCCTAAAAATGTACAATTTTTTTTTAAAATTTTTATAGATATTTTATTTTTTTAGTCAATAATGATATTATCAAGATTACATTACACTTTTGATCTCCTAACATTTATCAATTGAATTTTTTTTACATCATCATGTGAGAATGAACGTTGATATGACACAGTAATGATGTAATCATTTAATAATCTGGCATGATGATGATATCCAAATCAAAACTTAACAAAATTAACTAATATCATTAACTATAATAATAATAAAAAATATAGGAACTAAATTATAAAAAAAAAAATTTAAAGGGTTAAAATTAAAAATCTATGTTAACCAAAAAATTATTTGAGCCATATTAAATTTATAGATAAATTATGAACAAGAGTCAATCATCTTTGAACTAAAAATATTCATATACATATAACATTTGAACCAAAAATCTTCGTAAAGAAATTCTATCAAATATATATCTCATGTCCATTGATAACGTATTAAAATTTAATTTCTACACTATTAAAATTGTTATTAAATCAAAAGAACCCTTCTATAAAAAAAATAGAACCTTTCTTAATTTTAACCTTGTTGTTATTTGTTCCTTAATATAATATTCAATGATTTTAATTTAATAAATAAGTAATTTATGAATTATGAGGAAAATAAACGTAACAAAATTAGGATAAGCTCCCACCCATCGCTGGATCTGCCATCTTCACCGTTTGCAAGTTGCAGTTTCCCCAGCAAAAAAAAAGCCAAGAACACATGGTCCTCTCCTCTGGATACCGTCCTTACCTCTCATCCACGCTCAAACACGTTGACAACATCGGTTTAGAAACATTAAATCAGTAAACATATACGTCCAAGAAGGAAGCCAGACATTGAAATTCAAAATAATGCATGTTTATTTTCTAAAAATAAATTATCCAAATTAACCTTGTCAGAAGCTAAATTTAGATTATTCAAATCCGAAAATTTTGAAAATAATCTATATTAAACTTGTTAAGGTTTTAATTTTATACTGCATAAACAGTACAGATAAATAACTTCATGATGGTCTTAACTAGCCTCCTTCTTTATCTTTTTATTGGTAACAATTCAAAATAAATACTAAGAAATTTATAACAGCTCCCATTTTAAATCAATTGATTTAGACTTCCTTAATTATTAGTCTTCTGCCTTGGAAAATAAGATCAACAATTGTATTTTTATTTTGTTTAATTAAGGAACGAAGTAGAAATATGTAATTAATAATTTTATTAGGTAAAAAAAGCTGAAAAAGGTAAGAAATTTTTTTTAAATAACAAACAATCTTTTTATTTATTTAATACTATATTAAAAAAATATAAAGTCATTTAATATTATATATCTTTTCTCACTTCTTTCTTTAACCAATTAAAAAAAAGAAAATAGTCTAAATAACAAAATAAAAATTACTTTTTCTTCAATTTTGAATATATATATACACACACATATATAATTATTCTAAATATTATTATTTTTATATAAATATACTAACTCTAGGTAATTTTGATTTCATTCTATTTCATGCTCAAACTTCATGTGTTGAACCAATAGACCGGATTGTTGAATGTATGCGGAATCTTAACCATTCAATAATTTTAATTTATTAATAAACCAGGAATGTTTTTAATTTACTAAAGTGATTAATAATAAAATAAAATTTAGACTAAATTATAATTTTGATTTTCCTGTAATTCTGGATCAATAATTTAGTTCAATCTTCAATTTTGCATTTTTTATTTTTATTTTTTATTTCAATTAATTATATTATTTTTATGATACTTAAGTAAATATGTTAGACATAAAGGTCAATTGGATGAAAATAAAAGAAACAAATGCAAAATTAAGGATTGGATTATAATTGTGAATTTTCTAAAATAAGATGGGTAAAATCGTAAAAAAATGTATAAAAGTTCTTTTTTTTTTTTCAAATTATTTTGTTATGGGTTACCACTTACCACAGAATTTCCTATTTAATCCGGGTTTAAAAGACAAACTGCTTCAAAGGACTTCAGACTTGATAGATTAATCCGCATTTAACCCAAAAACATGGGAATTACACTTAGACTATGTTTGGATAGAGTATTTTAAAATTTCAAGAAATTTAAAATTTAGGGAAATTAAAATGCATCAATTAAATTTTTTTAATTTGTAAAATTCTGTGTTTGGATAAAGAAATTAAATTTCTTCATTTTCAAAATTTTGTGTTTGGATAAAGAAATTGAATTTCTTTATTTTTAAAATATTGAACTTCATGCACAGAGAGACGCATGAGGTGAATGTCGTGGGAGTAACGGATGTCGAAATACTCGTCGGCGAGAGAGACGAAGTAAAGGGTGTGGTATGGTTAGAACTTCTATAGAAGAAGAGGATTTCAATTTCTCACCTTTTAGAAGGAAATTCAAATTCCATATTTTTAATGGCTTAAAATTCTATTTTAAAATTCTAAAATTTTAAACTCTTCATATAAAAATATCCAAACAATGAATTTTAAATTAAAGAATTTTAAATTCCTTGATAAATTATTTTTCCTAATTAAAATTCTCTATGATAGTATTAAGTAATCAGATATTTAAGCACATGATCATGTATTCCTGCATGTAAAATATAATAAAACCTAACAATTTTTCCCGTCAAATACTCATATATGTACAAGAATTCTTTTTACATATGAACAATTTCACTTTTCTTATACACACTCTTAAGTAACTTGAGCATTGAAATTGTTGCATGTGCCACCACCTAATTAGTCATTTATCGAAAACAACCGAAATCCAACACGCATTTCACTGTATCATTGACCTGGCTAAAACCTATTCATCACACAACATTTCTTACACTATATTAAAAAATATGGATTTAATGCCTATCGTTTAACATCATATCTAATAAAAATCGATATTAACAAAAACTCCATCTTAATCATAGCAATTCTTAATTAATTGAAATATAATTGTTTATGATATTTAGAAAAACTTGTTAGTAATACCAATAACTTGAATTTTTGCTTATGAGAATGAAATAGTAATACGGCTCCCTATGTATTGTTTTGTCGTGACAAATCCTCACTGTTCTCTCGTTTGATTCAAGCTATTATCCCAATGCAGAAGATAAACAACTATCAAGTACAATGTTGTGATGTGACCAGTGATCACGTACAAGGGATAGGATCTTGGTCAACAACATGGTGAGGATCGTGGAGGTTCACGGTGGATCTAAAACTGTTCCGGCGCTGGTCTAAGCTTATAGGAACTGAGATATCAGCAAGAAGAAAATGTACGTACGTGGATAGACTAATGTTTCCAGAACTGAGATATCAGCAAGGAAGGCGGTGGTAAACCTATAATTTTATTTGCCATGTCTTTTCCTTTTTACATGACCAATATTTTAGCATTAGTATTATACAACATAAATAATTTATTTTTCTACAATTAAAATAAATTTAAAAATTAATTTAGAAAGAAGGCTATATAAAAAAAATTATAAATTTAATCTAGAGAACACAAACATCCTTCACACACCGTGCTTTCTTGAATGTATAGGACTATTATAAATGTTTAAACTTTCTATTCCCTTTATGAATGTTTAATGTAACTGCATAATTAAATCACAAATTTTAGACTATTTATTAAAGTTAGAATGATATTGTATTAATTAATTTATGCACCGAAAAAAGATCCATTGAAAGATATAAACGATTAAAAAAATAAAGTATACAAAATAGTAATTTAAGATATTCGTGGAAGAAATTTTTTAATTAGTATGAGTAGTGTTTGAAATGTACATTTAAATGTGAGAAGAAAACCACCGATTGCACGGATGAAATTGTTGTGGACTTGTTTTAAGATAATCAGACACGTAGTTACTCAATATTCTAAGGAAAAACTTTACAATCCACATTGGACTTGAAAAAAATTATTTCTAATAAAAAATACATGTATAAAAAATGAGAATAAAATATTAAAATATTAAATTAAGAAAATGAGGAAATAAAACTATAAAAGTATTATTCTTTAAATTATGTAATTTATTTAATTTATAGTAGAGATCACACTATTTACAGCTGCACATAATTCAAGAGAAGTGAGAGATTCGCAATCGTTTATTTGAATTTATTCATTTTAAAATTAAAAAATGAATAGCATCTTTTAGAAAAATCGTTTGCCATTAAAATTAATCAAACATTAGGCTATAGGGATCCAGATCATTCACATTTTAAACAAGATGCACGGATTTTGTCTGTTAATTAAAATTATTGAAAAAATAAATCTAAATTCTCAATTGCTTTTTAATATTTTTTCTAATTGAAATTATTTTTCATTAATCTGCATAATAAGTATATATATTAAAGATTAATATGAATTATCACGATAAAACGTTAATTTTGATTTCTTATTGAAATAATAAAATCAATTAAAAAATGCATTTGAATTTTATCATAAAATTATTATTTACTATATTGAGAGAAAGAATTATAAAAATGTCTCCGAAGAACCTATATTATCACCAATTACCTCCAATCAAGTTTCAAAATTGTGTTAACATTGTACAATTTCTTGGGGCTTAGACTGATAGCCTCTCTTTGTCACTTTTATTTCTTTTATATTTTACAGTAAATTACATTGGTAATTATTAAAAAAATTAATGTTGTACATAATTATCTCTAGTTGTTAATTTTTTCAAATAATTAAGAATTGTCAGTGTAATATTTTTAAAATAATTAAGAGTAATTAGTGCGAGAGTATTAAAATAAATTTAACGAATAATAAGAAGTGTTGGAATAATTTACTCAAATTTTTATTAATTTTATAGGATTTAAAGTTAAAATTAAGAATAGAAATTCAACTTGATTTTGGTAAACTTTGTAGGAATATTAGTATATTCAATATTTGTATAAACTTTTTTTATTAATATTATAATTTTACAAACTTTGTAGGAATATTAGTATATTCAATATTATTCAGATGTAATTGATTTATCATTTTTTTATTGATTGAACTATTTTTTGTATCTTTTTACAAATAGTAACAAATTTATTAAGATTGAATCAATTTTAAAAAAATATTTATTTTTTAAAACCAAATTCATAATTTTTATTTGACATTTTCTATCACTAGAAAATGTAATATAATAAAATAAAAGGAAATAATAAAGTATTTAAATAACATAAATTTTCAAAGTAAATAAAAAAAATGAAAAAAAAAGCTTTTGATTTTATAGGCACATTAAAATAGCTTTTGATTGCATAATGATTTTACAGAACTTGAAACAAATAAAATTAATTATATTTAATCGATTGCAATTTTATAGGCACATTAAAATAAATTTTGATTTTTTTTGGCATTGAAATAATCACAATACTATACAAAATAAGTAGTAGTAATCATGATAGTTAATATAATTGAATTTACAATCATGTATATGATACTAAAATTAAATCTACAGTCAATCGTAATTAATGCCAAGAACAATAGTTATTATGAGTTATATAAAGTATATACTAATAATTGAAAAAAATATGAGGCCTATAGTCACTGTGCAACTTGCATAGCAGCTAATTAACACAGTCCTGTTATCTGCTGAACCGTAGTACTTATAAAAAAAAAACAATGAATTAGAATAAATGAGTACTTCATTTCATTATATTTTTCTACTTCTCTGCTGATATTCCTATATGTTGTATGTTTTTATTGGATATTTCAATAGATTAAAGTTTTTATGTATAATTGATTTAATCATCTAATCAATATATATACATGGACTGTCAATTTTTTTTACTGGACTGTCAATGTTTTAAATCAATGGAAAATAATCTCTTGATATAATTTTTAAGGTAACTATATTATGTTAAAATAAATTTTTAGTCTTTTATGTTTTTAATTATATTCAGTTTTAATGTTTTTAATTATGTTGTTTTGCTGTGGCTAAAACAATCCAAAACAATTTTTTTTTCTATATATATATATATATATATATATATATATACCGAAAACATTTAGTGTGTACCCTTTCAATTTGAAACAAAAAAGAACCTTCCTATCTTTATAATAACTGGTCGCGATTTTATTATGTTTTTATTATGAAAAGTATTTTTTGGTTAAACTCTATCAATTATATCTCGAATAAAATTTATTATTTAACAATTTAATTATTTCAGAAAAATTAGTATCGGGAGAAAGATGGAATATCTCTGATTATGATGGAAAAAGGAGCATTTATGTGATTCAAAAAAAGCGAGCATTAACGTGATTGAAAAGATGTGGAAAGTGTGGATTATTGAAAGAAAGATGAATATTAAAAAAAATAGTATTGAAAGAAGTAACATGAAAATTTTGTCAAAGCCGTAGATTTTTGTCCTCGATAAAGAGCCATCAGGCGGTGATGGAAAAAAAAAGGACTTTGTAGAAATTAAAAATATGAAAAGTTTGGGTGATGGAAAGAAAGATGATTATTATTAAAAAAATTAGTATTGGAAGAAATAATATGAAATGTTTTTCGGGTAGCATTTACGTGATTGAAAGAGTTGCAAGAATATTAGAAAAATCATTATGTATTTCTATTCTAGTTTATATGGGTGACAGTTTTCATACAAAATGGACGGGAAAATTCATTTAAAAATACTTAGCTTTAATAATAAGATATTGAAAAAAATATGAAAAGTCTGGGTTATTGAAAGAAAGATGAATATATTATTGAAAAAATAAAATATAACTGTTGAGAGTGGGATTTGAACCCACGCCCTTTCGGACCAGAACCTTAATCTGGCGCCTTAGACCAACTCGGCCATCTCAACAAGGATACACTTTAATTAAAGAATATTATATATAAATTTTAACAATTAATATCTATAATTTTTCTTTCAGGAAAACATTCTTAATGAGCAATTATACTAAAAATATTACATTCTATAGACGTGAATACATAAATTATATTTATAATAAAAAGCAAATGACATGTACTAATTAAGGTTGGGATAAAAATTAATAGTAGTAATGTGTTCAAATCTAAAATTAATAAGTTTTGTTTAGAAACTCTTTCAGAAAATTGTAAAGTAAAAAAGTAACTCTTTTATTTATTTAAAATAACATAAATCAAACGTGTTAAATAAAGATAATTGAGCATTTACTCATTTAATCTTTTATCAAATTTAAGTTTTTTTCTCATGATATTAATAGTTTGGGCCCTTATTACTAAGCAAATTTTTCTTTAACTGTATTAATTCTCTAAAAATGTGTAAGCTCTTGTTGAAATATGTGTTTGACTATCTCAATATTATTAGTGTTAGTACGTGTGATACTAGTATTTTCATCCCAATTACACATAGACACTATCCTAAAAATTTGGTTATTTCATTTAAAAAAAATGTTATTTAACATAATTGTCTTATTATTAAACATAAAATGCCAACATTATCATTATTAGGGTTTTGTGATTCATTTTTTATTCATCATTATTTTAGGGTTTAAATATATTTTTATCTAAGAGATTTTTTTAATTGGTTCCTATTTATTTAGATTTAAACATAAACTAATCATTTTCTTATTAGTGGATCACCTCATTGATCCTCTCAAAGTGAATATTTTTCAAAAATAGCAATTTGGGTGATTTTTTTTGCAATTATTTTATAGGCTAAACATTAATTTTGGTCCTCCTATATATAATATTTAATATTTAATTTTAATTTTCTTATTTTTAAATCCTCAATTTTGATATCTATATTTTTATTGGTATCTTGATTTTTAAAGTTATTGAATTTTAGTCTCTTCATTTATTGACTGTAAGTTGATGATGTGACATTTTTATGTTAATGTAAATAAATGATGTCAAACTAATGAAACTAATGATGTAACAAAGCCTCTTATAAACAAGTTATAGTAGAATCTTTTATTAATAATCTTTATAATCATTTATATTTTCTGGTGTTAATTACATAACCACTATCTGGTTTGGCAAATAAAATATTAAATTATTTTTATGATTAAATAAAAATAATTCAAGGCTGTTTATCAATTGTAAATCAATGGGAGATGTTGAAATTATTTGGCGGTTTCTTACTGGCATTAAAGGTTAAATATAACTATTTTGACGATTAAAATAGAGTATTTTAAAATTAGAAAGATAAAAAATAAAAGACTAAAATTGAATTTGAAAAATTTAAAGAGACCAATTTTTTTTATCCTTATTATATGTTAGAAAGTAAATCTAATAATTCAATTAGTGTGCGTGACACTTTCGAAATCTTTTTGGTCTGGTTGTCATTTTGTAACGACAGAAATTTGAGAGTGGTCGTACAAAAACTAAAATTGATAGTTTTTTAAGAGAAGAAGTAAAAGATAAAGTTTCTATAATTATAAAGATTAAATAAGTAATTTTTATTAAATAACTATTAAATTTAATAAATGTAATATATAATTATTAAATGAACATTTTTTTATATGAATGTATATATGTTATTGAATAATTAGTATAAATAAAAATTTTAAATTTTAATTTAAAATATATTTTTAGTGGTTTATCTTATTGAGAAACTTTATTTTAGGCTTGTGTATGTGTGTGTGCCTGTCAGTGGGTGTGGGTGCTGGTGTTAATAAATATCTTAACTATATAAAAAAACATTTTAACCATTATATTAATGTAAATTTGTTTTTTAAATATATTTTACAAACTAACTTTTTATACAATAATAATTTTTATGTTTTTTTACTATACTTTAAAAACTATTTTGAATTTTTTTAAATTATAGTAGTGTATTTGCTTTCTATTTTACAATACAATTATACAATTTCAAAACAAGAAATTGTTGAGTGGGTACAAACCCAACACTTCATCCTTATACACAACTAATAGAAAATTTACAGCTAACAAAAATTCTTAGATTTATCTTGATTCTTTCTAATAAGGATGTTGTATATATATATTAGTTTTCTTCAATAAGAAATTGATCTTAAGAAGACATAGTAAATTACTAAATTTTTATACTTTTGTAGAGAGAACTTGGGCATAAATTTAATATTAAATATTAATTAAATACATACATTAAAACTATTTAATACATAGTTTGTGTGTATGTTAAATACATACATTAAACACATATGTGTGTAATATTAATTATATATTATATGAAATAATATTATTTAATGGTTAGATATATAAGTGTGGTTTTGTAATAATTATATTTTATTTAAGAATAAATATTTAATACATTTAAATTTACATGAAACATGATATATTTAATAAGAATTTATTATTTTTACAATATATTATATTCCATAAATATTATATAATATTATTAATTTTAATTATATATTATAGTTAATAAGTATAATAAATAATACTATTTAATGTTTATATAAAGAGTACATTGATAATATTGATTAAATACATACATATACATTAAGCACTTTCACTAAAGGAAACTAATTATCTCATAAATGATGAATACTTTTTTTTATTATACAAGTAATTTTTTAATAAGTGTATGTAAAGTTTTATTTTATTCCTAAGAATTATTGAACTTAGGTATCTAATAATTTAAAACAATTAATTGTACACTCAACTAACTGATCAGTTACACTCTTTTGGTTGGTTGTGTGTAAAGATGAACCTTTAGATTTATACTCACCCGACAATTTGTCTTAAAAAACATCCTTATTCTTACAAAACAAATTATTTTATTTAATTATATAATATATTTATAATAAAAATCAAACGTAAAAGTCAAGGAGAAATTGCACTGAATAGTGATGGTGCAGTATCAAATATGGGCTCAAAGCATGTTGTGGGTGAGTGGCTTGGAGATAATAGGGATACATTTATCTGGGCATTTTCAGTGTCCTTGGGAGCATGTTCAGATCTCCTGACAAAGTTATGGGGTATATATATATATATATATATAGAGATGGGATCCTTTTACACCGGTGTAAAACTTGATAGTTTTACACCATTTAATAACTTTTTACTGGATAAGTATTTTACAAAATCCACCGTTAGATTGAAAGCTTATATCATGTAGATCACATATCTCAAATTTCACAAAATTTAAACATCAATATGAATGTAATCAAATAGTCTAATTTTCACATATTTTAGAAGTACATATACCGTTAATTTTTATATATATCAATTAGGTTTCAAATGATTTCGGATTAATATGAAATTTGAGATATGTGATCTACATGATATAAGCTTTCAATCTAACGGTGAATTTTGTAAAATACTTATCCAGTAAAAAGTTATTAAATGGTGTAAAACTATCAAGTTTTACACCGGTGTAAAAGGATCCCATCTCATATATATATATATATATATATATTATGTATTGAGACTGATATGAGGGAGAGGTTTTAGAAGAATTCATGTTTATTCTGATTCAACGATGTTGCGATGAAACTCCTAAACTGAGGTTGTTGTGCGCGAGTATGTCTCATCCTTGTAACCGGTTGATTAAGCTCAATACTGACGGAAATTCGCTAGGGAATCCAGGTAAACCAGATTTTGGGGGAACTCTTTGAAATTCTCTTGGAATCTGGATTCTGGATTACTTAGGATAGTGCTAGCTATTCGTCATGGATTGCAACTAGCTTGGGATGAGGGATACAAAAATTTCATCTGTGAATCAGACTCACTCATGGCCTTGAAGCTCCTTGTTGAAGAAATCTCGAGTTGGCATCCTTATGCTGCAATTATAAACAACATCAAAGGTTTTAAGCAAGCTCAGTGGCATCTCAGATTTAGTCACACCTTGAGTGAGGGAAACCAATATGCGGATTGGCTTGCAAGAGAAAGCTCACAGTCATCGACCACATGGAGGATATGGGAATCTTGTCCCACGCAGACTTGGCGGATATGCATGGCATTGCCTTTGCTAGGAATTAGTCCCTTTCGGTTTTCGACTCGGGCTCTCTTTTGTTTGTTTGCTGTTTTCTTATATTTCTGAAAGATAAAAAAAAAAGAAAGTGTTTTCTCTTTTAAGTAGCCATTAGTTTCTTATGCGCATAAGCAAGCAAGAAGAAGTGTTGTGAAATTCGGTCCGACCTAGAAGGTTAAATTAAGATCTGATAGCCTAATTGAGTTGGTTCCACTATTGAATTGGGTATGTAGTTGACTTGGGAAGACCTGATCAAATTCTGCCGGATAGGTTACTGAATCTCAGTTAGATCGGTTCGATCCAGCCGATTTTATAAAAAAAAATATTTTGGATTTTTTATTTTAAAAAAATATATTTAAATTTTTTATTATTATTAATTGTTATTTTGAATTTGAAATATGGATGAACTTTTCTTACTTAAATAATGTTAGTTATATACTTATAATAATAGTTACATATATAATTTTGAATTTTTTAATATATACCAAATCAAATCAGACTAATTATTAATCAACTACTTCAACTAGATTAATTACTTGACCGGGTTTCACAACTATGGGTATAAGTATATTTTTATATAGAAAAGATAAAAGATAAAGATATTTTGGAAATCAATACAATTTTCAGAAAAAATAATTTAATTATTTTAAAACTAACAATATATTATATTTCTAAATTAAAATAATTGACAAAATCATTTTAGAAATTTGATTTAAAGGTGAATATAATTATTTCTACTAGTAATTAAAAAAATACGATAACAAAAGTAGTTAAAGATTCAAGTGAAATAAATTTTAAATACCTTCATAAAATTTTAAACCATGAGGAGAAAATTAGTATGGTAAAAAGTTGGATGTACTCGTTAAATTGTACATACAGGAATCCACACTGGATTGGTTGTTGTTGTTGCTAAACTTGTACATGCATACATGCATGAATCCACAATTGGTGTTTGTGCATATGAGTTGGGATGTAAGTTATGGGTGGGCGTGTAGTTCACAACCTAGTGTTGAAAAGATTGATGGGATCATGTACATAGGCTTGAGGGATAGGTGGAAGAGCGATTCCACATTTAGGTCAAAGGCGTTGCAAGTCTTATGTCGTGGTAAGTCACTATTCACATATAATTTCTTTCCATTATCAATATTGACGTTTCCTATAATGGTTTAATTGAACTATGTTAAGGGATTTGACTATGGTGACCATTCGAATGGTGAAAATCTCCATGGAATCATATATGCATATAGTGCATACCTAACTCATATCGGTTAAGAATATGTTGGTAATTGTCGTAATGAAATGTATTTTACTATATATTATTGTTGTTCCCCTATGTGAATATGTTATTGTGGATCTAATGTTTTAAAAGAAATGTATGTTTGTTTTGTAAGTTTGATCTTGTGTTGCTTCTATTTCTTTTTCTTTTCTCATATAATGGATTTCATTGTGTGTGTGTGTGTGTGAGGATCGACCTTGTATAAGTTGTAGTGTCACAAGGCACAATACTTATATTTTATGATAGTTATGTTATCTATGCATGTGATTCATTATATGTTTCTTTTATTTTGAATCTTTTAAGTTACAAATTTTATTATTGATGACTAATTTTGAAAAAAAGATTACACATATTTTTATAAGCATATTGATTAAGAACGTTAATTTAAAATGAAATAAATTGTACCATGTTGGCAAAAAGTGTCTTCTTATAGAGAAGTGGGTCATTATATGTTTCCTTGATTAATGACATCATAAGATCTCGTTACTAATGGTGGAATAATTTTTATTGAAATTTGCTTTACTTGATTGCATCTTATGCTAACTTCCAAGCACTTATAGAATAGTCTTATTGAAAGTTGGTTCATTTGAGTCCACCATTTCCTAATTGTCAAACACTCATCATAAAGTGAAATAGTGTTATTGAGGTTTGTTTCATAATTGAGTACACCATTCCTGAAATACAAAGAGTCAACTGTAACAAGAAACTATGTGAGAAGAGACTATTTCAGAAGCCTAACATAATGGAATAGTCTTATTGAAATTTGTTGTGATACAAAAAATAGTCTAATGAATAAGTGTATATTGAACACAAAGGAATAGTCTTATTGAAATTTGTTGTGATACAAAAAATAGTCTAATGAATAAGTGTATATTG
>CM023946.1:14411875-14449082 GCA_013407115.1 Glycine latifolia | reverse complement strand
TACATAAAGACTAATAAATCGTGACGTATCTGCCTATCATTGAATTTACTGAGCAACAATTAATTCTTGTGTTTCTTTCTTCCTATGTGATTTATGTAATCTAATTATATCAAAATCCCTTATTTTATACTACGTGTATGCATACCTCGATTATTATTTTCATGTGGCTTTCAACCTATAATGATATCACATCTTTGTTCCATTTCTGAACCAGTTGATATTATAATTGTCTCGCAATTGTTGAGATTTGAGACAAGCTACACTGATAGACATTAAACTAGTTGTTTATAGCTTTGAACACGCCTTGTAAATTTGTGAAACTCTCGTGTACATTTCAAGACGATTCGTAGTTGATATTAATTATATGAGTCATGTATTCTGGGGTACGTTGTTTAACCTCATCTTAGTTGG
Source organism: Glycine latifolia (assembly GCA_013407115.1). Lineage (NCBI taxonomy): Eukaryota > Viridiplantae > Streptophyta > Magnoliopsida > Fabales > Fabaceae > Glycine > Glycine latifolia. The sequence goes on along the minus strand of CM023946.1, from coordinate 14,448,671 downwards.
AGTAAGTTAGACAACCTTTTAATGAAATGCATGGTTAGATATTGAGATAAAGACAAGTGATTCCTTTTATCAATCACCTAAAATTTAGGATTTTTTTTTTGTTATTAAATTTTTAATTTTTAGTTTAGCAACTTTGGAAAAGGTCATAAAGAAATAAACAAACAACTAAAAAAAATTAAATAAAAAAAACTGGATAAAGGATATTCAATTATTTTTTTACATTATTTCTACTTTTTAATATTTTAATTCTCATTTTTTAACTTATTTTATTTTATTTTTAATTATTCGGATGAATTTTAGTGCCCAAAATATTTATGGCTCAAAATCAACTATCTTTATTCTCTTTATAAAAACCATACCCGTAAGTATTGTTCCTATTCCTATATTTTTTTATCAAATCCAAAACTTCATATTTAGTTTAAACTGCTCTAATTTTTTAAGTTTTATAGTAATTTATTCTTATTTTAAAATAAACTTACCCTACATTATTTATTATTATTATTATTATTATTATTATTATTATTATTATTATTTTCAAGCCCTTCAATAAATATGTTAAAGTCTATTGTTAATAAATCCATATTTATTTACGTATATAAAATTTTAATGTTATAATATTATTATAATATTAAAATAAATTATATAAATTTGGGATGTGGTAAGAAAATAAGAAATAAATATATAAGACACAGTGATTGTATGAAAAATATATTCAATAATAAATTATATAATTTATTTATTAAATATTTTCATTTTTATATTTATTTGATAATTTTATTGTTTATAAGCTAAAATTAATATTAAATAAATATTTTAAAAACAATTAACTCATATATTAATGTAAATATAATACTATATTTACAATATAACTCAAGTAAGTGCAATATTTTTAGTGATTTAGGTGGTGAAGGTAAGGGTGGAAATAGGTTAGATTACTCAACAAGGACATATAATCTAGTCTACTGAGGTTGTGACCATATCAGACTTTTCAAATAAATATATCAGGCTAAAGTTTTTATTAATTTAATTATGTTTATGATTTTTATTTAAATTAGGCTCACATATTTAAAAGAAGCCTTTGGCATATAAATAAAAATCAAGGAAGAAAGAAAGAAAGGAGCTTGGAATTTAGTCTCATCCTTATCATTTTTACAATATTTTTTAAAATTATAAACCACTTTATCATATTATTAATTCACATAAATGTCACGTTATACATTTACATCAAATTATCACTTCATCAACAAATGATAAATGAACGAAGGAACCAAAATTACGTAATTTTTAATTTTAAGCAATCAAAATTGGGGATTTAAAAAAAAGACTAAAATTGAGAATTAAGAATTATAAAGAGATGAAACTTACAATTTAGTCTATTATATATCTTTTTGTTATTTCAAAATTTGGGAGATAAGGAGAGGAGGCGAAAAACATGGGCCTTTGGTTAGCTAAGTCCAAACTCTACATGGGATTCTGGACAAGGCCCTAGTCTGGTCCAACCTACGAGCTTTATTTACACTCATTTTTCACTGAGCCTTTTTTCTTATGAGATTCACGGTTCCCCTGCTACATTTGTTTTTACTGAACCATTCTTTTCTATCTGACTCGAACTAGTTAATATTGGAGGGTATGAAAAATCAATTGTATTTTTACTTTTCATATATATATATATATATATATATATATATATATATATATATATATATATATATATATTAAATTAACTCGCTTGCATAAAGATTTCGGTCAATGATCGATAGAAATATAATAAAAGTATGAGGTATTATTGATTTGTTAAAAAAATTAAAGAAAAATGTATGAAATATTTAAATAAAAAATTTCAATGTATAATATATAGCAAAGTTACTTTTTAATTTTTATTTTTTGAATTTATACAAATTAATGATATTTTTGTTAATTATTAAAAAATGGAATAAGAAACGTTTTAAAAAATTTAAAATTAATAAGAATAAAAGTGGAATCGAGTGAGAAAAAACAGGTAAGAAAGAACAAAGATATAATTGCACAAAATGTAAAAAGTGAAAAACAAACTAAACTTGCTTTTAAAAATATAACATACTAAAAGTGCAGTTAAAAAAATTATACTAGAGATCCGTACTTTTAAAAAAGCTAATTAAAAAAACCATAATATTTTGGGCCAAAAAACGTTTAGGAAGATGATACGTAAGTAAAAATATTTCTTTATTATTTATTGAGAAGCAATTATGCTTGAGAAATATTAGAAAAAATTAAACTCAGAACCAAAATATAATTTCATATTTTTAAAATAACTAGTATTTAGAATCAAAATATATACATTAATGTTTTTAAAATAATTAGTTAAAGTCTCCTTGTTTTGAGTGGTTGTGAGTTTTTAATTTTTTAATTTTAAATATAATTTTCGAATCAAAATGTGTGTGACAAGAATGAAGGTTAAATGATTTTAATTCAATCTCAAAATACTTCTATCTTTATTTTTAAAATCAAGAAAACATAATTTGTGAATTTGATTTTTAGTTCGAAAAAGCATATATCCCTATATTTGATAATCATCTTTAGCACTTTCACCACCATTGACACCATTGTCATCCACATTAGCATTATCACCATTAACATTGACATCATCAACACTAGGAGTGAAAGTAAGTCAAACCTTATATCAAGGGCCTATGGCTCCACCTATTTAAGGTTTGATTTGATTCAATTCATTTAGCAAAAAGGTTAAGTTCAAGATTTTTGAAAAGCTTATTTAGTTAAATAGGTCGGATCATAAACTTTAAGAAAAATCGATTAAATCTGATGAGAATGTCCATTTAGCAATAAATTTATAATAAAATATTATTATTAATATGATATATAATATTATAATTATTTTATTTAAATTACAAAATTATTTTAGTGGTTTGACAATTTGAATTATTTTAATTAATGTTTGAAATAGGTTATTTCGTATAATATAAGAAAATATTATTATTAATATGATATATAATATTATAATTATTTTATTTAAATTACAAAATTATTTTAGTAGTTTGACAATTTGAACCATTTTAATTAATGTTTGAAATAGGTTAATTCGTATAAGCATAGATGAGTAGCATGAACATGGATTCTTTTATTTTGGTGAGACTTAAAAGACTTTGGTACACATCACATGTAATGTTTGTAGACAAATTTTGTCTATATCTTGTGATTTAAAATTATCTTATTGTTTTGGATGAAAATCTTTGATTTTGTTTAAAAATAATATTTTTACACTTCTTAATATGAAACAGACATTTAAATGGGTTAACGAGTCTGACGAACTTTTACAAAGGTTGGGCCTAAAAATAGTCTAGTGACAGATAACAGGTCCAGACTTAGGCTACAAAAATATAAAACATGCTAGGTCAAACTTAGGTAGGATCCATCCCATTTTCACCCCCAATCAACATCATTGTCGTTACCACCATGGAAACTAATATAATTATCACTTCTACCACCATCACCACCATTGTTAATAACACTCATATTGTTGTCGTCGTTGGTCACTATCATCTTCGCTACTACCACCATTCACATTGGCACACCACTTCTAACACCATGGACCAAGGGTGGACCCAGATTACGATGACAAAGGGGCCAACTATAAAAAAGTAAAATTCATCCAACAATTATATGCTATCAATTTTTATACAAAATATTTATAACTTTGATATTTCAATAAGTTAGTTCTATTGATAATCTATTAAAACATGCAACATATTATATGTCTAAAAATAATTAATAATTATTTATACTAATTTTTCAACAATTTTCTTTTCAATTTACACTAACAAATTATCAATAAAAAAAATTATGTCCCATCTTATTATAAAGTATAGTCTTGTTACTAAAATATTAAATATTAAATATGAAAAATTAAAAATAAATTTATTTAATGGGATATCTTTCAATGTGTCTTATCAATTTCACAATTTTCTGCTTGTGTATGTTTTCATAATTTAAAAATTGTAATAATCTCCAATCAATTTAATGACATTTTTACATGGGCACATTTCGTGCTCTTTCAATAAAAATTTATTGATTCATCTTTAAAAAAAAAGAATCCAATGACACTTATTTATATAATATTTGAAAACAAAATTTCTTTCAATTACAAGAAAATAGAGTTTAATAATTAGTTATTAACAAAGTAAAAAAAATTGATTATATAATAACTAAAATTTGTTGAAATATAATATTTAGATAAATTTCTTAAAAAATATAAAATTACCATTTATTTTATAACTTTAAAAAATTAGGAGATAAAAATTGATTATATACTAACTAAAATTTGATCAAATATTATAGTGAGATCAAATTTCTTAAAAAATTAAGAGTACTGTTGATTTTATAATTTAGAAAAGTTAAGAGATAAAAACTAATTCTATGATAATTATAATTTAATAAATCATAAAATCCATTTTTAGATCAGATTTATAATTTTTTACTGAATAAAAAAATAGATTTTTTAAAATAAATATATAATAGGCTATTAATTTTGTAATTTGGAAAAAAATTCAAGGACACCTCCCATCCAATGTGAGTTTGTTCCTGTCACTAATATCATCATCACCATCATTATTGTCTTTACGACACCAACATTAATACCATAAGCATTAATGTTGTTGCCATTGTGATTGTTGTTATCACAAAAACACACCTTTAAACTAATTTTAATAGAATTGAAACTTTGAAAATGAGTTTATTTAAAAACTAAAAATTTGAGGAAAAACAAACTAAAACTAAATTTTAAAAATTAGTTTTATTTTTTTTAAAACTAAAAAAAAAATTGTTGTCATTTACTACTATTTGCTTTGTGCATCTATATTTTTTAAAACATAATTAAAAATAAAAATGGTTAAAAGATGTAAATAAATGTCATAATTGAGAAACTATTTTTTATTGGAATTATTTTTTTTATGATAAATCAAATTTAGGAATAGAAAATGACATCCTAGTTCAAGACAGATTTACATACATTTATCTTACCCTAAGAAAATGAGTGAGAGTTTGAACCTACGACATGTGGATGTGAGATCCTGTCTTGTTTCACTTGATCAACCCCTTAAAATTTTTAGAAGCTATTTTTTTTATAATAATTGTGATTCAGAGGTAATTTTCAAAATCAACTAAAAGAAAAAATAAACTAATAAATGTGTATACGAAAGATAAATATTTGCTCATCTTATTATTCTTAATAAAATAATAAAAGACATAATTTTTAAAATATTCCTTAAGTAAACTTCTTAATATTTTAGAAGAATAAAAATATTAAATAAAAAATAAATACATTTAATATCTTAAAAGTATAAAAATATTCAATAGTAAAAAATTAAAATATTATAAGAGGATTTAAAATTGTATACGTTTAGGCTAAATGGGCCTTAGGAGTCATGTTGGAAGTCGGACCAATCGTTAGCGAAGATGTTGTGTTGTGGCTCAAACCCAAGAAAAAAGTTTTAACACATAAAAAAGGAATTTGTCTTGTGGGATGAAGAAATCAACTTAATTATCACTTTCATTTTCTTTGTTTCAAAGCTTAAAACCACCGTTCTAATCACCACTCTCTGCCATTAGAACTCATGTTAGGCTATCTCCTCCGATTACACAACAAGAATTATTTTTACTTTTTTATTTGAAGTTGTTTTCTTGAAAGATAATTTTTTAAAATTAATTTCTAAAAATATTTTTCCGATAATACCAATATTGGGGTATTAATTAGTTACAATTTGAGCTTAAAAAAAATAGTTGCAATTTAAAGTGTTTCCTGTATCCAAGACACATGACACGTATATCATGAGCGTACAAAATGTGTTGAGAATCCGACGCTTCAAAAAAGAAGGGGGAGATATATGTGCTTCATAAATTCACACAACAGTACCTTTATAAATGCAATGTTGATACAATTATGATACAAGTCGCAAAGGTTAGCATAGGTATAACGAAGAAGAGGGACATCACTGGTTGATATAATTGATAAATAATATTGTTTTAAAAATATTTTATCATGAATTTGATCTCTAATTCATGTCATTGTGAGTATGAAAAACATAAATTGAAAGAGATCCATCTTTTAAATGAATCTTAGGAGATTAATCTTTAATTTTCAGTCAAAAAATATATTGATTAAAAAATAAGAGAAGTAAAACCAAACTGAACCAACCAAAGAGGATGTGTAGTGGGTGGCCACACCTTGAGCCAAGTCGTGCATGGAGCCATGTCCCCCCTTAGGATTGGGTTATCTAAATATAATATTACCTAAACGACTAAATCTCAATAACTAGTATCATCCATTTAATTTGGTTGGTATCATGTGTATTCGCTTTTTTCCATCTTTATTTCATAGAAAAAAGACAGATTTGTACTCGACAACTTTCAATCTTATCCCCATAAATTGAAGTCCACATCATTGATGTTTAATTTGCTCTATTATATGAGCCCACAGTGCAAATCAACATGTATCTATCTACCGCAAATACGAGTCCACAAGGCAATTTTCACGGGAAAGAACAGAGTTGATCCTTTATACGCTACCCAACGCAAACCCCCATATTTTCTTCTTCAATTTTTAGTGGTCAAGTTCAACGAGCTTATAATATCTCAACAGTTTTATGTGCCTTTTTATCCACCTGCACAACCACATTTTTTAGTGGGCTTGCATCACTTGCTGAGATAATTAAGCATTAATTTCAGTTCTGTTCTTGCGGGCATTGGTTTTATTTTAAGTAGATACTTGAATAAACTCGTTTAAACTTTTTTATTCTGTGTATTAATTATGAAGCGGTTGAATACTAATGTAATCCAAAATAAATTTTCCTATCCTTCTAATTATAGAAGAGCCATTTTAAATTGACCATATCACATATGGAACTAGAAGCTTCCATACAAAAAACAATTCCATAAAATAAATCATACATAGAAGTAGGTTAATATATTTTTGAAAGTAATTATTCGTAAAAGTCAACAAATTTTTCATATGAGTGAATTTTTACAAGTGTATAATCCTTCTTCTCTTAAACTTAATTGAGATGAGTTTTTTTTTTGTCAACTCAATCTAATCTAATCCAACTTTAATTGGATTGGATTTGATTGATTATCAGGTTGAACCATTAAAAAATAAAAAAAAGTTCACATATGTAAGTCTTAAAAAAAATTTCTCAAACTTAAACATGATAAAGATATTTTTTATTTATAGAATAATATGAATATTTTTAAAAATTAGTATTCATAAAATATTATATTATTCATATAATAAATAAATAAATAATAAATAGATACTCACAGAATTATTCATAAAATAATATATTACCTTAGAAAAATATAAACTAAAAAATAATGTATTATATTAAGATTAATAATATATTTACTTTCAGAATGATGTATGCTTATTTTAGAGTTTTTATATTAATAATATAATTATATAGAACTTGAGTTGAATTTTGATTAAGTCCAAAATTTTAAATTTATTATTCAATTTAATTTTAATTGAATTCATTAAATTATAACAAATTCAATTTAATCACTCAATCTAACACACCAGTATTTAATTGTATTGAATTCAATTAGATGAATTCGCTAATTTACTCAAAACCGCTCACTCTCTTACATTAGAAACAATACTAACTCATGATTGGATAAATGAGTCACTCCAGTATAATCTGTCCAATTATATTTCTAAAAATATTATTTTTTTATATTTTTTATTACGTCAACTATCTTAATTATTTTTCACTTTCTCGCTTACTTTTCTTTTTCTTACTTTATTGTATGACTTTCTGTTTAAATTATGCACTAATTTCTCGATATCTAAAAAAAATAAAATCAAATCGTGGGTCATGTTTTTGATTTTGAATCTTTGATATATTAATCAAAAGATCTGTTACGCAAACACAACTCCCTCATAAGTTTCCAACTATCTCCTTTTCTTGTCCTATTGGAAATGTTGCTCTTACGTAAATATTATACCTAGTAGCGTCTCCGAAGAAAAGGGATATCTTGGGGGATTGAAGAATATGGAATCACCATTAAAATTTATTTCTTAGAAAAATATTGTAAAATTTACATTTGGACGAAGCATTTTAAAATTTCATAGGGAATTTGAAATTCAGAAAAATTAAAATGCATCAATTAAATTTCTTGGATTTTTAAAATTTATTGTTTGGATAAACAAATTTAAAAATTAAAAATTAAAAACACAAACCTTAGAGCTTAATTTGAAAAAATCTCAAGGCGTAGTGTTGTGATTTTGTTGAGTCCTCAAATACTGATCCACAACAGAAATTTTCTTCATGACATCTGTGAGCAGGGTGACGGTCATGTTGACGACGTCCTTGGAGAACAGCCCTTCCGCACTGGCGACCAGGATTCCGCAGCAACAACACTCAGCGAGGCCAATATGGTCAATTCCCGCGCTGGTGGTGATGATGTGGCAGAGCACAGGTAGGAGGCGGAGAACTTTTGCGGTGACAGAGTAGATTGGACCGTAGAGAACAACAGAGATGGAGGAAAGGTGGTGGTGGAGGAAGTGTTGCACTGAGCGGATTGAGGTGTGGGAGTTGAGGAAATGGAACTTGTGAGAGTAGAAAGGTTGGAGGGTTATGAAGCACATTATGACAATAGAGAAAGTGTGTAGGTAATAGAAATTAGAATTCTTGCATTTTTTTTTTAAGAATTTAAAATTCCAAGTGTAGTTTAAATCAAATTTCATTTTAAAATGCTAAAATTTGAAATTTCTTTTAAATGAATATTCAAATAAATTATTTAGAAGAAAAAGAATTTTAAATTCTCTAAACAATTACTTTTCCCATTTTAATTTTCTCATCCAAACATACTCCAAAAGAAATCTTTTTAAAACTATATTAGAACTAATTATGGATATGGAAGTTATTAACATGTTACCATTTTTTTTTATGGAAGGGACGAGATTATAAGGCATTCCAGCTAACAGTCTCAACCCTGAAGATCCTATATCTAATAAACCTGCGAATATATAAATATAATAACAAAACAGTACAAAAACTTGGGACGAATTTGGTGCTCTATACATTCAGGGATGAAGTTGTTAGCTCTCTATCAAAATATAATTTAATCTTTATATTCTCTCTTTTTTAATTATTACAAGCATAAAATTATAATAAACACTTAAAAATTAAGAAAGTAAACATAAGTCAAAACAAACATAATAATAAGTATAATATTGATTAATAAGCATAATTTATATGTTGCTCTAAAATTTATATTGTAACAACAATAGATAATGACAAAATCAAGTTGAGTCTCATTTTTTTGTAAGGATTAATTTAATGACTATACATTTTAATTTGTCTGAGTTTCATATTTTGGATAAGTATTATCTCATATTTTTACTTTGAAATTTCTAATGTGACAATACCTTATCCAAAATATGAGATCCAAACAAAAATGCATAGCCATTAAGTTAATTCTTATAAAAAAAATGAGACATAATTTGATTTTGTCATTACCTAATGTTGTTATAATAGAAATTTCAAAATAACAAAAAAATTATGTTTATTAATCAATATTATGCTTATTATTATGTTTGTTTTAACTTATGCTTGTTTTCCTAATTTTAAAATGTTTTATTGTAATGTTATGCTTGCAATGATTAAAAAAGAGAAAATATGAAAATTAAATTATATTGTGGGTAAAGAGTTGACAAATTCATCCCTGAGAGTGTAGTGCTATGATAAATTAGTCCTTGATATTAACGGTAACGGACGAAAATTAACAGAGGGATAACTTTGTCACACTTTTTTCACTTTTAGGGATAAAAATTTGAATTTTCATTTTTCAAGGACAGATTTGTCAGCGCTTTACACATTCAGGGATGAAAATGACTATTTACCTCATATTTTAATTGATTTGAAACTAAATTATTAAATCATCACCCTCAAGTGTTGCACTTTAAGAAACCCCAAATAAGCCATAACTAAGACAGACTAAAGAATGTTGGCAATTCAAACAACTTTTCCATCACTCCCCCTCACACCCAAGACTCACAACCTCAAGCGTGCCAAATGCAAGTGACCAATTGATAAATTTAGAATACATTCTGATATCATATTAGAATGCAAGTTTAAACCTAACTCAATCCTATAAAATTAGCTTGTAAGATGGGGATTATCCTCCACTTATACATTTTAATTTAGTAATATTTTTAATGACTAAATCATTAAAGCACCGCGCGCCCTCAAGATTGCACTTCAAACAACCCCCAAAGAGACCGCAACTAAGGTAGATGATAATTGTTGTGCATACTTTTATTTGAGTTACAAATAACAATAATTATCTTCTTTTCTTGAATTTTTCCTCAAATTAGTTAGGAAATAGAGTTTTATAGAATCGTAGATTGTACATAAAATTTTAATCTTTTCTACTCTTTTGTCAAGGTTTTTAGAGCACCAAATGCAGTTGTCATCCATGATGTCTCGCTCCACGAGCTTTACTTGCCCAGGGAGCACAAGTGCATAACCAAGACCACATGGCAGCTCAAGAGTGAAGGAGAAGCGCCAAGTCATATGAAGAACTCACCCAACGAGTACATGCTTGACTGACGAGTACAAGCTCGACCAACAAGTAAAGGCCATTGAGGGAGGAAAAGAAATTCAGAAATTCAAGTGTTGAAGAACTCGTCTAGCGGCTTGAGCGCACTCTGAAGTGACAATACAGAGGCCCTAGGCCCAATATAAAAAGACATTCTCTTTGGATTGAGGATAATTAATTCTAGGGCACAATGAAAAACACGAAAATACAGAGCTTAGGCTAGTTTTCACTTGTGAATCATTTATTCTTCTTCCACTTTGTGTTTTCTTCTCTTGTAACGCTACTCATCATTGTGAGAGGCTAGATCACCCATTGTTGGGGATTTGGTGCACTAGAAATTCTTGATGTAATTATCTCTTTTATTTACTAAATGTTCATTTTTACTATTATTGCTTACTTTCTTTTATTATTGCTTTGTTTATGGTTTGATCACCCATATACATGTTATTGCTTACTAACTCTATGTGACATTATAGAGTTCACAAATTTTAGATAAACAACTCATTTAAACAATGATGCATTATAGATACTCTTAAATGATGTTTAGAAAATGTTTCTATCATAATTAAATAACTTATTCCCTCTTGAATCAAATAGAACTAAAAAAGACTCAATTTTAGTAGACAAAAATAAAAGCAATTTCAACATATTTAATGTTATCATTTAAAAATATCTTTAAATTCAAATTTGAGCACCATCTTCAATAAATATTTTTTTTACCATGGTATATGTATGAAGTAGTCCCCGTTGAAAGCGGTAACTAATTTTTGTCGAGGATCTTTGACGCATACAAGGTGAATATTCCCTTTTCAACAAGATTTGTTTCATACCCAAGAGCTTACTAATATTCGAACTCTAAACCACTTAATTAAGAGATATAAGTTACTACCATTTATATTAACCATTGTTGATTCTTGAATAAATATATGATTAAAGGTAATTTAGAAAATTTAGTTTTTTTATTATAAAATTAAGAAAATTAAATGAACTCAATTAGCGTTCTTCATGAATATTAAATTAGATATTTTTGTTTATATTTAAATACAAAGGAAGTACTTAACTATTGTCTATAAATTATTTTTTCATATGTTCTAATTTGAGCGATTTCTTTTTTTTTTCTTCTTCTTTTCCTTCCTTTCCATAAAAGACAATAATGGGGGAATAATTATATTTATATAAAATTAATTTCTGCCTTATTATGACATTAAAGTGTATAAATTAAGGGAAAATAAATATTGTTTTAAGTATCCTAATTACCTAAAATATCATTAAACAATATTTTTATAATATAATAATTTTTTTTTTAAAAAAGGTAATAATTTCTTAGGAAGATAAAAAAATTAAATTGATATAAATTTTATCATTAAATTTAAGATCCTTTTGTCTCTATAAGATCCTTTTTTCTATTGATTTTTTTTACTCAAATACTACACTAAACAAACTCATGCTTGTAGATGGATTTAACGTTAAGTGATATTATTAAAGTATAAAAAAATGTATAATAATTCATATATATTATTCACTCAATTTAGTATAGACTTCATTGATATTTACTTATTCAAGTAAAAATATGCTTAGTTATCTTAAAATGAGGTCTTTGATTTCAATTTTATAAACAGAATAAACTTTAAGAAGATTTTTGGGAGGAGAGAATAAACATCAAGATAGCTTACATTTAAATTAATTCATCAACTTAATTTGAAACCGGATGTCAAAGGAATTTTTCTTAAGAAAATATAACGCCTTTCGTTGACGGAAATCAACGGCCAAATATATATATCTTGCAGGCGAAGGTCTGTGTTTCAGAATTCCAATCAAATAAATGTAAACTGAAGTAACGCTTACGGTGTAGAATTGTTATACAACTTGAAACAAGGTGTTTGAAAATTGTTACGATCACATTCACATATATTTTTAATATATTTATAGGGTCTTTACTTGGCACCTCTCTAGACTTGACCAGGAATAGGCAATCAAATTTGTTCACTTCGCAAACTTAATTGTTATAGCGTGCAAACCAAGGCAACTACAAACCACAAAGTGGTTTCTATATCTGTAGCATATCCATTGATTTAGCCTGAGACTTTCAAAACAAATTAAAATATAAAATGTGGTATCATATTTTTGTTAGTTTTCCTTAGTAAAATAATCATCATGTGAATCAATGTGGTATCAAATTTTTGTTGGTTTTTCTGTTAATAATAAAATAATCATCAACATGAATGTGAAATTATTTATAATTGTATATATTAAATATTTAAAAAAAACTTTTATTCTTTATAATAATTTTATTTGACTCGAATATAATTATTTATAATAAAAAATACATATAATCTATACTAAAAACATTTGACAGTGAAACACCCTTCTAGGTTGCCTCAAGATGAGAAACATGAGTTGTCACTTACACATTAAATGTGTTACTATTTGGGTATGGGAGCATACTTGGTGCCCATTCTCATGCATGATCTCATGCTCTTTTATAGAGGATCCGCTACAAAGTGTGGTATACTATAATACTATAGTACTAAAGGAATCTAGAAATTAAAAATGCCCATGCGTGAATTGTTTCCACCAACAACAAGCAAAATAAATAAATAAAAAGCTAGCTAGCAAATTAAACTTCCTTGTTGCCTTGTTTGTTTCACGACCACGAACAACCAAAAAAGTTGGTTCGCTCAATGTGGAAATCCTTAGGCTGAGGGCATTCTCTCAAATCATTTTGGGACGTTTATAAGTTTATTTCAATATTTCTATTTTCATTTTTTTGAATGTAGGTGTGTGGATGGATAGCTTATAACCACACTATAGTTTGAGTTGCCTTTTGCTTCTTTTGAGGTTCTCTCACATATCCAAGCATGCATGTGGAAGTAATTAGTGCTGTAATTATGCCTTGGAGTGTTTATCTCACTTACACACATTATGATAGCATCATTTGGAAGGTGGGAAGTTCCCTTCTCAATCTCCATGTCTCAAGCGTGCTGGGTGCACGCAGCCTATGTGGGGTTCATTAATCACTACACATCTTTTTCATTGGTCTATTTTTACCACAACCTTAACACCTGAATTTTAAATTTGTCTTCACATATATACAATTTTTTTTGCATTGTTAACTTTGGCCATCCATACAAGTTTTGATACACTACAAGGCTCAGATACGGAATTATTCACGTGTTTTCACCTATTATTAATTTATAACCAAATTGTCACGAGTTTAATATTTGTTGCCTTCATTCTTTTGAATTTAAAAGAACTTAAATTTGAATCCAAGATAAGTGAGTTGTAGTACTGTTTAATCATTATTTAAGTTCAAAGAATCACATGTGAGAATATCTGTTAAATATAAAGTCATTTAAATGTTTTTCCTCAGCCAGTTAAGTGCATGCTTAATTTGGATTAAGATTGTGAGAACTTAAACTTTAAAAGTAATGAATCATTTCTTCTCATTTTTACACGTTGGAACGTGTAAGTTTACATTGCAATTTGCAAAAAATATTTCTATAACTTTAAACCAAATGTAGCTTAAGTTTTTGAGTATATATATGTGTGTGTGTTACAGTTTACACTTAGTAAAGCACCTTTCTTTTCTAAAAAATATAAAAAAGAGGAATAAGAAGAAAATATTCTGTAAAAAGAAATTTAAAAGAAAGTGAGAAATTAATATATTTATCATATAACCCTCCAGAAAAGATTATTATATAAATTCATGACATGATATGGGAGGGAAGCTAAAATTCACGGGTGGGATCTAATTTCTCCTACTCGATTTATATTGTCAAATACATTATATAATAAAATAAATATTTGGGTAAATAATATTTTTATTTATGAATATGTAAAATATTAATAAATTTGTCCCAAAAAATCAAAATTCAAATTTTAGTTCTTAAAAAAGAAAAAAAATGCAACAAATCTATTTATCCAATAACTCTTATTCTTTACGTTAATGAAAGAGTATATTGGGAACAATCTTTCTCCTTTTTAATAGTTGCAAGCATAACATTACTTTGAACACTTAAAAAAATAAGAAAGCGAATATAAGTGAGAACAAACATAATAATAAGATCTAACTTGATTTTGTCAAATAAAAATTATGCTTGATTTTGTCATGTCATTAGTTAATCTTTAAAAAAAATGAGACCTAACTTGATTTTGTCAATACCTAATATTGTCACAATAGAAATTTTATATTACGCTTATTAATCAATATTATGCTTATTATTATATTTTTTTTCTATCTTTTTAAGTGTTTATTGTAATATTATGCTTGCAACAATTAAAAAAGAGAAGATGAAAATTAAATTACATTATGGATAAATAGCCATCTTTTTACTTAGAGCGCACAAATTAGTTTCTCTCTCGTAATTACAAAAGTTAACATATAAATAAATCTGTCGCACTTTTTTCACTTTTAGGATTAGAATTTGAATTTACATCTTTTGGAAACTAATTTATCAACATTTTACCCATTAAAAAATGAAGATAACTATTTATCCTAAGTATTTTAGCAATTTTAAGCTGTTTTCCTTTTCTAAACCGTCAAGTTTTTTTTTTTAAAAAAAATATGGATGTAAGGTTATCAATGTCAATTTCACCATTTTTGAATCTTGTATTTTTATGAATTTAACTTGTCAAACACGACAGTGTATATGAGTTTTTTATTTCTTAAATTTAATACCCCACACAAAACAAATTAATTTGTTTATCCGATTACTCAACTATCCCCGTATCAAGACTTTCTTTACCAAAAGCAAGATACCAAAACATATTGATTAATAAACGTACACTTCGTAATCAATTTATAGCACATTTTTGCCCCGACTAAAGGCAAAGAAATTTCATCCGAGTTAACAAGCTTATACTTCTTCATATAAAATATTGATTGTAAATTGGTATGCGTGATCTATGGTCGAATATGGAATTAACGTTCTTCACGTTGAAAACAAGACAACACATGTTTACATAGGTTATATCAGTTGCCGCTGAAGATGACGATATAAAACAAATTTGAAGGATGAAAACTGATAAGTCACACGCAAGACGGCAACTGATTTATGTATTAATTTTATCCATTTATAATAGGATTTAATAGTTCATGTTTATCATTTTATCTTAAGTAGTTCGGTAAAAACATAGTTAACCCAAATAAAAGGACGAGATAGTATTAGGATGCATGTCTTTCTGATGGATGACTTTCTCAAAATTTATCGTATTACACCTCTTTATGTACCAAAAAAAGAAGGTAAAATACACCAAAAAATCCAAGTAAAAATGTGTATAATAAATATAAAGTAAAAACTTTTAATTAATATAAAATAAAATTATAAATCCAAACCATACTTCATATATACAAATGACTAACATTAAAATATAATTAGCGATTACATTATCAATTAAAAAAATTATGAAAAAAATATTTTTAATCTTGACAATTCAAATATAATTTAATAATCTATATTTGTATTACATTACATTTTATATATAGAGAGAGAAAGGTTAATTACCAAGCCGATCTCACCCTTTCCCTCATCAAGTCAGTCTTATATTGACTTGTATCAAGAAAATTACTTAATGGTTAAATTGTTTCATTAAACTAACTTATTTTCAAATCTAAAAAATATGAAAAGTGACCAATCACCTCGTAATAAGTTAAGGGGAGAAAATTACCTTGAAAGATCGGAGATCACGTTAAGCATTTCGCATATATAACATACCGTTTCTCATATTACACTTTTGACACATCTTAATGCTATGGACTTAGGCATCTTTCTAGGTGACCTCGATCGGTAAGATCTCCATGCTCGCACACATACATATACTAAGAACCGTTATCATTTTAAGAATGTGATAATTATTAATTTAAGAGTATCTCTAATGTTAGTGGCTTAACAAGTTGTTTATTTTAAGAAATCGTTCCTATTTTTTTAGTATTAGAGAAGATCTATATATTATGTTTGATTGCTTAAAATTTAGCTTTGATTGCTTATATCAACAACAATAATTTATTGTTAAAATATATGTTCTTATCATATTTAAAAATCATACAAGAAGAGTCATTTAATAATTATTTAAAATTATATGATTAAAACAAAATGTGTATGAGTTGCAGGCTCTATGCCCAGAGCCTCTCAACCCATATATAATGTAGCAAAAACAATATTAATAAGAATCAATTTGTAACGACCTAAATTATTCTAAATGATTTTAATATTATTTTATTTTTAAAGAATGTATCTTAGTTAAATTTTAAGAAATGTTTATTAGTAAAAATTCTACAACGTATAAATTATGTAAGTTGTAATCTAATTTATTATACATAGATACGGTCATTATTACATGATTTATTATTATCAGTCATCAAGTTTTTCATACATTACCATATTAAAACATAAAACATGTTAGTTAAACTAGTTATGATGCTTATTTATTTTACATAGGTCTATGTTAATACTTCCTCCATCATCTTAGCAAATTTCCGCCTAAGCTTTCTTCTGCATCAGCCTCATCATTAAAATTCATGTTTCCTCCAAGATCAGGTACAACAGGAAAACTGTGGCTAGAGGATATATATATGGGCTCCAGAGGCGGATCATGATAGTCATTCGTAAAAGGATCATTTGGGTTGAACATATTATTTAATAACACCGGTAAATGTATGTCAAAATATACATACATACCTATTACAAGATGCATTGTGAGAACATAACAATTTACATCTTCATCAACATACCAGTCCCAATCTAAAGCGTCAAGGAAGAGGATCACGAAGGTCATCTATAAAACAAATGAAACAAATCTAGTGAGAAATAAAATTTCTCAGTAGACAAAATCTAAACCATCAAAACATATTAGTAAGTTAGTAAATCATCATAAAATAATTATGCAACTATATGAATGCATGAAATGAATTTTTCCAGGTATACATGGCTTCTACATCTCGTACTGGATGTAGCTACACCTTGTGTAGAAATGTTGCGGTCGTCTTACGCTAGTCATGCATGTCATTCCATGTATTTGCACCTGGTCTCTACATCTTGTACTAGATGTAGTATCATAGATTATGTTTCACAAATCTCGTACTGGACTTGGAAACATGAATCAATCACAACTACAAATCAAAAATCTATTATTCACATATAATCTTATGGAAAATATTTTCATCATAACATCATACGTACCAAAAGTATGGTTAAACCACCATACCTCATTTAAGCAAAATCCTACCAACTTGGGTAGGATAATTGAATATACTCAAGCTACAAAAATTTGTATTAGTAGTCTAACTATTAAACCATAATTCATATCCTCTTCCTTAATGATATATGGTTATTTGTTGTAATAAACATATGTTGACTGTTTTAATCGATTACAACTGTTCTGTAATCAATTACATAAGAATGGGTATCTATAAGGACGGAGATTGACCGGGAAACCGGATTGGTCGGGATGGATACAACTTGAAATGATTATAATCATGAATAGTTGTGTTCGGGATGACCGAGGTGAGTACAATCCCGGATGGTTATAACCTGGGTAGTTGTATCCGGGATGGTCAGGGTGAATTTGTTTTGAATAGTTATAACATGTATAAGATACCCGGGATGGACGGGGTATGTTTAACATAGATGTGTGTATCATAAGTAATTGTATCCGGGATAGACGATGTAAGTTTAATTGGGATGGGTATATAGGTAGTCGGGATGAGGTTTAACTTAGATGCTTATAACCTGGATAGAGAGATCCAGGATGACAGGGATGAGTTTATCTTGGAGGGGTGTACCATAAGTAGTTGTATCCGGGATGTCTGGGGTGTGATTTAATATAGATGGTTATGATAGTTATGTTCGGGTTGGCCGGGGTATGTACATCCTAGATGGTTATAACTTATATAGTTGTGTCTGCGTTGGCCGGGGTATGATTAGTTGTGACCGGGATGACCGGGGTATGTACATCCTGGATGGAATATCATTAGTTGTAACCGAGATGGGTTTTAACTTAGATGCTTATAACACGGATAGAGAGATCCGGGATGGCCGGGATGAGTTGAACCTGGATGGTTTATATCCGGGAGGGCCGGAATGAGTTGAACTTGGATGGTTTGTATCTGGGATGGTTACAATATGGGTAGTGTATCCGAAATGGTTACAATACGGGTAATGTATCCGGGATGGTTATGATATGGGTAGTGTGTCCGGGATGGTTACAATATAGGTAGTGTATCCGGGATGGTTACAATATGTGTAGTGTATTCGTGATGGTTACAATACGGGTAATGTGTCCGGGATGGTTACAATATGGGTAGTGTGTCTGGGATGGTTACAATATAGGTAGTGTATCCGGGATGGTTACAATATGGTAGTGTATTCGGAATGGTTATAATATGGGTAATGTATTCGGGATGGTTACAATATGGGTAACATATCCGGGATGTCCGAAGTGAGTTTAACTTGGGTGAATATAACATGGATATTTATATCCGGATTTTCGATACTTTCTTACATAAAGAAATCACCACTTACCATCTTACTACTTAATTCTCAAATTTAATCTTCACGCTTTTGAACCATGAGTCTCCATACCATTCAACCTTTACTTCCAAAAATTAATATTAACCATTTCTATAAATCATCAAATCACTCCAAAAAATCATCGTGTGTAACTTCCAACAACACTAATATTTCAACTTATAAATCATCACATATTCTATGGTTAAAATCAACTTATTCTCATCATAAAATATCCTTCAAAACATAGATTTCCAGCCTAAATAAAACTATAAGTCTGTCCAACTAAGCATATAATTTAATCTAAACAAATACTTAATTAGAGATTGAAGCCTAACCCACCTCAAGTGAGTTTGATGCTTGAGAAGGAATGAAGTAAGGGCTATCTTCCTTGAAAAATACTCTAGGAAATGAGATATTGAAGAAAAAAATGGCTGATTGGTGAGATGGTAGCAAAAGTAGTAGAAAATAGAAAGCTTGGTGCAAGAGTAAGTGGTAATATGATATATTTTGAAGCCGAGATTTACGTGCAAAAATTTTGAATGCCAAGGCTATTTATACTACTTTAATTGGTTCAGTTTAAAGGATTTTAGTTGGCTTAAAACTGATTTTAGAAGTTAGTTTAGTTAGGTTTTAACTATGTAATCATTTCATTGGGGGATATTATGCCTAAACCTTATCTTACGCACTAGATCTTTCTTTAAAATATTCTTTTCCCATATACACGTGGAGCTTGGCTGAAGATATTCACAACAATAAGCAAATATATCTGCTGCAGCAATTGTTTAATATTTTAAAGAAAGATTCTATGCATTAAATGACTATGTGGTTAGGTGGAAAGCTTAGGTACAAATAACCAATTTTGATTGGTTCTATAATGATTATTCCTTGCAACTTATTCTCCTAAGTTTCTACGTGAATGGTCTTACAAGATGTTTCAAGAATCTTGGTTTCAACTATCATTACACTTTCATAATTCAATATAAACTCAAGATATAATTTTGAGAATGTTACACAATTAACATGAAATAAAAATTTAAAATATTTTTTGACCATTATGCATGGTAAGTCATTATGAATTAGTTAATGATTATAAGCTCACTTAGACATGTTAATTGCATTTTTAAAAAATTTTGAGATTTAAAATTCTGTATTTATCATTCTTAATTTTAAAAAAAAAATTGTCACATAATACCTTACGTATACAATACACATAGCGATTAAAGAATATTAAGTGTTAAATATAATAAAATTAAACATTTAATAGTTTTGTTTATTAAAAATGTCGATTAAATTATATAATTATGTGATAATATCACGTGCATCATGTTTATAAATTTTAACAGAATTTAAATATTTATATATAAAAGAATAAAATCATTTACATGTATTTTAATAATATACTAATATAACACATGTATAATAAAGTGAAATGATTAATATTATTATTAAATTTTTAGTTTTCATACATTTTAAATTTAATAATTAAATTGATAAGATTTTTTTAAAAAAGTTATATATCACTTTACTAAATTTAATTAGTGCCTACTACAATTAAATTAATCCCATCCCTATTTATATATGTATTGATTGATATATATGACTAAAATCTTATAGTGTTTGTGAATTCTATCTTGCCTTGTGAGTTCTGTCATATTCGCACCCAGGAGTTCGATACAACGAGTTAAATAATTTTACAAGGAATCAGGGAAAAAGACGCACACTAACACGTTTAAGGGCCGAAAAATCACAAGGCAGCAGAGAAATTGGCATTGGCAAGCATCCACTGAATGACGTGACACCCTTATAGCATTTGAATGACCTTTCTAGACGTTTTTGAACCTTACACAAGAAAGAAAATAATCAAAATATAGAAATATTTAAAAAAATTAAAAAAGTAGCTAGCTAGCTAAATAAGCTAATAGCTATAAATATAATCCGTCTCAAGCTTCTAATAATTACAATAAATATTAACATATTAATATACTATTATTCATCCATGGTTGTGGAGCAAATGGTCTTTAACAAGTGGCATGGTAATTATGAGGTCAAATTTTTACGCAGTCTTCCACCTTGTGTTATTAGGTTGACCAAGAAAACTATCTGGTACCTTAATTATTGTCTTTACGTGTCCCCAAGTGCTGGAAATTTCAGTTGGCAACCAAAAGTCAGACGTGAACCATACTTATATCTAACCTATGTTTTGTGTTCCTTTCTATATATATTTCGTTTACAAGTACATCAATATTAATGACTAATGACCATTTCTTTTTAGTATGAAACTTGTGGGCACCATCAAGTTTAGGGTCATTCATCGATCATATATAAATTATATATATCCTATTATATTCTATATAATATATAGTATATACATGCAATCACTCTGATTATACCATCAATCACGCTGACAATCGATGATTTTTTTTTTCTCTCATTGGTTGGGTGGCTTTAGCTTATTGATCTAACGTTCTTCTTCCCGTTGGTGACTAAATGGTATACTACGTGCTAGAGTTTTCATATTATATATAATACAATGGAAAAAAACAGAAAAGGAAAAGGTTCAAGTTAAATCAAGGGCGAGGGAAACGCAACGCAACTCAACACTTATTTTCTACCAAACCGAAGGTCGAATATATTCATCTCTTTTTAGTGGGACTGTGAAGGAAAGGAAAAGGATTTGTGTTTCACCAACTCCTCCACACACCTTCAGGCCTTATCCAAATCTACATTAATTTTCTATGAGATGTAAGCATTTCCAAATCATAGATAAATTTAAAAGAGGAATCATTACTTTACTTTACTTTTCTTTTCTTGGCGTTGGCGATGTCCCCACCCATGCATATAATAAACAAATAAAAAATATCTATATATAATTGCTTTAACTTGATCTGCAAAATTCTTTCCCTGATCCCAACTTGTTTTTTATTCCACCATCAACTTGCGTTATGCGTAGAGATATGAAAGTGTAACAAAGATAAAAAAGATTATGCTTGGAAGCTGCGTTTGTTAATTCGTTTTTTTCATGTATATCTTCATGTCATGGTTCACCTACCGTGTTAATTAAAATCCATTTGCTTGTTGTCTACTTACCCGTGAAAGTTAGATCATGTGTGCTATCTATGCTTTCTCTAACCAGTCCCACCATTTTACTTGGTTCGTTGAATAACCTAAACAAGTATATAGTATAGTATAAGGAAAATGATGATAAGAATGGTGGCTGATAATTTTAAATGATGGGCTAATTAATCATAAATATCTTTAAATGATGTGAGTTGCGTTTAGTCGAGAACGTCCTTTTAAAAATTGCCGCCTAGTTTGAGTGACCTATTGAAGGGTTGTTCAATCTTCTTACTGAACTCGATTCAATTTCATATTTATTCCTTTTTTTTTTTTATAATTAGTCTGCAAGTTTTTTTCAATTTTATATGAATATTTATTTTTAAACATTTCAATCTATATCTTGTGCGGTCCTACGCTCCGCGGATATTTTTCTGGACCAACTCCAGTTTTAGGCACTTCCTAGTGGAAAACATCAATAAAGTTTTAAAACCAAACAATAATAAATTAAATATATAATTTAATCAGAGTATATAGAGGATTAAGTGTGAATCGAGGTAGTGCATTGGTTATACGAAAGACAACAGCTCCAAATAGAATGGACGAAGGCTTCAAAGAGCTAGACCAATCCACATGGTATTAGAATGATAGAATATGATAAGATCATAATCTGATTATAACTTATTCTTTAAAGTTAATCAACCTGTATATATTCGGCAGCCAGGATAAAAAGTCAACTGAAATTCGACAATAATTCAGCCTGAAAAAGATTATTTGAAAAACATCCTTAAATTAAAAGTTTAAGAATTAAGATTGACAGAACAAATTAATAAATGTCTACAAATTAAGAATCTTAATTTTGTTATTATAAGCACAATAACTTGGTAGACTGGTAGTATATATATTACTAAAATAAAACTGAAAAGTTATATAGAGAAAGGGATCAATTTAACTATTAGATTTCATATAAATAAATTGTGAGGATGATAAATAACTTTAAAGAGTAAATTGATCACTTCTTTATCTATATTACTTTTATAAATAATTATTTATAGTATTATAAAATAATATATTCAAGCTTTAAAATTAATACAAGCTCGAATTAGCTGTCCCGGCCATATAAGTAATTTATTGGCAAATACCCGTGAAACAGAGTGAATAATCATGGAAACACACAATACGCCCATTATGCCCGCACAAGATGAGTGAATAAAACAGCGTTTCTTGATCAGTCACCAATACTGCAAGGAAAAAAAAATCAAGTTATTATATGAATTGGGTTTTAGACTTGAGAGAAGTAGATTATCAAAATTATATAAAAAAATGAATCTCTTAAATAATTTAATTTAAATATCCTCTAAATTATATTATAATTCACAAGTCTGTTTAAATATAAAACAACTCACTCGAGAGACAAGTCAATCTGGCACAGACCTAATATGCATAGATGTTAATTAGTAGTTAGAACCATAGCAGCGTGGGTCATCTTCACTGCAGCAGATGAAAAATTTAGTACGAACTCTACTGGTCTCATATATCTCTTTTTATGTTTCTTTAGTGTGTTTTTTTGGCATTTTCTTAGGGAAAGGGTTAACAATATATATTTTAAAATTTAGCATTTTGTAATATGATTTATGTGAAAATAATTTTTAATTTAACGGTGAATTTTTTAAAAATATATTATTTAATTAAGTTATTAAATAATGTAATAATTATTTAAATTATATATCAGTATAGTTTAATATTCCTTTTATATATACCACACACTATTATATGACCTCTATCATTTTTATTTTTAGAAAAATGAAGAAGCAGTAAGGCATGAGGTGCCTCTTTCCACCTAGTATAATAAGTATATATAATAGGAGTAATTAAATTATTCTAAAATAATTATATTTTCTAAGAAAAATAAGAATAAGAATACGAAATAATCCTTTTAAAATTATTTTTGGAATAACTTGATCTTT
The DNA here is from genome assembly GCA_013407115.1 of Glycine latifolia. Lineage (NCBI taxonomy): Eukaryota > Viridiplantae > Streptophyta > Magnoliopsida > Fabales > Fabaceae > Glycine > Glycine latifolia. The sequence continues at coordinate 14,424,556 of CM023946.1, read as the reverse complement.
CTATATATATAAATACAAAAAGATATATAACATTAATTTATAATAACAAATTCAAAGATTTAAAAATAAAAGCATCATGGAATTTTATTGAAAAATAAATAAAATTAATAACAAAGATTGACACATATTGATCTAATTTATTCAAATTGGTTCATCTCAAGCCATGAATCAAGTGAACTGGAGGAGATCAAGTTGCAAAAGATTGATCTAACATTTTTATAATTTGTTTAGTCTCTGATTTAGGTTGGTCAGGTTGACTCAGAAGATACAACTCAATTTGTTAACTTTAAAAGTAACCCATTTTTAATTTAATACTCTATATGTTTCTAAATAACTGACGTTTAAAGTTGGTTCGCAAAAATCCAAAAAACTGATAATTCTTTTTGAATTTTGACGAAATTGTTATGCCCTTTTCCTATTATAGACTTGTAAATTCCTTTGTCCAGTATACTGATTTCTCTCTCTATCGATAAGTTCTATTTAAGTTTTTATGCACCAAATTACGGACCAATAATTAATGTAGATAAGGAAATAATTAATATAAAAGGATTTTGTGAGACAAAAGTACTTTTAACAAAAGAATTATGATTGTTATTTTTGGTTTGATTTTTATTTTTATCTCAGAGATAAACATTGAAATGCGCACAGTAATTTAAATTAAAAAAAAAAACAATGCACTTTATGTTACTGTTACAAGGCAAATAGAAAGCGCGAAGTAGAAGGCAGGGTGGGGGAGTGCAGGGCGCTGTGAGTCTGTGACTTTAGTGGTGCCTTTGACCAGTCCATAAAACGTTCTCATTCCCAGTCCCACAAAATACAATTTGAAACGAAACCCCTTTGCTTAACATAACAGTAGAGTGCAAGTTCAGAACTCGAAACTTCAGACCCATTATTATTATTATTGCCCTCCCTTACGTGGATCCTATTTATGTCAAGAATCTGATGTGTTGTTCCCAATTAGAAATAATCAGCTACTAGTAAAATAGTCCACTATTATTAATTATCATCATCAATTACAGAATTTTAAAAATAATAATAATAAGAAAACCGACGCTTGTGATACGTGGTGGGCCCTACTAGCTTTTCCTGTTCTCCAAACTCAATATAAATGCCCCTCCACCCTCTCTTCCCATTTGTTTCGCCGTTACAAAGTCCTACCACTACTGTACACTTTCTTGTAAGTTATAACAATCAATCCACAAGACGCTATACACAACACACAGATTACACTCTGCATCGTTTCTGTTGAATGAAAACAACAACAACAAAAACCTAAGGAATATGAGAAGGCCATGGAAACATTTAAAGAAGAAACATGATCTCTTTGAATGTCTTCCGGACGATCTCGTTGTTCTTATTCTTTCCAAGCTCAGCGCCACCGCTTCATCTCCTTCCGATTTCATCAACGTCGTCTTAACGTAAGTTCTTCCTTCACCCATATCCTCTTCGTCACTGTAAAACATAAACTGTTTTTATTTATTCTTTTAATAAACATTGCAAGTTCTAACCATGTTCATGTTTCTTAAACATAAACAAACAGATGCAAGAGGTTAAACCGGTCAGGCCTGCACCCTCTTGTGTTATCTAAAGCTGGGCCCAAAATATTCGCCATAAAGCCAAAAAAATGGTCAGAATACGCTCATTCTTTTCTCAAACACTGCGTTAACGCCGGTAACGTGGATGCCTGTTACACTCTCGGAATGGTTAGTTATTGAACTATATTATATATGGAATTAGTCAAATGTTTAGTTTTTTTTTTTAAGGATGGAGGAGAATTCAGACGTTCGAATCCCACAATTTACATTTCTAACAAAATTAATCAAATCAACATTTGTTAATTAAAAAAATAATTCTGTTTTTTTCTTCTTCTGCAGATCCGATTTTACTGTTTGAAAAACCGAGGGAGCGGGCTCTCGTTAATGGCGAAGGCGGCTATGAAGCTGCACGCGCCGGCGCTGTACTCGCTGGCGGTGATTCAGTTCAACGGCAGCGGCGGTTCAAAGCGCGATAAAGATCTACGCGCGGGCGTGGCCTTGTCGGCGCGTGCATCTTTACTCGGCCACATCGACGCGCTTCGGGAGTTAGGCCATTGCCTTCAAGACGGTTACGGCGTGCGGCAGAACGTCACGGAGGGGAGAAGGCTCCTCGTGCAGGCCAACGTGCGCGAGCTCGCGTACGTCCTACGCGCCGTGGCGCCTCCTTCTCGCTGCTGTGACGAGCCCTCCTCGTTGCTGACGTGGCGTGCGCTGAGAAGTCAGAGAAAGAACAACAGCGAGGTGTCATCACTGGCGTGTCCGTTGCTGAGTGATTACGGTTACAGCGTGGCGCCGCCGGAAGTGCAACCGGCGAATTGGTTTCTGAGAGAGTGGTTTGAGTCAGGTAAGGGGAAATTAGAAGAAGGACTGAGGCTTTGCGCGCACATTGGGTGCGGTCGACCGGAGACGCGGCCGCACGAGTTTCGCCGGTGTTCGGTTTGCGGCAAAGTGAATTACTGTTCTCGTGGATGTCAGGCGCTGGATTGGAAGTTGCGGCATAAGATTGAGTGTTCGCCGGTGGAAATGTACGGTGGTGACGATGACGGTGAAGGTGGTGTTGATGTGGAGAATGAGTTTGTGGTCCCAAACGATGCCGTTTGAAGAAGTGTTTCAGCCGACAGAATCAATTTCTAAGGTTAAAAAATAAGAAAAAAAGAACAGAAAATAGAGAGGAAAAGAATGGATTCTATATAAAAAAAAAATGTCAATCAGTTGTATGTACTATGTACAGATGAGGTAGTAACTTTTATATATATATATGGACACTAAGATTAAAAGTTCTTTATTCAAAAATGGTTTCCGTGTTAATTTATCAAATGTGACAAACGTTTAATGCACTACATGCAATACAAGGAAATACTTTTTATTTGTCTTTTTAAATTAAAATACTAGATGGGGTGCAGAATCTCTCTTAATTTTTTAGAATGCCTAGATAACTTGAGATTAGGATTTCTTAATGAAATGGTTTTGTAAAAATTGGGAAAATTGAAATTGATATTGAAATTGTCAAATAAGCTATTGTGGAGACAGGGGAATGAATATTCATTAGGTTACTACTTATAAGGATGCAAGCAATATTTTGGTGCAAATTTAGGATCATTAATTGCGAATGGAGAGAGTATTCGAGAAAGGGATGGGGGAGAAAAGAAATTAAAAAGAAAAAAAACAAAGGATGATAGTATTGTGGGGAAAGGAAAAGGATTGAAAGGGAACAGCATAAAGTAGAAAATCCAAAAGGCACATTGGCGCTTGTGACTCCGTTTTGTTGAGTATCTAGTGCGTGGAGAGTGAGTACATCCATTAACTATTTTTGGTTGAAGTTGCGCTATCAAAAGAAAATCTACACACCTAGTTGGGCTCAGCCAGTTCCCCACGAATTAAGCTATAAGTTATTCATCCCCTCACTCCATTTGTCCTCTTAAAATCTTCTTAAATAGTACTAGTTTGCTTTATTAAAATAATTCAGTTACACGTAAGTGTCACAGGTATCAAATCTTAAATTAATTTAGCATTTATTTATGCTTTAATTATTTATTAAAAACAGTGTAAATAATTTTAAAACTTATATAAAATCATAATTTTTTTATATAACAATAAAAAAATATGAATTTAATCATCACCGCTGTAAATATTTTCTTTTTCTGTAATCCAATAAATGATAATCATACGTAATAAAATTGTGCTATCTTTCATAATTAATTTAAAAGTCAGATCATATCTATAATAATTTTTAATCAGTATAACAAAATATACTCCTGAAATAATGCAATTTAATATTTATTTAAGCGGTAAAATACGTGAAGACCACGTAAAGATTGTGGCCAAACGCAAGCAGATATTACTTTACCTTCTATCTCTTTTTACTTTTTGTTACCATAGATATAAAATCTATTAATTTTGTTACCAATCTTTGTTATCCGTTAAAAAACTTGACCGAAGACCTGAGATCTCTCCTTATTCCTTCTTTAAGATCTTTTTCCTTCTTTATTACATGAATTATTTCATCCACCAAATTTAAATATGAGATCTTACTTGCTAAATTTAATATCAACATCTAACAATTGGTGGATGTTTGATTTTCAATCTCATTTTATTTTTATTCATTAGATATGCATTAAAATATATATCATAATAATTTAAACTTTAAATTAAACATAACTGAAATTTCTTTTCATAAAAATAACTGAGATTATATTTTTTATTCGTTTTTGGGTGGAGAAGTGAATAAAAAAGTAGAATAGAGATATTGAAATTGGGTGGGATGTATGTATATCATGTCATGCACGTGGATGAACAGATAGAGAGTCCGTATCAATGTGAAACCAACTAGTCCTCTACTATACCTCTACTAGTATTAAGTAGTACGATGATGTACGTGCAGAGATGCAGAGGCATGGGCATGGGCATGGGGATGGGGATGGCGATGGCACTTTTAAAAAACGGGCTTGGACAAACAAACATCATCGGTGTTGTTGAAAAGCCCACTCACTCACTGGCTTCGACATACATTATTTTCCAGAAGAGATAAAAAAGAAAGAAAGAAAAAAAGGCAAATACACACAGCACAAAGAAGCAAGTTCCATGTTATTTACGTTATCGTTGTTGTCGTGACACCGCATAGGAGCCTTTCGTATTCAAAGCCGTGATTCATGACGATTTTGATGGTTACTAATGCCCAAGGCCAAGGTCCACATCGCTACCTAGCTAGCTTCCGGTTTTAAGAAATTATTGAAGCAGCCAGCTATCAAAAAGGATCCTGTTTTATACTATATCATTCTTGTACCTGACACTACTGTTAATTATTGAATTTCTTAAATATGCTTATAAGAGTTTCATTTTTATAGTATATATGGGAAAAAAAACATGGTTGGGATTGACAAAATCTGTCTTAAAAATTAGTTTCATATGACTTTTGGTTTAAGAAGATATCTTACTTTCAGAAGAAAAAAAATGATATTATTTTCTTTTTAGTTTTTAATATGCAGAAGATTATTAATTTTAATATTCGAGTGATGAAATTTGAGGTCTAGGATAAACATATGAAAATTTTGTACTTTCGAGCCACATTAATTTATTCATTTCTTGTTTTAATGTCTGTTAATCAATTAGTAACAACTTATTAATCTATTTAGCAATTTAGCATAGCTCTATATCTAATAATTTTGAATAGGTATGTACTATGGGTTCGAATTGACTCAATGACCTAATTAATCAATGCAAATCAAATCAAAGGAAAATAAATCAGGTTTTGTTGGTCCTATTGGTTTGATTTGAATTTTAAAATTGAAAAATTCAATTGTATTCAAAATTCAATTTCATCTGTTTCATTATCGGAACTAGGCACATGAAACTCAAATTGAGCATAGTTCTATTCACTAATTATATAGGAATGTATAGGAGTTAGGATTGACTTGATGACCTAATCAATGCAAATTAAACCAAACAAAAACCTCCTTTTTTTTATCATGATTTCCTTCTTTTCTATAATTTTTGCCATTTTATTATTTTATTAATAAATACAATGACTTGACCTCTTGATTGGATTGGTCCAGTATATGTTGACAATTTATATTTTTTTTTTTGAAAAATCTGAACTAACTTAAACTAATTAATATTGATCAATTTAAATCTAAATATTTTCTTTAATTAAATCCAACCTGAATGAGAAACCTCCTTGGCGAAAGGGTGGTGAAGGGAGAAAAGAAGGGGAACTGATGTTTCTAATAAAATTAATTGTTTGATATAACACAGTAATATCTCGTACACTACTTTTAATTATCTTTTGAATCTCAAATTAAGCTATTTTGATTTAATTTACATTCAATTGGTTTGAGACCTTTTCTTAGCTGAATAATTTTCGTGCATCGATCGTGATCATTAGAAGATTCAGTAACATAAAAAAAAAGTTATTTTAAGAATCAACGAAGATTTTTTTATAAGTAAATAATCTTTACTGAAAATAATCATTCCAACAACAAAAGTTGTGTTGCATGCTGAGTTACAAACTACATGAGCAACCAAGATCGACTACACAAAATAGGCATGATTTGAATACATGGTTTTCTCATGATGAAACAACCTGCAAATCCCATCAATTGTTAATCTAAATATGCAAACAATGTGCATTTGAAGTCCCAATAAAAATCAGCATAAAAGAAGAAGTCCCAACACTCCCAACTATTTATTTTTCAATGTTGTTGCTCCCAAATCCCAATGACACCTTGCACAACCAATAGAAGGTTAAAACAAACAATCAACTTACTATAAAAAAATGCATATCATTTTATTGACTTTGCCATTATCTCCATGCATCCTTATTTCCAAACCCATTTCTCCATACTTACCCTCTTTCAATGAAGATCAAGAGGTTTCAAGAAAATAGAGAAAAATTGAGAATCTACCATTTTACTATGGAGGAGAATCCTACTAGTGAAGAGAGGGTGGAGAATGAGTTGAAAGAGGATGAAGTAGTTCAAGAAGAGTTTGGTATTATAGAAGTTGGAGTGAAGTTAATGTTGAGAAGAATAAATTTCTGATTATATTTCTCTATCTATTTTTTGTGCAACAGTTGGTTTAGTATATCTTAATAACTTCGGACAAATAGCTAAATCCAAATGTTTTTCTAATATTTATCTTTGGTGTCTTTGGCATCATTGTTTGGGTTTTGCATTTTTTGTTACTCCTCAATAAATCTGACATTGCTCTTTACATCAATACTGCAGCAGTTATGGGAGTGTGTACTAGAGCAATCACTTCTATTTTTTTTTTTCCACAACCACTTAGTTATTCGGTTGGTACCAAGAATTTCTCAGCGAACCATAATGTGGTGTTGATCAACATTCCAAATATAACATGGGTAAAATTTAGAGGCGATTTTACAAGACACAATTTCCCATGTGTATAGTAAAAAAGAAATACATGCTAAATTAAAGCAAAATGTAGCATTGCATGCCCATACATTTCCCATGTTCATTCCCTTCCTTGTGGTAAATAAGACTACAAGATACAACATGTCTACACTTCAATTGTAAAGCCTGCAACCACTTTGCATAGTCACAACATTTTCATTCTCTACTATATTCTGTGTGGTTTTTTTTTTTTTTTATTGGCACCCATTCAAATGAATCTATATATCACCATCTTTATTGTCTAATTTAATTAACCACGTGCTTACCACCTTCATTTGTTGCACCCTCCATTGTTTATTTATAAGCCTTCTCCATTAGAGAAAATTCTATCTTACTTCATTTTGTAATATAAAACTAAAATGTCACCACCAATTCAATAGATAACATGTGTATATATCAGCACAAGATGAACAGAACGAAAAAAAAAAACTTTTATTGATCATACACCAATTTACAAGGAAAATATCAAGTTATTATTTGAACAATTTTTTTATCGTACTACTTTATACGTACATCAACTCTAGTAGATGAGAAATATATAGTTTTTCGAGATTGTGAAAAGTTATGAATATTGTTTTTTATGTTTGGTTTATTTTTTAGAAATTAGCATTAACATGAAATAATATTTTTTGGGAATGATTTTTGGTTTCATCACAAAATTATTCTCGTGAAAATATAAATTTTCCAAATTATTTTTTTTACTATAATAAAATATCACATTATTCTTGTTAGATTATTTAGACATGATTAGACTAAAATTCAAAGTAAGTTAATTTATTAAATGAGACTGCGGTAAAATATCAGTTTGGGATCAAAATAGGAATGAATTGAATGTCATTTACCTTAAACACTCATTTCTTTAAGCAAAGCAAAGAGAATATGATTATTGAAAAAATCAAAGCCGTTTAACATGGATGTGGAAATTGAATAAATGTTATAATTATCGAATTGTGTAAAATCAATATTTTTAGACTTTTTCTTCTAGTTTTATATAAGGGATTGGCTAAGCCAAATTACACTCTGATTCTAACTCCTACAAAATCTGCCCGCGACAAAAAATAACAAAATGACCTTCCACTTGCTACTAAAAAGCTCCAATATTACGATGATATATAATATACGCATACTTGTGACAAGTACGGTGTACGAACCAAGCAAAGTGGAGCGTGTGGTAGACGGATAGTGTGGAAAGGGTAAAATTGGAAAGAAAATAAACCTTAAAAAAATTTGAGGTGTCAAATTTTAATACCTCAAATTTTAATTGAGTTAGACGATAATTCGAAGGCACACACAAATACCACATTTTCACTTTTTTTTTTTTTAATTAGAAAAGAGAGAGAACTTACATAAGAGTTTGATGAGGAGAGTGAGAAGCGTTGAGTGAAAAAACTCTAAAGTCTAAAAGCCTCTTAGCCGCATGTCGAACTCCGGGGACGCAAATGTAACCACACAAGAGCAAGAAGCAGAGGCAGAGCAAGAACAGGAGCAGCAATCGGAAGAATGGGAGACGATGGCACGAGCGTGGCTCTGCTCCTTCCCGGAGCCCAAGGAGGTGAGCATGGCCGAAGTCGAAGCCTGGATCGACTCCAACCTCGCCTCCCTCCCCGAAGGCCTCCGATCCATGCCCCGCCCCGATCTCTGCCACAGACTCATCTCCTTTCAGAATTGTATCAGACTCCCCAATCAGGTTCCCCCCATTCCATTCAGATCTCGCTTTTTTATTTCATAAAGGATATTACTAAGTTAATAACGCATGAATATATACATTGTTTGGTCTTTCTTTCAGGAAAGAGAAGTGAATCAGCTCGATCTTCCGCACGCACGATTTCAGCGCACCGATCAGTGGATTCCGGTTTATTCTTGGTTGGAGACTCTGGACAAGGAAGATGTGGTTAAGTCCAAGGAGATTTCTGACTGGTTAACTGATAACCCTAAGGTCCAAGAACAGTTGTGCTCGCGGCACTCGCGATATCATTTGATGCACTACATCAAGAAATGCCATCTCAAGATACTAAAAAGAAGGGAAAAGAAAAAGGTATCCTTTAATTTTTAGTTCAATTGACAATGACACACTTTTTATGACATTGTGGACATATCTGTATTTGTAGATAGCTTCATCCTTCCCATTTCTATGGTTGACATAGGTTAGTTGCTTTTTTTACTTAATGCCTATCGATTTGGTATCTCCGCTGGTCTCTTAGCAGAGGGTTGTGGTAATGTGGTGCTATTTTGATCCATTGCATCCCCATTTCCAGTTCACTCTTAGGTCCACTTGCTTCTTTCTAAAACAGAAAAAACCTATCCATGATATCTATATTAATGGCATTGATGATAGTTTTAATATTATGGGTTTGTTTGGATACAAGCCAGAGTGCTTTTGTAAGCTTCTCTACTAGAAATATAGAGTTTTTTCCAGTAAAGCTCCCAAAAGCATTTCTAGTTTTGTATTCAAACAGGCTCTGGATGTTGGGTGAAATCTCTGTTGACTTCATATATTAAATTACTACTTGTTTACCTGGACAGGGTGTAGAACAGCCTGATAAAGACTCATCATTGAAGGTTCAGAAGGATGTGGCAATGAAGCACCCAGCCCCACCTCCATGTATGCTTTTATTCATCCTCTAAATTGTCTCTGGTTTATATGCAGATGAGTGTATGTTTCACTTTCATTCAGCCAAAATTGGCACATATCTGTGAAGTAGCCTTTATGTAGGAAGCAGATTATTGGAAACTTGTTTGTGGGGAAATTTATTTGACATGCTTTTAAGGAAACCCAAGTGTAAGTTTCATTTGTAATCAATTTAATTTTGTGCGTGTATAACATAATAGTCAATAGTGTGCTATATCGGTGCTATAGCAGGATAGTGAAGGAAAGCAGCCCTGTGCTTGTATGGGATTCAAATAGCGGAGCAGTTTTCAATAGAGGCTGTCTGCAATAGCGGCCAAAATAGTGGTTTTCAAGCATTTTAGTGGCACTGCTATGATGTAGGCTTCAGAAACCCATTTTAACCTCTGGAATCATTGTTTGGGATTGGCATTTTTTTGGGTAAAAGATTCCAGAAAAAAGTTACCTTTGTTTTGACTCTATTCCTTCATAGTTCATACTCTATAGGAGGACTACTATTTTTTCTCCTATGTTCCGTTTTTTTTCTTCCTGTAGACTTCCCTGTTCACATTCTACTATTTTTTTTAATATCTAATTTGTTATGTTCTTTTTCTATTATTTCACCATCATCTTTCCTTTTTTTTACTTCATTAATGTTCTTATTGCTCCTAGATTGATGGTGATTGTGTATGTAAAGTATGAGTTATTATTTATCATTAATTTCTTTAAATATGGGTTTTTGTTATGTTTTTTGAGTATTTATATATTTAGTTTATATTATACTAATATTTAAAATGTCAGTCATCCTACTTCCCGCTATCTTGCCATAGCGTTTTCATATCAATTTATTTCTGTTTCAAATATATTGTGGTTTGAGCTGGTCTGTAGGGTACAATTTCTAATCTTTTCTCACTGTCCTGTACCCTTTTATAAGCTTCTATGTCAGTGCGTGTCTATGAAGTGTTGTGGGATACTCTGTTCTAGATTCGGGTTTATTTCTTTTGTTCGAGGAAGGAAATTTGGGTGGGTTAGTAGGGTATACATACTCTAAGATCTTAGTTACGCTCCTATATTTGTTTGGTCTATCTCCATATTCTTCTGTGTTGTCTGGACTGGTGAAATAAATAGTATAGGTTTGTTTTTCAAGGTATATGATATTGTGATTATATTCCCAAGAAGTGGCATTCCCAGAATGCCATGATCAGTAAAGTTATTCTTGACTTGAGTAAAAAAAAATGTTTGGTTTGCATTTAATATTTTCTAAATGTTTTTCAAAATTCAAATGATGGGAGAAAGAATGTGATAGAAACAAGTGTGAGTGGATGTTAATAGTCGGATTATAAAATTACTTCCATGAGAAAGAAACACCTCATCATCTTATTAAAACTTAAGCAAGACTTGAAAATGTCAGTTCCCTGGAAATTCATAATGCCAACAATCTTTTAAAAAAAGTTATGCCAAAAATGGGAATATCATATTCCAAAAAACTTGAGATATTCAAGCTCATACATTTTCTTTTTTCTTGTAATTTTTTATTTCCACTTCATTAGGTGGGCTAATTGCATGCACATAGCTTCTAACATTAGATTCAGAGTTTCCCATATTTACAGGGAAGGCAATCACTGTGCTGACAGTACTGCCAATTTTGCTGTGGATAATAGGCAGAATTTTTGGTGGGGGACACTACCCTCTTTTTGCTCTTACCAGCTAGCCCGCAATATTACAGGGCTACCTCAGTATAGATTCAGATTTCCTTGACATGGGTCTTGGCCTAGTCCCCCCATGTGTTTTGTTTTCTTGTTATCTGCTTTATCAATAAATTTATTTAGGCTGGCTTAGCATAGGACTAATTTAGGTTGGGATGTGCCCTCTAATTTTGATGTTTGGCCTTTTTCTAAAAAAAATAAAAAAGTTTGTCTCATTCTTCATATTTGAACATGTCTCTAATTCTGCAAAAGGTCATACCTTAAAGAATTGTGTATTTTGAATCACGCAGGTGTTGTGGTAATTATGTTACTGCTGTTTCTTTATAATTATAGGTGTTGATCTTCCCTTTGTAAATTTTTCAGGTAGTTCTGTAAGTAATCTGCCCAAAGATAGCGATTTGTTCTTGGCCAAAAGAAATGAAGCTTATCGTAAATATGAGATGTAAGTGAATTAGCAGATTTTCTTAGTGTGGCATTGTAGGTATTACAAGTTTATCAATTATCATCAGTTTTCCTCGTTAATTTGTTTTCAGTTTACTGGAGTTGGAGAAGCTACTTACCCCAGTATTCACGAAGCAACCTAGCGTAAATCAGTGAGTGTTGGAAACATCAATTATTGTGTCTTCGGATTGATATTTGCAATGACTGGGAACTCCCTGATGTGGCTCCAGGGGTTCCCTATTGCTAATTTGTTTACTCCTGATTATCATTCACTGAGCGATGCCCAAGTGTTTACCTTGGAAGGTAATTATTCTCTTCACAGGGAATGATAGATCATAATTGTTTATCTATGTAGAAAGTAGTGTAGCAGAAATCGTCTGATCATTACATCAGCTTCAGAAATGATGAATCTAAGCTAGTCTAAGTTTCCTGTGAGTAATTAAACATTTTCATGAGCTCCTGTAAGGTGATGAATTAATGCCGCTAGTTAGGGTTATACTTAGTCAATTGGGAGTGTTTGCGGATTGAATTCGATCAGTTTTGAAGGAAAATATCCAATTTTGCACTTTGATTTTTTTAATACATCATCCCATCATATTTATTCAAAACTTTAATCGGATCCTATTTAAAGTGGTTTAGATTGGATTGATTTTCAGTTTTAAGCTTACTTTTTTTTTATAGAACATATTAAATAGATGACCAGATATATAGTAAATATAATAAAAATAAATTAAAATATCAAAACATTTCATTTATGTCATTAAATAACTAGTAATAGTATAATTTTTAAATATATACTATATAAAAATAAATTTATTCAACTTCATGATTTTATTTATGTGTCTTAACTCAAATAGTTAGAAAAAATTATCCATGATCAAATATTTTTTTATAGTTGTGATAAATTTAAGAATATATAAGAAATAAAAATGTAAATATAGATGATATTATCAAATTATGAATATATATATATATATATATATATA
>CM023946.1:14189028-14374574 GCA_013407115.1 Glycine latifolia | reverse complement strand
TTAATAAATCCTATAAACTAAATTAGTTTCAGTGATATTTAAATATTTTCTTCAGTCTTCCTCTATCATCATTTTAATTTAACTATCTTTCATTTGATAAGCATTTCTAATTAGTCTTTCCTTTCACGACCAAAATATCTTAGGTTAGTTTTTTATATAAATGTTAATTCCAACCTTCTCAAATATAGTCGGCCATACAAGTTATAACATGACTTTGAGGGACTCGAAATGAGCCAGAGGCAACCAAAATACATGGATCAGTATATATTTTATCTGAAATTCTGTACAGAATTTCTGATCACACCCACCTTGAATTTTCACTATCTAAAACACATTTTCTTTGTCCTACATTCTTTCCTTTCTTCTACTCCTCATCTTGGGTACTCAAAATGTCTTCCCTAACAAGGATTACAAAAAGAAAGTATATTGAGTTGTTAGAAAAAGCAAAAAATAGAAACTCCACCTCTACAATGTTTTCTCAGTTGCGTCCATGAGCATCACTTGCTGCAGTTTTGCGGTTCAAGTAACGAATGACAGCATCCTCAACCCTGAAGATATTATAAAAAATAACAAACAAATTAGAAAATATTTTGACAAAAAATACTACATAATATTGGTGGCCATACATCACACATATATCAATTAAGGATTGGGGGAAAGGGTGGGCATACAGCCTACAGGGTATCCATGGCATGACTTCTAATTTCTCTATATGATAAATAATCTATGCACCAATTTCATAGTGAAGCCCTATGGACTATGGTATTGTATTGCAATTTCCTACCAGTTGCCGCTTAAGAATGGACACACCTGACACAACAAAATCTGAAATGAAATGTCTTGGTTTTTTTTTCTGAAGTGTCAAGTTGTGTCTAACACAAGTGTCTGGTATAGATGCAGCTTCTTTTTTATGCGTATGATTGCCAACATATTAAACTCTCAACTTTAGCAAGTGAATGCTCACATTCAGGTCACAACCATACTAAACAAACAAGTGTATTATGGATATGTATATACCTCACAAATAAAGTAGAAAATGCCAAGTGTCATCATAAAGCTTACCATGGTTGATTGAAGAATTCAGAAGGAAGTTCCTTTTGAACATTATGGCTGGCATCTCCAGCAAAAAGTTTTAAATCTTTGCTCTGAGAAGCAATCAAAGTATCAATAAACTCTGCTGGAGACTGACTAAAGCTAAGAAAGAAAGCTCGTCTTCTACGATGCTCCTGGATCTTCTTTAAGGACATGCAAATTGCCTCATCATAAGCTTCAATCTCTTTTTGACTCTCAAAGCCTGCCAAGAATGTAGACATATCCTTTTCCAGTGGAAAAGGCACATCAACCTGTATATCATAACATGCAGATACAGCTGGAGAATGTCCAGAAAGCTTGATGTTATGCGTCATATGTATAGGTTGTGGTTGTGACAAATGCTGTGATAACTTCTGAGAAACCATGGTGAAATCCATCTTCTCTTCCCCAAACACCATTTGTAGAGAAGGATCACATATGAAGAATGAAGGGTCATTTGGGATCTGTAGCTTCCTGGACTTCACGTAGTTAGAAAGAGTAGCTATTATTCTTGGGCGAGTCTCTACCTCAATCCCTAAAAGTTTAGACAGTGGTGGTGAAACCATAAACTTGTCAGGTGTATAATTCATTTCTATTGCAATCACTGCAGTAAATTCTTTGTTTCCTTTCCTCTTCACCTCAAAACCATCCTGTTGGGTAGGGGAACAAGCACTATCCCACACAATGACATGATTATCAGGATAAAGGCTTTGATCCAAGAGTATGGTAATTTTCTTGAAAAATGCAGAGAACTTTGGGTACAAAGGACTTGATCCCTGTGAAATTCCAGACACGGAATCCACACCATCTTCCAATATCCTTCCAGTTATGTTGAGAGACCACCAAGATTCATCATCAGCATCCATTTTAGCAAGATTTGAGAAGGTATTAAACACATAAACACGAAGAGTTTTCTGAACATGAGGAGGCAGCTTAGTCTCCTGTATATCAATCTTTCTCCTGGCCAAAGAAGCATCCACCTGAGCCTCAAAATCAAGCAACTGAGTGTAAAGAGCAGACTCAGGCAAAAGCGCAGCCACCTTTTCTGGTGTTTGCTTCTTTTGCTGAGCAGCCGGGATAAACTCCGTGGCCTTAATTGGCGTGGATTGGTTCGAATTCAACGAATTGTGAGACCTCAATGGGGGCTTCAGGGTTGCTCGCTTGACACTTCCGGTGCCTGGACTTGATACACCATTAGCAGTATTAGTTTTTACATTATGCAAGTGAGCAAAAGGCTGAGTTTGAGGTACTTGTGGATGAGCACGTGCAGCCTGAGACTGCAATGAGGCCTGTGCATACTGAGCTTGTGCAAAGACCTGATTTTGGGGCTCTGAAAACTGAAACAGACCATGGAATTGGGTTTGAGGGTGTGACTGTGACTGAGAGAGTAAAGGGTTTGGACGGTTCCATTGCTGAATGGGGGTAGGGTGATGTGGTTGTGGGTCCATTCCAGAATGACCAAACAAAGATGATGTAGCAATATTCTTGGCTCGATTATTCATTCCTATTGCTGCTTCTAAGATCTAAACCAGAATCTTAATCACCCAAAAATTCAGTGAAACTGAAATTAAAATATTATAAAATAATAATCAGAACAACATTTATCACAAAAAATGAGACTCTCTGGGGACCCCTGGGTTCTGAAAAAGGAACGATTTTTTATGTCGAAAACATCAAGAAAATTTAAAGAACGAAAACCCTAACTACGAAAATACAATGCATGTAAAGAAGATGCAAGAATTGGAACCGTACCGGGAAAGATTGAATTTGGGTTCATCAAACTTAAGGAATGCGCAATGATTTATAGTTGTTGTTTCTTTGCAGAAGAAAAAGACAAAGAAAAACAGAGAAGAGGAAGAAGAGTTTCTTACTGATGGTCGGAAATTGAAGGAATGAAGAAATCACTGGTCGGATCGATTGCATGCTCAGTTTTCGTTCTCGTTTTTCATCTTTTTATGCCCAAAAATTCTCGCTGGTTTTAAAACACAACGTTGTGGTTTGTATTATTTTATTTTATTTTACTGTAATAACGCACATATTACTCGCGACAAGGTCTCTTGTAAGGAAAATTGAGTTACCGATTAGTTGTTAGTAGGAAAGAAAAGAAATTAAAGTGTAACCAATGAAAAAGAATAAAAGATTGATGAAAACTGAGGTTGTTGGGTTGAGATGAAATGTGATAAAAGATTTGAATTAAATTGATTAATTAAAAAATATAATTAAGCATTTATATAATTCCAATTTTATCATGTGTTTGTATTTGTTTTTCTTTAATATCTTTTTAATTTGTCATTATGCATGTGTTATAACAAGCATGTTGTAAAATCAATTATCTCAAAGACATGTCAGATTTTGTTACCGGAACAAAGGTTCAACCATAATTAAATATGGAATAGGCATATTTAAATATTTGTTTTTTAAAAGGCATATTCGATTTTGTTAATAAAATAAAGGTTTAAGCATAATCGAATATGAAGAATGCATATTTGAATAATTATTTTTCAAAAGACATATTGAATGTTTCTAGTGAAATAAATGTTTAACTATAATCAAATATGGAGAAGGCATATTCGAGTATTTATTTTTCAAAAGACATTCGATTTTGCTAGTGAAATAAATACTTAGCTGTAATCGAATATAGAAGAAGTATATTCAAGTATTTATTTTTCAAAAGACATATTTGATTTTGCTAGTAAAACAAATGTTTAACCATATTCTAATATGAATGAGACATATTTGAATATTTGATTTTCAAAACACATTCTTTTTTGCTAGTAAAAAAAAGGTTTAACCATAATCAAATATGGTGGAAAGCAAATTCGAATATTTTTTTTATAACGCATGCAAATATGAAATGCAACATAATTGAATATAAAAAAATAATTGTTCTTGTATGTATCCCATGAGATAATAGGATATAATTTGAAAACGCATAAGTTCACATTTTTATTGTTTTTTTAATTTGTCTTTCATCCTAATTTTGCGAGATTGGTGAAAACTACACCTATGGACCCCCACCATTTTCCTACACATTTTATTATTACTTTTAGCTTAACAGAATGAATAAAAGTGTACATTTCTTTCATTTCATCGTTCTTGTAACTTTTTCCACTTCTCTTTCCTACGAAACCAACACAGGCTAAATTTTATCGTCATTATTAAAGTACATAAAATATATAATTTTTTTATTAAAAAATGGCATAAAATTTTATAGTAACTATTCCTTTTATTTCAAAATAAGTGTTACATTTAAAAATATATATCCTGAAATAAATGTCATATTAATTTTTAATATAATATTAATTTAAAAAATCACTAATAGCCTAGGAAATATCATTTTAATTTTCAATGTACGAATAATATTAATACTAATGTTAGTTTGGTAAATTGTTACTCACTTTCATCTATTTTATTAATTTTTTTATCTATGTAAAATAATATAAAATGATATTTATTTTGATATGAAAATAATAATAATAAATTATATGTATAATATTTTTTATGATCATAATATAATATTTGAATTGAGTAATATTATAATATTATATGCATAATATTTGAGTTGAGTTTCACTTATACTAACTTGGTCAATAGTATTAAATATTGACTGTAAATGTATAATTAATTATTTTAATTTATTTCTATTAGAGTATATTAGTCTATGTGAAAATAGTCTTATCCTACATACTATTTGGTCAAAGCTTATAATTAAGTGTAAAAAATTAGAACATAACAATCTATTAATTATTATGATAATCTCATATGAAAGAAAAATATTAAACTTTTTTTTGAAAATTTTTTATTAACAATTTATGATAAATCTAAACATTAAGAATTCTTAATTTTTTAATAATAACACTCAAATGTACATAACCTATATATACAATTTAATAAATAAAATCTATTAATTTTTATCCAATAAAAATTCTTTTATATATATATATATATATATATATATATTAATCTATCCAAAATATCAATATTTTATTCATATTAATCTATCCAAAATATCAATATTTTATTCACAATAATCCTACGATCAAAAACAACTTAAATTAAAATTATAAAAAATATTATTACAATCTCTATCATAATAAAGTTTCTAATTTTAACCAAGAACTTATCATATTAACAATTTAATAAATCAATAAATATGATAAAATAAAAAACAATTCTTTACTAAAATTGAATTGATATCTGATGGATTAGATATCGAACATACATATTTATCCCAAAAAGAAAGCACAGGCTCACAGCTAGTAAAATTTAAAACTAGAGTAACGTGAGTTCTCAAAGATTTCTTAAATCAACATCTGCAACTAAATTTTGGGGGCCGGGGGGGAAGAACACACACCACACATCAAAGGTAAAATGATTACTATCCAAATAATACGATGACGCAACAAAGGTAAGATGATTATTATCCAAATAGCCGATGACATCACAAAGACTGATATATAAAAACAACAAAAAACAAGCGGGTTTCTAAAGACAAAAGTTCTCAATTCAGGGTAGTTCCCCAAGAACATAATTTTTAATTTTAAAACTTGCTATTCCTCCCGTTGCCATGATCTCCAAGTCCCACAATTGTAGTTTCTGTAACAAATTATGAAGTTGCGTTATAACAAGATGCAAAACCATATAACAAAGATATGAATCTTGTCAACAAATACAAAACCAACCTTGGGAATTAATAGGGATAAAAAAAGTCATCTAAAAATACTTACATATTTTATTGAAGGCTACAATGTCACAACTCTGGACATATTCATTGATGGGCTCAACTGTGAGATGGTCCTCAATAAGAGTATCAACAGATACTAGGTCATCCACAATAGTAAGCATAATTTGCAGTTTCTTGATACCGTACCCAACAGGTACAAGTTTGGCTGGGGCACAAATAATGTCAGAATTGCAAATATGGAACAGCCATAATAAGCAGAATACAAACATAATGGTAAAGGATAGTAGTACGACTTCTATCTAAAAACCCATGAATAACATTTGTAACATTTACAAATACAATAAATTCAATATTATAATTCAACTATTTTAAGAAGTAGATCAGAATGAAAACGGATAATTAAGTCAAGAAATGTAAAAATATCAATAACCAAAGGCAAAAAAAGAACTTTTATATAAAAATAGCATACATGCACCCCAAAGCAACCCTTCCATCTGAACAGATCTCACTGCTTCTTCAAGCTTCTTCATGTCGGTTTCATCGTCCCATGGTTTCACATCCAACAGAACAGATGATTTCCCAGCTGAAAATGGTATCAACAGAGAATCAATGCCATTGCAAAGTGGAATATGGAGGAGAGCACAGGATGCCTTCAACAGAAAAGAAAGACACTTACACTCTTTTTTTTTTGTAGATGCCTTCACTGCAGCTGCCCGTTCCTCTGCTGCCTTCTTCTCTTCTTCTGTCTCTTCACCGAACAAATCCACATCATCGTCGTCGTCATCCTCAGCAACAGCTGCCTGAAGAACAGGTTGCATTCAGTCAAATATCAACCAACCATTTGAGTTAAGACACATATTGGGAAAAGAAAACATGAAACCATTAAGAAAACATTTGCCTTTGTGTCAGCAGCAGGGGGAGTTGCAACAGGTTCTGCAACAAGAGATCCTTCAACAATAACACCAGATCCCTCACCAGAAACACCACTGTAGAGTTTAGACACAAAATAGGTATAAAAAATAGTAACCAAAAATTAGTATAGTAACTGAAGAAAAAAAGTATGAAGGAATGAAAAATATGACTAAGTCACTTTACCAAATCATAATACTATCTCAGCACAACAGAATAAATAACGCCATAAACCAAGCAGATAAAATCATTGCAAAAGACACCAAGACAAAGTATCACACTATTATGTTTAATTATTCATTAAATTACATGTTACGTATTACATATAATTGGCATGTAAGTCATGGGAAGTGAACTTACGAGATTCTCAACAAAGCATCAATGTGCTTGTACCACCTGGAAACATTTCCATATTCATCTGATGGAGCAGTTGGCAAAGCTGCATAAACAGTAAGATCATCCTTTGTAGCTTGGTACCTAAAAAGAACATGCAAAAGGGACAATACATAAAAAATAAGGATTTGAAAAAGAAAATAAATAATAGAAGTTGATATAACCTACCAACATAAACCACCATAAATCAACTGCTGCACAATTTCTCTTTTCAAACAAAATTATGTAAAAAGCAAGCAATGATTATAAACCTGTCTAAGATCTTAAAATATTCATCATAGGCCCTCGGGAATTTTCTATAGCTTTAAGTTAATTACCCTACATTTATATCGGTGGTTTGCACTATATACTTGTTCAAACAAACAATATCAATCAATTTTTAGTCTCTTTTTAATCTCATTTGAAACAAGATAGCATTTTTTAAAGTGGAAAATTCTGATTTGACAAGGGTCATAGATTATTGAGGAATTTATTCGGTTGGTCAAAGAGATTACGCAGCAAAGCCATAATCTGACTCTTTCTCATCTATGATTGAAATATCATTATGTTAATACACTTTTAAAAACAGTTAGATCAGGTAAATAGCAGCCGCATGCACTCTCATACAAGCTGTAATTGCTCTAAAATACACTGCTTCTCTGTGAATGCTTAAAATACACATTTTTTCCCTAACGCTTAGCACAATCCTACTGAAAGGGAAATACGCTTTTTATCTATGATTAATAATAGCAGTATGAAAAACTAACTTACCTTAATTTTAACCAAAATAATTAAGCCTAATTTGCTTACATATTATGCATTCCAAATACTGTAATAGCCATTAAAACTTGTTTGTCACTTCAGAAACAAGGATTTATTAAAAAAAAAAAGAAACAAACGAAGCATAAAAGCAGTGACATACCCGGTAATGTAACTGCGTGGGAGAAGGTACTCATCAAGCTTCTTCAACCCAGAGGAAGAGCTAAGGTCGTAGAGTGTGACTGCCATGCTTGTTTAATTAAAAAATAATAAGAATTCTTCAAAAAACAATAAGAAAAAATGGATCTTTAATTAAAACCCATTAATACAATTCTTCAAACTGCGAAGTTAACTAAAAACTTCATGAAAACCCCAAAATTTACATATTTGTTAAGAGAATTCGGCAATTCAGATAGAAAAGTGATGAAATTAGCATAGGTTTTGGGAATAAAATTTCAGAGGAAGAGATCGTGAATCGAAGGAACTTGCTTACCTGTACAAAAAACGCAAACGAAGGCAGCACAAGCAAGAGACAGAAAGAGTGGGAACTAGAGAGTGATGATCTCCTTTTATTTTGGCTTGGAATTGAAACCCTAACCCGAATTTCCAATTCGGATACGGGTTATCAAATTGGATCATCCTCTAAACCTGTCGACCAAAGCCCATTAAACAAGCACATGGCATAGATCAATGACGCGTGTCTTTTTTAGGCAATTGCTAAATAAAACCCCTTTTACTAATATTTTTTTTTCAAAAATAACCTCTCCCCGAAACAAAATGCATAATTTTTTACCAAAGTAGATTATTTCACAAAACTAATTGTGAAAGTGGATGTTTTACAAATTTATTTACCTGTCAAATCAACCATGACAAGTAAATAATTTTATAAAACACTCACTTTAATAATTAATTTTATAAAATAATCCATTTTAGTAAAAACTTCCAAAATGCACCCACCCACTCTGTACCAGAGAAGAAGAAACACAGTAATGGGACTACATTTGAGAACCGGCATGTTGAAGATACCAAACTCCTTTGGCTCAACGAGCAACAAAAAGTTATCAATCACAAAATTGTATTATATATAAGTAAAAATAAAAATTCTCTTTATAGAGGAAAACTAGTACGTGTGGACACACGTAAAAATTATAAAATCAAATGTATAATATATGTATATATATATTTGTATATATTTAGTTGTAACTTTATAGAACTAAGTAAATAAAAATCAAAACTAATAAACATTGTTTATTTTTAAAAAATAAGAAAATGGATGGCTAAAAGATATTTAATGTTAACTAAAAGTATTTTAATTCATGATATTATTAATAAAATAATTTAATTAATTAATTTTTTAATTATCCTATAATAAAGAATCAAATTATTATTTTATAATATATATATATATATATAATAAATGTTATTATTTTGATAAATATAAATTATTTAATATTAAAAATGCTAAAGAATAAAATAAATGAAGAATAGAAAAATTACAAAAAAGGAATAATATAAAATACATCATTATCAATTTTTTTATCATTTTTTGATGATAAACAAAATTGAAGTCATATCTCACAAGAAAGATATTTGAATACACATAACTCTTAAAGAGGTAGCTAAGACAATATACTATCTAGACTGGAAAAATATGAAAAAGACTGTAAGATGTAGCATAGTATATTAATGACAATATGGATGTGCAATAAAAATAAGAGAAAAAAAAACTGAAGTGAAGTTCAATAATATTTTTTTATTCTTGTGATAACATACTTATCTTGAAATCAGGCCTTAAGCAATTGATCCACTTAAGGATCCATCTTTTGTCACACCTGTACAAACTTGCCAATAATTAGACTTAGCCAATTAAGGTGAGAATCAACAACATTGGGAAAAAGTGATAGTAACTAACAATGGATTTTTAGTTAGTTCATAGAACTTGTAACTTCTGAAACAAAACAAAAACTTCAGTAATATATATAACTAAAGATGAAGAATTCAAAGGAGGAGATTGTAGAAATCATAACCTAAAATGAAAAAAAAAAATCATTGCACTTACTCACGACTATTTACTACTGTTAAAATTAAAAACATCAAGAAACTTTGATATTAGAATCACAAAAGTAAAAAGGAAAAGGAAAAAAATGGATGAGAATCCTCACATAGCCACGACTTCTTGTTGTTGAACAAAACCCTTAAAATTTTTCAAATGAAAAACATCAAGAAATCCATTAAACAAAAATGAGGGAAATTAAAAACAAAAATGAAATACATATAACAATAAGAAAGGTGTGAGAGAGATGAAATATGCACCAAATATCTACAGATTCAAGATGCACCAACAAACAATTACTATATTACTGGTGGTTTAAAGTCTCTTTGGAAGGAAAGATGAAAATAATATTGAAATTTTGGACTATTGTAATTGGCTAATATGATACCCAGTGTATATAGGTAATATCGTTTTCTGCACATTAAAGAGAGAACATGTGAAAGACATGAAAGAAATGATATAATAGGTATTAAATATTTAAAAGGAAAGATTGAAATTTAAGATTTAAATGAAAAGATAGGAGTATACTTATCAAAAACAGGGGTGCAATTAACAATTTTCAATTTTTCTAAAAAACAACCTTTAGACATATATAATATAATTATATATTTAGTTGTAAATAAAAATCAAAACTAATAAACTTTGTATTTTTTTTAAAAAAAGAAGAAAATAAATGTTTAAAAGATATTTAATATTAACTAAAAGTATTTTAATTTATGATATTTTAATAAAATAATTTAAATTAATTAACTTTGGTTGTCATATAACAAAGAATCAAATTATTATTTTACAATATATATTAATTGAATGTTATTATTTAATAGTAAAAATGTTAAATAAAAGTATTTTAATTTATGATATTATTAATAAAATAATTTAAATTAATTAACTTCAGTTGTCATATAATAAAGAATCAAATTATTATTTTATAATATATATTAACTAAATGTTATTATTTTGAAAATATAAATTATTTAATATTAAAAATGTTAAAGAATAAATAAAATGTAGAATAGAAAAAAATACCAAAAGGAATAATATAATATACATTATTATCAATATTTTTTTACCATTTTTTGATGATGCAGATAGCTGAAGCCATATCTCACAAGGAAAATATTTGAACACACATAACTCTTAAAAAGGTAGTTAAGACAACATATCATCTAGACTCAAAAGATATTTAAAAAACTACAAGATGTAGCATAGTTTATTAATGACAAAATGGATATACAACAAAAATAAGAAGAAAAAAAAGTGAAGTTCAATAATATTTTTTTATTGTGATAATATACTTATGTTGAAATCAAGCCTTAAGCAATTGATCTACTTAAGGCTCCATCTCTTGTCACGCATGTGCAAACCTGCTAATAATTAGACTCAGTCAATTAAGGTTAGAACCAACAACATTGACAAATATGAAGGACCCAGAGGAGGAGATTGTGGAAATCATAACATAAAATGAAAGGAAATCACTGCAATTAGCAAGTTTATAAACAATTGTCAAGTAAATAAGAGAGATCAGTGGTTTAGAGTATTTATGGAAGGAAAGACGAAAATAATATTGGAATTTTGTACTTTTGTAATTGATTGGTACAATACCCCATGTACACAGGTAATACCGTTGGAGTCTCTCCAAAATGAAAGATGAAAATAATATTAGAATTTTGTATTTTTGTAATTGGCTAGTACGATATCCTGTGTACATAGTTAATACCGCTGTCTATGTGTTAAAGAGATAACGTGTGAGATGAATTAAAGAAATAATATAATGACTATTTCAGATTTAAAATGAAAGATTGGAAATTTAAGATTCAAAAGGAAAGATTGAAGTGCACTTATAAAAAGAAAGTGCAATTAGCAAATTTTTATTTGGAAATTTTGGAGTTAACTTATTAAAAAGGAGGTGTAATTAGAAATTTTTAAGTTTAATGAGAGTGACGCATGGCAAAATACAAAATTTCATTTCATACCTAAAACATTAATGCAATTCCCTCCAAGCATATATTAACACAAATAAATAAAAACACAAAAGCAATGGCATAAAGAAAATGCATAAAAGTCAAAATGTTCAAATCATACATAAAATGTCGACAAAACGATCAATAGCTATTTTTTTCACTTATTATTGGGATAAATTTCAAATAAATTATCGAAAGAGGATAACTCGTAACTAGTGTTACAACTTCTCGGTTGAAAGTTGTAATATTAATTACGATTTGTAATTTTTTTTATTTTGTTAACTGGAGTCAATTAACTTCGTCTATGTGTGTTTGCATGCATAGTCTGTCCCAAAACAAGATAAATGAGGAGGGTTGGCGTCAGGGATTGCAAACTGACTGTAAAAAATCAACTATTTTTATGTGATGAACCTTTATGATATTTCTTTGGGGCGTACCCTTCATAGCGACGTGGTACATCGGGCCCCGAGTGTAGCGAAAAATGAGCTAAGGTTCTTGCCACAAGGCAAGGCGCTACATCGATTCCAAGATGTAGTGATAAGTGAGCTAAGATCCATGTCGAAAGGCGAGACGTCAGGTCTTCACCCGGATTTGGTGACAAATAGGCAAGGATCCCAACACGCAAATGAGCGAGCGTGATAGACAAACACTGCCCAGAGGTTTAGGATGAAATTGGGAAGTTGGAACATAGGAACATTAACAGATAAACTGAGGGAGTTAGCATATGTTTTTGCAATAACGAAAGTGAATATTGTTTGCTTGCAAGAAACTAAGTGGGTTGGAGAAAATGCCAAGGAAGTGGAGGGCACCGGTTTAAAGTTGTGATATACAGGTACAACCAATAGTCAAAATGGGGTTGAAATTATGATCGATAGAAGTTTTAGAGATAAATTCGTTGACGTCGAAAAGAAAGGCGACAAGATTATGATGATTAAGCTTGTAGTGGAGGATCTAATTTTAAATATCCTTAGTGTGTATGCACCCCAAGTTGAACTACAATCAAATGAAAAGAACCAATTTTGGAAAGACTTAGAGGAGGTTCTGAGAGGGATACTATGAGAGGAGAAGATTTTCCTATGAGGAGATCTAAATGGTCATGTTAGTAAAAACAGTGAATGTTTTGATAGAATTCATTGTGTTTTTAGCTATGGGACGAGAAATCATATTGGAGAAGATGTCTTGAACATTGCACTAGCCTATGATTTGATGCTAGCGAACACTTTTTTCTGGAAAAAGGAGTCTCATTATCACGTATCATAGTGGCAAAAATTGTAGTCAAATTAGTTTCTTTATGGCTAGAAGGAAAGATAGAAATTTGTGTATTGACTACAAGGTCTACCCTAAAGAATTGTGACAACACAACATAAGTTGGTAGTTCTAGAGGTTAGGTTCAACAAAGTTCTTAATTTGAGGAAGAAGGCTCAAAACCCATGGATAAGATGGTGGAAGCTAAAGGAGGATAAACAAATAGAGTTTAAGGAAAACATGTTGCGTGAAAGACCATGGGAGTTTATTGGAGAAACTAATGAAATATGGAATAAGATGACTTTATGTGTTCAAAATGTGGGAATGAGGGTGCTAGGTTCAAGCAAAGGAAACAAGGTTCTTACAAAGGAAACATGGTGGTGGAATGGAGAGGTGCAGGAGGCTATTAAACAGAATAAGGAATGCTTTAGATCTTTGCATAAATGTTCCAATGATGAGAATTTACAAAAGTTTAGAGTGGCGAGAAAAAATGCAAAGAAAGCAGTGCGGGAAGCTAAAGGCAGAGTTTTTGACGATTTGTATAAAAATATTGGGAGCAATGATGGTGAAAAAAGTATTTACAAACTTGCAAAAATGAGGGATAAGAAGAGTAAATATATCACCCAAGTTAGACATATCAAAGATGAAAATTAAAAACTTTTGGTAAGGAATGGAGATGTAAGTGAAAGATGAGTAAACTACTTTAACAAACTTTTTAATGGGAATGGCGATAAGAGTGAGGTGGATTTGGAGGATGTTTTTGATGTTCTGAATAGAAGATTTATGCGCAGAATTAATACACATGAAGTTAATGGGGCTTTAAAGAGGATGAAGAATAATAAAACTTTGGGACTCGATGACGTCCCTATTGAAGTATGGAGAGGCTTGGGAGATGTGGCAATAATATGGTTGACCAATCTTTTTAATAAGATTCTTCAAACAAATAAGATGTTTGATGCTTGGAGGAAAAATATGTTTGTGCCTATTTACAGAAACAAGGAAGATATCCATAATTGTTCTGACTATAGAGGCATCAAGCTCATGAGTCATACTATGAAGTTGTAGGAAAGAGTTATTAAACATCGCCTAATGAGGGATACCAAGGTTTTCATAAATCAATTTGGATTTACATATGGTGTTCATAGATATTGATAAAGCATATGATAGAGTCCTAAGAGAAGTCTTATGATGGACTCTTGAGAAGAAGATGGTAGCATTAAAGTATGTTAATGCAATCAAAGATATGTATGATGGAGTTACCACATGTGTGAAAACTTGTAATGGAACATCAAGGTCTTTCCCTATCACGGTAGGTGTTCACCAAGGTTCAACTCTTAGTCATTATCTCTTTGTCTTAATGATGGATGAACTAACGAAAGATATTTAAGAGGAACTGTCGTGGTGTATGCTTTTTGCAAATGATATCGTGCTTATTGATGATACCAAATATGATGTTAATAGAAAATTAGAATTGTGGAGAAACACTTTGGAGTCTAAAGGATTCACGATAAGTAAGAGCAAGACAGAGTACATGAAGTGTGAGTTTTCGAGGGTAATAGATGGTGATCAAGACGCAACGCATCTACTTGGTCAAGAGGTACCCAAGAAAGATGTTTTTTAGATACTTGGGATCAATTTTGCAAAAAAGTGGTGAGATTGATGAGGATGTAAATCATAGAATTAGAGCACGGTTGATGAAATGACAGAGTGCATCGGAGTTTTTGTGTGACCGCAAAATTTCCCTTAAGCTAAAAGGAAAATTTTATAGAACAACTGTAAGACTGACAATGTTATATGGAGCAGACTGTTGGCCAGTACATAAGCAACATGAGCATAAAATATGGGTAACAAAAATGAGGATGTTAAGGAGAATGTGTGGTTATATGAAGATGGATAAGATAAGAAATAAGGATATTCGACGAAAGGTATTAGTGGTACCAGTATGTGAAAAGATGAGAGAGCATGTATTGAGGTGGTTTTAGCACGTTATGAGACAGTCATTGGATGCTCCAGTAAGACCAAGAGTTTATTACCAAGAGCTCGACACAGAGAGAGGTAGAGGTTGACTGAAACTTACATGGGAAAAGGTAGTTAAACAAGACCTAATGGAGTGAAATATAGATTGACGGACAATATGTCTTAGGACGGAGTGGAGAAAAGTTATAACTTGGTGGAGGGTTAAACTCATTAGTAGTTCTATGTTTCAGTCGTTTTCTTGTTTTAGTTCTTTTCCTCTTCATTCTCCCCTCTTCCTTTCACCCATCTTTTATTTTAGTTTTTTCCCTCTATTTTGTCTTATTCCCACTTTTTTCTTCCCCTCTCCCTTTTTCTTTCTTTGTCTTATTTCCGATCTATCATTGGGTTCATCTACCACTGACACCGGAGAAATTAATTTTACTAAGCATTGATAAGTTAGGAATTGAATCAAATTGAGTATCAATTATTTGCACTTTAACCACTATCATTAAATTGTTATTCAAATGAATCTTGAGATCATTATACTTTACCATGATTGAATGAGTCTACCCTAAAGAGAGACCATTATACTTTAACATTATTTATGATTATTGTGACTAGAGTTCTTTTTAAATTACTACTATTAAATTGTTATTGATTGAATTGGAGACTAGGAAAAATTGTGATCCTCATTAAATTTTTGTGTTGAAAACCTTTATTAGGTGTGTGCTTGTATATTGATGTGGTGTTGTTTAGTGTAATTAAGGATTATAGGATCCTTGAGGTGGGGCAAATGGACTCAATCCATGAGTGCATTTGTAGAAAATAAAATATAGTGATAATTAAGATTCATAGTGACAAACAATGAATAAAGACTTAATAAAAATGTGAACCTAATAAATTGTTGGATGTAGTAAATCTTAGGTACCTTTGCACATTGGAGTACATTTGTAAGGATTAGACTTAAAGTAAACCTTGGGACCCTTGTTTGGAGAATATGAGTCATGATAAACCCCACATAATATTGAGAGAAGGAAGAATAACATAACGTGCAATAAAACATGGGGTAGGGCATCAATCCAATTCATGGCATGGGTGAGAATGCTTCAAGGCATTTTTGTGGATTGTGATGTGTTGTTGTGGTGCATGATGCACATGTATTCATAAATTGAGTTTGATGCTTGTAAAATTATGCTTGTTTGTGAGTATGGAAGGACAAGAAATAACGCTTTCCTATTTTAGTCATGGTGAGATCGTGTAGAACATGATGAGGATAACATACCGTTCGAAAAATATGATCTTCTTGTGAAGGCTAGTTGTAGAGGCAAGCTTTGGAGAGGTTGTGTGGGGATCTCTGTTTGTGTTGTGTGTTATGTTTGTGAAGGACAGGATAACAATGGATTAACCCCTTAAGATAGTGGTAGAGTGATGGATGACCGCAGATTGGTATCTGAGGTATGCTCGTTGGCTTGTTGCTCCTTGGGGGTGTGACACTGAGTTTATGGTCATGTTTTCACAATGCTGACTTGGCAACCCAAACAAAATGCAAGGCATAACCAAGGTTTTTAAGAGTCTGTCATTGTACCATGACGAGGGTGTACTTTCAATTGTCATCCAGCTTAAAATGTGTAAGACCATTGAATTCTGGAAGTTCTAGTGGCAGCGAATCCATAATGTGATAAGTTAAGAATTAGTTGAAAACATGAAGACGATTGCGAGTGAGACCATGAGAGGACCACCTTGTGGTGGTTAGAATGTATATTTGAGACTGTAAGGTTGTTTGTTTATAGTTTTGGAGGTGATGGGTGACTCACTCCATACACCCTTTGTTTTTCAGAGAAGGGTGAATGACTTTACTTCAATGATGAGGATTGGATGGAAAAGTTGCAACGAACACTAAGGAGGTGGTTGTACTTATTCAATAAAAAGAAGGATCCGATGAGGATGCCACAAGAGTTTGAAGTGACTATATAAGGGTTGATTTTCTTTGAGTCAATGCTCTAAGTCTCAGTCTTTTCTTATGTGTAAAAGGGTATATTAGGTTTTAATTTTATGTTGTTATCATTCTTTTGTATGTAACTCAGATGTATTAAGTACCTAATTTCAGGAATGTAAACATGTATTATAATTGTTTAATGTAGTTGTTTAACAAGGTATTATTGAGAATGTACAAATGATATTTTATTGTTTTGTATGGGTTTAATTGACATAAAGTATTTTATAAATTAAATTGTTTCTTATTGAAAGTCATAATGTTGATGGACACCTTATGTTTCATAAAACAAGAATTATCTAAATATGGCTTATTATTTTTAAAATATATCAAGTAATGTTGTTTTAAAGGAAACAAAGTTATTCCCAATCATGATTTTCTAAAAATGTAGTTGAACAATTTGTCTTAAGTTAATTCTTTTATTCCATAATTTTTAAAATAAATTAAGAAAAATCACAATCGTAACTAGGGGTGTTACATCTCTTGATTCTTCATTGTGTAGATTACAAATGAATATTTGTGTGAATATATTAGGTTATTTAAAGCTTTTGCATTGGTGTTCAACTATCCTTTTTTGTAACATGACCATTGCAACGATGAGGTTCATGTATATTTATGTAGAACAACCATTTTGTATATATTATGAGGAAACAAGCTCAATATGAAGAAAGGCGGGTTCAAATGGTATATTATGTTCATTGGGCTGTTAATCTGTCATTGAATAGGTATGGAGTTTTTCTTTTGTTCGTTTGGGTTTTGAATATGTAAAGTGTAGAATTCATTTTTACTTAAATGCTTCAACACTAGAAAGTATAGGGTTGGCTTGTGTGGCTTTGTTACTACTAGATGGGTACATCTTGTACTAATTTTATTTTAATGAAATCCTTTATTGGCTAATAAAAAAAATCATGCAAGCCAATGTAAGATAAATGGTTGGTTGTCCTAATCCTTCTTTGGCCCTTATTATCCAACATGAGTATTAGCAAATAAAGTGTTCACTTATTGAATAGGATTTTATGGCCAATCCACTACCTTTAGGCATCCTTGATTCTTTCTCCTAATATGTGTACTACTAATGATCCTTCATTTTTCAAAACTAGTGGTTTTATTTACTATAATTTTAAACAAAAATTTATCAATCACTTCATGTATCTACTTTCTTGCTTTTAAATTGTTGTTCTCCTATACTGAAATGGTTATAGTTGCATTAGAGTAATTCAAATTCATTACTCTTAATAAAGTAAAGTCCAAGATGATACATGTGTCAATCTTATTTTCAATGTCTTGGCTTCTCTCCTTGAAAAAAAAGTGTCTTCACTTCTAACAACATTACATTAATAGTATATTATTATATTCTATTAAAAGCCACACATATGGTTCTTTGTAGAAGAATAAAAGGTGGTCCTTATTCTACCACCATGCTTTTCTGGAATGAAGCCCTCTACTCTACCGTGTCAACTAGGTCAAATCAAACACAACTTCATTTTCAAATTTTCAATTTCAATCCTTGCTTCTACTTTCTCTTGGTGTTTTTACATTTTTCTCCCATTTTCCCTTGATGCACATATGAGAAGCTCTGGTGTCGAACTTTCATTTGGATTATTTCTCCATTCTCATCTTCTCATTTTTGCCATTTTCATCTTCTCTTTTCCACAACACAGTAGACTTTGTTGTGAATAAGTGTCGTTATCCTCCTTTCCATATTATATATTTTAAGCATTTGCACGTTCCTTATTTCAATAATTGGAACCATCTTTGATGGGTATGTTTTTTTCCATTTGTCTCTTTTTTTAGCTCTTAGAAGCACATTGGTTTCATGTTATTTTCATATAAAGGCTGTAACGTTCATTTATTCTCCTTTGTTATTTTCATGTTCTGTTTTACTTAACTCACAACACTGTTGTGTGGGTAAGTTTCATTTAAGTTTCCTTTGGTATTTTCATGTTCTCCTTTGCATAATATATTTTAAAAGGATTTTGATTTTTTTTTCAAAACTTAGAATCGCTAGGTGTAGGTAAGTTATTTGTTTCCAAATTTTAATTGTTAACATGCAAAATTCATATGATAGGTTATTCGTGTGTTATGCACTATGAAGTTTGGTTTTGAATTTTCATTTACTTTGTTTCAGAGCTCAACAACATTTGGTGTGGGAAAGTTCTTTGCCTTCCTAATTTGCTTTGTTAAAATATGTGTTCTATTATGTTCGATTATTCATGTGTTTTGTATTGTGAAGTTTGGTTTTAGATACAATAATATTTTATTTTATCAAATGTCTTATTCGTGAGTTTTATGTTGTTATTAATCTTTAACATGATATATTTCTTTTACTATTCTAGGGGAAAAGAAGTAAGTATGGCATGTTTAGGAAGGGGGCACTAATTGATTTCATAAACAAATGTTTGGTGCTTAGTGTGATTGCTAAGAGCATCCACAAGGGAGCAACTTTCTTTAGTTGTTTCCAATGGGACCTATGTGCACACATTACTCATTTTTACTCTTTCCAATATAAATACCTCTAATCATTAAATCTTTACAGTGGAACAACTCTCTTTGAGTGCTTCCAATGGGTCTAAAACAAACTTACATCATTACATTTTATTAGTTTATAATTATCTTATTTATAAATTATTTAAAGTTTAAAAATTAAGAAATTTGTACACTATTATTATGTAACATTTTTTTTGCACAATAAAAGATAAAATAAAAATAAAAACATAATTAAATTCTATTTTATTTAAAATTATGAAAATAACTAACCTCACAAATAACACCATATAGAAGACAATAATTAAAATAATAAAAGTTAAATAATTAAAATTTAAGTTCCAACAAATACAACACAATTAACTTCAGAAATTTGATAAAAAAATCAACTCAAGAAATCAAAATACAATAATAACTTTTTTTTAATTTAATAAGCTAAAGTATCCATGCTTCACCAAGCAACTTGTGCTTCTTTAGAGCATTTGCATCAGTAAAACGAGTAAGCAACTTGTCAAAGGAAGCATTTTGCTTGCATATCAACTCCCATTATAAGAATGTACAAAATGTTGCTTCCGAGGCCATTGTTGCTTCATAAAACAATGTTGTTTACCAATAAAAAATTATTGGAAAAGAAATAAATTATTATTATAATGTGTACATGTGATAAAAGTATACAATTCTAGCCGTTGGATAAATTTCTAGCCATTAGAAATTTTTGCAATATAAATAGAGTGTAATGTAATTTTTTTACACAACCAAAACCTCTAACATTTATCTTATTTCATTCTCAAAAATTTCACAACTTCTACTTTGATTTGTTTTCATTCAATATGAATTTGTGGTTTAATTTCATGTTAAATTATCAAGTTGCCACAAATCCAAATTTGCAAAATTTCTCAAATTTACCAAACCCACAAAATAATCCAAATCCAAATAACGCAAATTTTCAATATCCTACACTCCCATTTCATCCAAAACAATTTTCTATGTACCAATCACCACCAATTAACTATTACATTGACCAAGAGTCTTCAATAGGTACTAGTAGTGGGTAATGTAATGAAAGAAAATATGAGACACCATCTGACTTCATGTCAAAATCCCAAATTCCATCATTTTCACCCAAGTTGAATAAGAAAATATTAAGTTCAATGAAGAAGAAGGAGGAGAAAAAGCAGAAACATCTGAAACACAACAAAGATAATGTTTCTCCTTAAATGAAGATGAATGTCTTGTCGATTCATGGTTAAATGTTTTGAAGAACACAATTGTGGGGGTAAGCAAAAAAGGTAAGAATTCCAAAAAATTACAATAATTGTCGTGAGCAACATTGGTGACCGAAATATACATCATAACTAAAACATTGATGGCAAAAGGTCAATCGAATCTATAAAATTTTTTAGTTTACAATTAAAGAAATAAGAGTGGTAGCTCCAAGACTGATATCATGCGAGATGCATATACAATTTATTTGCAAGATATGAAGACAAGTTTCAAATTATAAATTGTATGACTTATCGTTAGGAAGGAACCAAAATGGTTGACACAATTTGAAGGATCCAGTAGAAAGTAAAGGATTTTGCTTCTAGAGATTATTCATCTGCTTCTAATATGGATACACATTCAAGTTATAAGCCAACATCACCTACCATGGAGCATCCAATGGAGGCAAAAGTAGCAAAAAGGAAGGCAAAAAAAAATATACCAATGTTGTTCTCACATATATGGGAGACATAATCAAGACCAAAGCAAAAGTCGTAGAAGATATTGCACGTGTTAGGCATGATCGCAACAAGTTGAACAAAAAATAGATGATGATGAAGGAAAGAAAGATCGACTTTAAAATCCTCTACAAGGATATTGTTGGTATGAGCTATGCACAACTACAATTTCATGGAACCTTGTGTAACAAAATAAAAGAAAAATGAAGACTTTATTAATTATGCTACTTATTGCAATTTAATTTTTATTATGTAATTTTAATTATGTAATTTTTATCATAAAACTTTATGTATGTTTTAATTTGTAATTTTTAATAAAAAAAACTAATCTTTATTACAGTTACAAAAAAAGTTAGTTTTTATTTTGTTTACAAAAAACAACTAGTTGGTAAAACTAGTTGTTAAAATAATTAGTAGTTGGTAAAATTAGTCGTTGTATCACTCTATATATTCTTTCTGAATTTGTAAGATTTTCATACATATAAATTGTGTAAAACTTGTATCAAATTTTCATAAAACTATTATTTTGTTACTTTATGATATTGCTAAAGATGGACTCTAGCTACTCATCTCTTGAAGCTCTTGAAGATAAACTCCTCAATGATTTGGTAAAGGAAAATGCTAATAGTTACGAGATACTTTTCATAAAAAAACACGCACAAACTTGTTTTTCTATAAAATCTCATTTTATATGCTTTTAATTTTTCAATTAATATTTGTTCGAAAAAAAATGAGAGCATTATTATTTGATTTTTCATCATTTTAAATAAAATATAATTTAATTATGTGAAGTTAGTTATTTTCATCATTTTAAATAAAATATAATTTAATTATGTTTATAATTATATTTGATTTTTAATTTTTTAACATAATAATGCATTAAAATTTATCTTAATTTTAAAAGTTTAATTAATTTATAAATAAATAAAGAAATTATTAATATAATATAATGATAAAAGATTTTTGGTGAGAACCATTAGAAGCAACAAAAAAACGTTGTTCCATTATTGAGACTTATTGCATACAATTATTTGTAATAGAAAAAGTAAAAATAAATTATATGTATACCATTAGAAGCAACTATTATGAGTTGGTCGATGTCGTCTCCTATCCCTACAATGCTGCAACGGTGTGTGTCAAGAAAACATTAGTTCTTCGCATGAAAAGTTGCTTCCAAAGCAATCGATAATGATGCTCTAACTTTGTGGATGTCATCAGTGGTCTCACGTTAGAATGGTGTTTTTCTTTTATTTTTTTGTTGAGATCAGTTTTGATTAATAAATATTGTTGATTCTTTAGTATACAATTATTTTAAATATTTAAAAAATGAGTTTTTGTTATTCATATTTATTTAATGAGTAAATTATATTCGCATTTCTTATATTTTTTTTAAATTGCACTCAATATTAATTTCTTTTTATACATTACTTTTACCCCATTCTTTTAATGTCATTAACTAACATCAATTGAAATTGCACTTAATACTTGCACACCTTGTATTTTTTTCAAATTACACTTGATACCTCTTCTTTTTTATACATTACTTTTACGTGCCAGTGTCTAGGGAATTAGATACAGCAATGATGGTGGTTGAAGCTACGATAAGGGACGAGGAGGTGGTGGATATGACAGGGGAGGCAGTCACTATAGTGATGGTTGCTCTTAGAGGAATGAGTGCGTCCGAATGCTGTGTTGGTGGATGAGGATGATGATGAGAAGGAAGATATGATGCATCGGTGAAAGAGGGAGGAGGAGGAGAAAAAAATGATGATAGTAAATGAAGAGAGGTTGTTGAACAATATAAGAGTTTGTAAAACCTAAGATGTGATTTTGAGGAAGAAGATGATAGTATTTTAAGATTTAAATTTTCATTAAAAATCATGTGATCAACATGTGTGTATTAAATTATTAAAGAGTATTTAGAAGGGAAGAGTATGAGTATAATGTGAGCTAGATAATTGAGATGTTTATTGTAGGGTGCAAAAAATGAGAGGTATCGAGTGCAATTTCCAAAAAAATACAAAAAATATGAATGTAATGGACTCTTATTTAATTGAACATAATTATTTTTCCAGGATAATATTTGTAATATTTATTATAAAAAATTAAAATAATTTAATTTTTAATAATATTAATTCCATTTAAAAATATTATGTGATGAAAATATATTTATAAATAAATTTATTTTATTTTATTATATATTTATATAAAAATTACATTGTTGTATAAATATTAATAAACAAAATATTGGATATAAAATTATTAAACATAGAATCAAATA
This sequence comes from Glycine latifolia, assembly GCA_013407115.1. NCBI lineage: Eukaryota > Viridiplantae > Streptophyta > Magnoliopsida > Fabales > Fabaceae > Glycine > Glycine latifolia. Next base: position 14,351,085 of record CM023946.1, on the reverse strand, counting down.
TTATTTGATAATAAATATATTAACTAATTATATTTAAATTATTTTATATAAATATTTTAACCTCGTAATATAAGAATTATTAAATTAATTTTAGTATATTCCATCAAGGTTAGTAATTAGTATTCAGTAAGAAGGCGTAGCTTTTGCATCTAGTAATCTCAGCCACTCAATTTTTTCACATAAGGTATCCGACGGTCTCCATACTAGGCACGGTTCAAGACCTCTATCTGAAATATCTCCAATAGCTCTCACTCGCTTGTCGCTCAAGGCGTTGCTGGTCGCGGCGTCGCCCCTTCTGTAACCACCACCGGCGTCGCTCAAGTCTCTCTCTCCGGCCGGCATTGCTTCTCATCTGTAAGTTGCGGCGTCCTTGTTCGGTCAGTGCTCATCTCTGCTCTTTCTTCCCTCTTTTCTCCTTCTTTCAAGGATTTGTGTTTGATTCTCTTTGGGTTAGATCCTGAGTTACAGATTGATATGGAAAAGGTTTCATTTTGCTATCGTAATTGACTTAATTGCTCCCTGCATTTATTTATAGATAGTAAGTATTTTCCTAAAATTAGAACACACAAATTGAAAGCTTTTTCTTGGAACCAAGATGACCAACCCACTTGATTTTTTCAGATCGTTAGATACAATAATGAACATGTTACATGGTACATATGCTGGTACGTGTTAATGCTAACTGACCATATCATGCTTCACTGTATTCTTTTCATTTTTGCAATTTGTGGTAAAAAGGAACCAATGCTCATATGTTTTTATGCCTTGAAGCATGTTTGGGCTGTATTTGGAGTGCAGGTATATATAACTCGTCTTTAATTTGGTTCATGAACATTTTAAAGCATAAACTTGGTGGTTATGGCTTTAGAAGAATAATTTTTTTTTGAAACAAAAATGTGGAGTATTTAGTATGTGATTAAGTTGATTGTGGCTGACATTAATGTTTATGCAAAGAAGGATAGCCTGATTCTTAATCCGTCGAGCTTGTTTGTTAAATTGAATGAGGATGGAAGATGGGGATAGGTGGTCCTAATTAGAGTGTAATTGCTTTGCTAGCCATTTCTGTTGGGATTCTGGTTTGTGAATCTGACTGTCAACACAGTACTGTCATTGCTTATGCATGACAGGACCCATGTTTTTTGTGCTTTGATGCATAAATTCACTGAAAATATCAGATATTTTTCTTAAAAGAAAACTGACAATGTAATAAAAATTTCACATTCAAATATATTTTAATTAAATTATTCATATGTATTAAATGTTGCATAAATTTTAAATTTCAATCAACAATATATTTATAATAAAAAAGGGTGTGTCATAAAGAAAGCGACATAACCAATCTTCAAAGAAAATTAGGTTTCACACATTTAACTCTGCAGTCACGATCAAACAACTGAAAACTTTACTTCTAAAATTGATTAATTTTGCAGAGATCACAAAACAAAATTCATGGTTGAGATGCAAGTTCTCTTCTTTCTGTGACCGCAGAGAATTGTCTTCATTATGTGATATAAATAAGAGACTGTAGAAGAAAGTTCTTAATTTGTGCTTGTTTGAGCAAAGAGGAGAGAAAAAAAAGATAAACATTTGAACATGGCTGCCACATTCTTCTGTCACTTGTCGCTTCTTCAATCCAACAACAGCCCTTCTCTCTCTTTCACACCCTCTTGCTTCCCTCATTCTCTCACCAACCATGTCAAACCCTCCCTTGGTAACTGGTACTTCTTCTTTGTTATTCCCTTTTTGTTCAAAATTTTGGTTTTTGATGCAAAATTTTGGTTTTTGATGGCAGGTGTGATTTCTGTGTCCAAAAGGGTAAGTGGAGTGGTGCCCAAGGCCACTTTGAATGCCTTGGAGGCCAATTCGGGTTACCCCATTTCGGCTAACAAGTCCAACAACAACCCGATTGTTGTTATTGACAACTATGACAGCTTCACCTATAATCTTTGCCAGGTTGGTTCTTTCACCTATAATTGTCTGTGATTCCATCTTGATGTTGATTGTGATGGTTTTCTCTGTAATCTATGCAAGGTTCTTTCCTTGTCGTTTATGTGTGTGGTTTGATGATCTTAGTGTGTGTGATTATTTGTGTGCTGAAAGGAGTTAAGGGATTTGGGGAATTGGAGAAGACCTAAATCCATTCTTTATCATTTGTGTGATTTCTTCTTGATGTTGATTTGTTCTCAAGGTTGTTTCTTTTTTATTGTTTTAAAAATTGATAGCCGTGTCATGTGCTTTACTTTGTTTAGTGGGAGGAAATGGAGGGTGTTGATTGTATTTTACTGCTAATTTCTGTGTGTGGTGTTCTGAAAATCCTGGATTTAAAAGGATTTGAGGATCCTAAATTCATTCCTCATCATTTGTGTGATTCATTCTTGATGTTGGTTTGTTCTGAAGATTGTTTATGTTTTATTATTTTAATACTTGATGATTGTGTCATGTGCTTTACTCACCGTTTTAGTGTGAGGAAATTTAGGGGTTTTGATTGTATTTTACTGCTACTTTCTGTGTGTGTCTAGTTGTGTGCTGAAAATCCAGGGAGTTAAGGAGTTTGAGAAATTGTAGAAGACCTAAATTCATTATTTATCATTTGTGTGATTTCTTCTTGATGTTGGTTTTTTCTCAAGATTCTTGGTTGTGTATGTGCGTGTGTTTATTTCTGTGCTAAAAATCCTGGGAGTTGATGAGTTTGAAAAATAGTAGAAGACTTAAATCTGTTTGGTAAAAGTCACGGGAGTCATTGTAAAATGATTCAAATTAGCAAAGCTTGTTGAGATTAAGGCAGTGATTCAAACTCTTGACATGGTTTGTGAATGCAAGCGGAGTTTATGCTAATTTCAGACACTTGTGTTTTCCATCTGAAAATGTTACACTTTAAAGGAACCAAATTTATTACCTGGCTGGTATGAGATTAGGTTTAGATGAGATGATTTTTTGCTTGAGTTTTGAACCTTTTGCAGTGAAGGGGAAGAGGCTAATGGCAAATTTAACACTGAATTTAATGTGTCAAAAGAAATATTGTAGAGGGATTTCCATACCAAGTTTGTTTGTTTCAGGAGATATGGAAATCTGGAAAATGAATAGAGTGTTGATAACAATAGCATTTCCTAAACTTATTTGGGAAAGAGTTTTAAATTCCCCTCTTTTCTTCAATTTAACTGAACTTTTTTCAAATGAAATATGAGAGCTTTGTATAGAACTTCTTGTACATGTACATCTGTTTGTCTTACAAAAGTGTTATTCTAACATTGTATCATTTACGTTTGAAGTATATGGGGGAGTTAGAGTTTCACTTTGAGGTCTACCGCAATGATGAGTTGACAGTGGAGGAGTTAAAAAGGTAAAATTGTTTTTGCTGGTTATGCCTGTATATTGTATAACAGGTTCTTATTGATGAAGCAGTTTGTGGGATAATGCATGTTCTTTGAAGTTCCTGATGTGCAGGGCTAACTATATTTATTTATTTTGTCTCTTCTGCATAGGAAAAATCCCAGAGGAGTGCTGATATCGCCTGGGCCAGGTAAGACTTGGCCTCTTTAGAATTTTCATTTTTTATATAATTTTTGAATTAATAAAAACCTATTACATAATCAATGTTTAGATAATAGATAAAGAAAATAAATAATAGAATAAACACAAGACTACTAATTTACATTTTTTTCATCCTTACAGGAGAACCTCAAGATTCGGGCATATCTTTGCAAACAGTTTTGGAGCTTGGACCAACTGTGCCATTGTTTGGTGTGTGCATGGGTTTGCAGTGCATTGGAGAGGCTTTTGGAGGTGAGTCTGTTAGGTGCCTAGTAATCCCCTTACCCACAAATCTATTAGGTGCATAGAAATGAGTATGAAATTTCTTGATATATTTGTATGTTGTTCATCATTAATCTGGCTTTCAATTTAAATGGCAAGCATCCCCTGCATTCTGATTTTTACCATTTAATCTCCCTCCCAACTTTCATTTCTTCCTTTTGGCTGGAACACTACAATAAGATCAAAACTTTCTCATGTTATCCTGTGCAGGGAAGATTGTTCGTTCTCATGGTGTCATGCATGGAAAAAGCTCCATGGTTTACTATGATGAGAAAGGAGAAGATGGATTACTTGCTGGGCTATCAAAGTAGGGTTTTGTTACTTTTATATGAATTCTGGGGCTTTATTCTCTGCTTCCAATTATTTTTAATCCACTGTCTATAATTTTACTATTGGTTATCAGGAACATTCTCTTTGCTTTCAAGTTCCAACTTTTTCTGAGCTCTGACATAATATTTCTCTATTTAATTCGTATCATTTTCAGTCCTTTCTTGGCTGGTAGATATCACAGCCTTGTAATTGAAAAAGAGAGCTTTCCTCATGATGAACTTGAGGCAACAGCATGGACAGAAGATGGTCTTATAATGGCAGTTCGTCATAAGAAATATAAGCATCTACAGGTAACATCTTAATCTTCCTTCAGAAGATTTTCTTATTCAGCATTGAAATCAATATTCTATCATGATTATTTTCCACTGTATCAATGTAAAAAATGATTGAGTGTTCTAATAATACATAAAAGGAATATCCTGTTATGAAGAATAAATAAACTGGGAGTATTGAACTTGATGGTTAATTTATGGGATCGAAGTGTTCATATTGTAGCCTAATTGGTATAAGTGTAACTGTTAATTGCTGGTCTTCATTTAGGAGAAGATAAATCCACAACTTTGTATTTTTCTATTACAATCTGGAAAGGAATCTATATTCTTTCCACAAATGAAGGGAAATATTGGAATCAGGTTCACTCTTGGATCTTGATATGGAGTTGGTTGACATCGTCCACAGGGTACATTAGTATTCCTTATGTTTGGCATATACTTAATTACTTTTTCCATGTTCAAGACTCTTGTATTAATATAAAGTAAATCAATATAAATGTGTCAGTTTTCTCTTGCAAATACAGAAAATTTAGAAAGGTGACCGCATAAGCCATGAATTGATGCACTCTCACATCAAAACTTGCAGTTTTTCTGTCAGCTAGCCTCAAATCACTTAATTCCTTCCCAATATAATTTCTGTTACAAGTCCTTAAATTTTCAAGACTAGAACATGTTGAGTACAACATTTACTCCTCTCTGACAAGTAAAATCATCAACATAACTTCTCTATTGGCCGTTGTAGAACTAGCTAGTGTTTGATTCAGCTTATTATGGAAAATAATCACTTTCAAACCAGCTTCATGAGAGAGCTTAAAAATTTGACTCTTCCCCAACATTTAAAGCCAAAACAAACATGGGCTTAATTTCCTGTTTTGTCAAATAGAATCACATAGTAAATGTACTTTATTTTACCATTAGTAAATCCTTTTTTTACTGGATTGATTCAACCCCTATATCTTTCAGTTGTCACCTATCCTTTTTAGTATCTATAGTTTTATAGGGAAAAATCTTAATATTTTATACTGTGTTTAAAAAGTAGGAAACTTGGCTACTTGTGAGGGTGGTTTACAATCAAATTTAAACCTTTTACCTTATTTAGTCCTATTTAGAAGTAAAAGATTCTGTTGATTTGAAGTTCATGCCTTTTTTTCTCATCATCATCATCACTTCTTCGAACTTGTACTTTGCCTCCCTCTCTTCCCATTTAGAAATTTATTTATTTTTTCACTACCCTCTCTTCCCATTTAGAAATTTATTTATTTTTTCACTACAGGGAGTTCAGTTTCATCCAGAGAGCATCATAACCCCAGAAGGCAAGACAATTGTCCGTAATTTTGTCAAGCTTATTGAGAGAAGGGAGGCTGCTGGCTCTTGAAACAATGTTTGACGTGTATAGTTAAAACTGTGACTTGGCACAATATACTAGAAAATAAAGAAAAAGTACAATAACACCTTTGTCAGCCCCAATTTAGAATAGAAAATCTTGGTAGGGAAGAACCTTGGCCTGATATTTGATCCATTATTTAATTTCCCTAAGATCTATCAAAGTTTGATTTTAGTTTCTCCTTGGATATTTTTATTAAAAAATGCAAAAATAGACAGGCAATGTAGAAAGCAAAAGAAGACTATAAATAGCAACTCCATGGCATAGCCCATAAGAGCAACTCTAATGGGGAGTCCTTTCATGAGTTTCTTAATCAATGTTTTTTTGGTTCATGCTATACTTTTTTTAGTCCCCAGAGTGTTGTCACTGATAAAAAAAATTCATACAAAATTTTGTTCAAATGCAAGAAATCACTAGAAATTCTAAAAAATCTACACATTTATATTTTTTTATATTAAAACTTGTCATTTTTTTAATTTTAGGAATACAAATAATAAATATGAATAATTGAAGAAAATATTAAATATCAATTAAAAATAATAAAATTACATAACATTGAAAGGAAAAGTGTAACAATAAAAATTAAATTTTTACATAATAATAGATAATTAAACATAATGACATTGAAGACTTGGAGTTGCTTTTAATTTTTACCAAGGCTGCCATTAGTCAAAGTATCTTTTCTCCCTTTTATCTAGAACCTTCTCTTTTCTTCTCTACCACTTTTCATGTTCTATGCTTCTTTGTTTTTTCATATTTCACGCTTTCACTTCTCTCTACAATCTTCTATCTTCTTCTTTGCCAAAATCGCAATTATCGCGCCACCACCATCATGGCTCTTCCCTTGCGCAACCACTATTGCCCCTTGAGTCATCGTTATGGACCCTCTATCATGGTGCCACCACCATCGCGACCCCGTCCTTGTGCAAGTACTGTCGACCCTTGAGCTTTCGTCGTGGACCTCCCTCGTACAACCACCATTGTCATCCCTGATCAGTGAATCTAGTTTGTTGATCTGATCTGGTTATGTTTTATGCTTTTATTAGTTCTTAATTTTTTTTATTCCATTCTAGGATTGTTCTTCTTCCCATTATTTTTTTTACATGAGTGGTTGATGTTGGATAATAATATTTTATTGTTAAGAATAAGTTTCTTATATAGGATGTGTTTCTTCTTCTGTTCCGCCCCGAAGACAATCTCCAATGCATCATTTCTTCATGAAACAGTTTCTTCAAATGAAGGAATCTAGTAAGAACTCCCAATTGGAATAGCTCTAAAAGGCTCTCTGTTTTGGAAAAAAAACACAATGGGCATCATGGAAGGAGAATAAAGAAAATGCACTCAGCTATGCCTACGATTCAAAATTGAACCCATTTGATATGAAAAAAACAAAGGTAAATTCTATGGTGCCAACACAATTGGAGGATTTTGGTACTGTCACATGCAGATATTTTGCAAATAATTAGTTTTATGAAAAACATTTTTTTTATACAAATGAGACTTAAATCTGGGAATTCATATAAACAACTCATGCCCTTTTCAAGTAGGATGACCTAGTGGTCTAGTGTATTATTTTTATGCAATTTAGTTTAGATACTTTGTTGAATGCAGATTTTAATTCATCGCCAAATGCATGCATTATGACGTGAAGAATGAAAAAGAACATTCTAATTGTTTGACATTTTGCTCAAAAGTAAAGTTATAATCATTAATTTTAAAATATTTAAAAAATCGGCACGGAAGCAAGCCAAAAAACAAAAGAACCACGTAATTAGGTTCCGCAAATTAGACTTACGGTTTGTAGTTTAGCCAATTAGCCAAAGACACAATAGCTTGCAGCAATATTTCAAGATCCAATGAGAGATTGGCAAGTAGTTATTTTTTTCTTAATCTTTCGATTAATCAAAAAACACAGATTATTGGCCAGTAGTATTAAATCTTGAAATACCAATGCACAGACCAAAAATTATTTTAAGTAAATTTGGGTGAATTTGTTTAAATTTTAAAAAAATAACTTTAAAATAAGTGTTTTTTTTAAAAAGTGCTTTTCTAAGAAGATAAGGGATTAATTTGTTTAAGCTTATTTTTAAAATAAGCGTTTCTTAAATAAAATAAATAATTTGATGATTTTCTAATGTATTTGGCTAAACTGTTTTTACTTAAAATAAATATTTTTTAACTTTTTAAGAAATACTGAAATATTCTTTTAAAAAAATTATTTTAAAGTTTCTTTTTAAGTTTAAACAAACTCACCCGAATTTACTTATTAAAATAAATAAAAAAATATTTATTTGGAATAAAATTAGACAATTACTAAGAAAACATAAAATTATTTATTTATTTTAAATAAAATAAGTATTTTTTAACAAATAAATTTTAATAAATCGGCCCAAAGTGTTTGCTATCTGCAACTTGAGTGCAAGAGATGATAAAAATAGGACAAATGAGTTTGGAGATGGCTTGTTTTATTGAACAAATTGAACTTCTTTTATATACATAAAAAATAATACGCAAATCATATTTAAATTAGCCTATGGCTTCTATTGCCTGAAATGTAGCATAGAAAAACTTTTATATAGTCATTGTTTTGATTTTTTACCCTTGGGAGCATAAACTCTCTGGAAAACGTGAAATTCAAATAGTGAGCATGACACAAGCAAGTTCAGTGACAGTTTGCAGGCATAATTATCAGTATCATCTAGAAATGTTTATTTGAAAGAAAAGATAGCACCCATATTTCTGGACTATTTACTTCCAAAATAAACAATAGCCTTTGAAAAGCCGCCAATTAATAGTGCAACAATGGCCTTTTCCTTCCACAAGAGGACAACATATATAGAGGAAAAATGCAATAGGTTTTACTTTTAAAGCATACATTAATGATGACACTATAGCACTGAACAATAGAAGCACCCATTTGTAGCATGGTGTTGAATAAATCTCTTACCTTCATCAATTCATCAAAAACCAAGCAATGTTCATTCATTAAAATAATATAACTAACGACATTAATGCATTGTTACTTTTTATGACATTTCTTTCCTTGCATAGTGCATCAAATTTCATGTTGGGGTTCTTGCTTTTTAATATCATTTATTTAGAAAATATGTTGTTTCATTCAACTGACTCACAATGCATAAGCTAAAGATTAGAGTACCGCTAACAAGATCAAGAGAAGTTCTAAACAAAAAAAAAATGTGTTGTTACAAGTTCATCTTTACATAGTCTAGCAATAATTGTGTTATAGTGAACATATTAAGTTTAACCACTAATCTTCAATCTTTCTCGAAAATTGTTTTGGTGCTACGAAGGACTTGACTTGTCTACTCTACGTCATCATAGAAGGCAAGTCCATTGATTTGGGTTTCATTACATATGACCTGAGACCATTCCAACTTATAGAGACATTAAAGGAGCAAAATATGCTAGCAAAAAAAAGTGAATTGTGATAAATGGATGATCTTTATTAATATTATCAAGTCCAAAATGTTCACAGGCAGATACTTTGTGCCTTAGGACAACCAAACTAACAATTTTAGTTTGATTGTCATCTAAAAAAACATGACAAAAAAAACCTTAAAATAAATGAAATAGATTGACAGTACATTACGAAGGATTCCATAGAATCTACAAAAGTATATTAGACCTAGTACGTTTGAATGTTATAAGACCATCCTTATCTTTCTAATCAAAAGAAGATAATTACCTCTTGAAGTGTGAATGCAATATTCTCCTTTGTCTTTGGTAAGTCCTCTCTTAGTCTCCTTAATCAGCTACAAATGACAAATCTTTCGTGCTATTCTCGAATAAGGGAGAAGAAAAGTGTGTGAGCACTTTTCTATTTCAGAGAGATGATGACAACTCATATATTTTTCTAGAGCAAATATGATTACTATTTAGGAGACTAAGAAAACTAAACTAAGATTTCTTGGGTCCTTGCCATACACTTAAGCCCAATAGCTTTTGTATAAAAAACATTTCCGACAATCTCCCACTTGTTCTTGAGTACAAACTTAAGCTTAAAGCCCAAAATCATGTAACTCATTTTTCATCATCAAATGAAAATGTTCCACCCTTTGTTTCAAGTTAGTACGGGGATCCACCATCTATTATTAATCAAGGCTACTTACAATCAATAGATGATTATAAAATTCAGTGTTGTTCCACTAAAAGCCTGAAGTTGAACTCCAAGATCAATAATAACATATATATAACTTGAATATGCATCGCTCTTGTGTAATATGTTGATAATTGATTGGTGAGTTTTATGTTACTCAATCAATTGTTTATTCCCTTGACTTTGATAGTTTCTCTAACGGATTGCATGCACTGGCCAATGTCTTTAATGTCCAAGTTCCATGTTGTTTATCTCATAAATACCGATAATCAAATAATTTTTCCTCCCAAAACACTAAGTTATTAGTCGTCAATTGGTCGAGCCTCACCCGATGGTAAATCAAAGTATGAAAATTATTCAATTACCTATTTATAATAAACTTAGGGTTAAGAGCAATCACATAACTATGGTTAGCTAGAGATTCGATACTTATGACAAAAAAACAACATTAATTAAATCTCTCCCTGACCCTTTCAACGCGAACATTAATTCATACCAATATTTTACAATGGTTCAGACAAGATCATTTCATAAAATATTGCATCCTAAATAAAGTGCCAAGCTTTATTTAACAGTTGTGAACCCATTCATCAATTTTAAAAACCTATGATCATGTCCTCCATGAACGTATCCATATGATCATATACTCTACAATTGATCCGGACCTTGGTGTTTGTAAATGTTGGGTGTATACCATAAATGAATACTACCTCATTTATAACTTTTAAATAAAAAAAATGTCATATGTCTTGCTCAAAGAGCACAAAATAAACAAAGTGGAAATTCATCTTCTAAAGCTATAACAAGTCCGAAATCTTCTTAAAACCCATATATGTAACATGCTTCTCAAACACACGTTTAGGCAAACTCTTGGTAAAATGGTCATCAAGGTTTTATTCCGATGCTATCTTGGTTACCATTATGTCTCCTCTTTCAATGATATTTCAGATCAAGTGATACTTCCTTTCTATGTGTTTTTGTCTTTTGTGACACCGTGGTTCCTTAGATTGTGCTACTGCCCCACTATTGTCACAGTAAGAGTGATAGGGCGACCCGCACCTGGTATCACTTAAAGATCCATAAGGAACTTCTTCAACTATGCAGTTTCTTTTGCAGCTTCAGATACAACTATATACTTAATATAATAACCAAGGTTAAATAAATAAAAGAAAAAGAAAGAAAAGTGTAAATTTGCTAATTTTCTGTCGCAAAAGCATTAGTGACGGATTTAGCGACGGATTTAGAGTTGAAGGAGCCACGTCGGTAGCGTGGGAAGTGCTCCAAAAAGCCATTTTTCACTGGATTTCCACGCCGGTAGCGTGGGAGCCACGCTAGTAGCGTGGGACTCACGCTGGGGGGCCTATAAAAGGCCATTTTCACGTTTTTGGGCTTCAAAACTGCTTCTTCTTCTTCCTCCTTGTGTTTTCCTCCATTTTTGAGCTTGGAGAGCTCCATAACTGCTTATCCCTTGACCTAAATACTTGATAACCAACTAGGAAAGTGATTAGAACCTCTTGATGAATTAGATTCCAGCTTCAATTTCTTGAGAAAACCATCAATCGGAGAGATCCCGTTCTCTAGGGAACTTGGGAAAACTGAGTTTGGAAGGGAAAGAAGGCGATTCAAGGACGCCGAAGCTTGGAGAAGTGACCCTCCAGCCTTCCTCAACTGTTTAGAGGTAAGAAACTCGAGTTTTACCGATTGATTTGTGAAATGGTTCATGGGGTGAATAGTGACCCATTTGTGATAGGGCTGGAATTAGACTTGGATTCTTTAGAAAAGTATGCTCAGGAGGTTGTTCTGATGAATACTGAGCTTTGAAACTTGAGTATTGATAAAGTTTAATTTTGACTCTGACATCTGTATGAGTAGGAAGATTGATGTTATAATGATGAGTTTGAGCCTAGGTGCTTTACAAAAGATGTTCAGGAGGCTAAATAAACGGTGAAAAAGTGTTGAAGTAACCATTTTAGCCAACTTGATAAATGTTGATATTTGGCCTGGATGAAGGCAATTGAACTGATAGAATTGACTTGTGCAGAGTCTTTGGGAGACTCTAATACCTTGGTTAGGCCGAGATAGACCTTGTTGAGGGTCTGTGAGTAACCTATAAGATGAGTAGTTCAGATAACTCTAAGATAGATGACAAAGAGGTTTAAATGGAAAGGGGATGCTTTGCTTTTCTTTTGAACGGTTGAGGACCGTTGATGATTCTTGCTTGTGTGTGCCTTTGTATAGGGCGAGACACCAAGGGTGTCGGTGGCGGAGACCACAGTCCAGAGATTGGGCAGCAGAGCACTGCATTGTCAGGTAAGCTCTTTGTTCTTGGGAGTGTTTCCCTTGATTGTGTTCCACCATACTCCAATGAGAGTAATGGTCATTGTATGAGTTAATGCATGTATATTGAAATTGTGTGTTACTGTTTGGATTGAAAACCTGTACTTGATATACATGGATTGAGACTATGTGTGTTGATTGATGAGATTTCTCTGAACAGTAGAATAGAATGGAGTAGAATAGAATAGAGTAGAATGGAATAGAATAGAAAATACATGTCTGAGTAAGTCCTGTTACTGATTGTGATTGAGGCATGTATATGATGCCTATATGCGTAGACATCTAAGTAAATGATATATTATGGGCAATTGAGATGATGTTGAATGAGATATACACTAGGATAGTGTACTGTGTTAGTGAGAACCTATATGAGGTATATGCTGTGATAGTATCTTGTGTTTGTAGGGAATTCCCTGGCCAGTGGAATGGATTAAATATGGACTTCCCTTAGAGCCAAAGTTATATGGAACAACTCTAAGTGGTCAATAAGTAATGTGTGATAAAACCTGAGAGTATGCACCTGATTGCAGATGAGCATCTCTTGGAAATGCCATATATGTCCGAGGGTGTCCTGAGATAAAGTACCTGATTGAAGATGAGATTTTCTCAGGAAGTATAACATAGATATATGTGTGATTAAATCCTTAGATTAGGTACCTGACTGCAGATGAGTGTTCTCAAGGAATATGATATATCTATATCTATATCTCTATATATATGTTGCTATATCTGAATAGGGATATCTATATGATATGCTGTGAGCTAATGACGGCCGCGATGGCTGAGTAGGGGTGATTATCCCTTAAGTTTTATATATATATATATATATATATATATATATATATATATATACATTTTGTCTCTGTGTGATGAAATGTTAGGTGAGCCATGATGGCCATGTGATATAGATGGATGTAGCTTCCTCAGGAATTGATAAATAATATAGATACAGATGTGCCATGTACATGTGATTGTGTTTTAATGTGTTGTGAACTGTTGAGGGCCGTGATGGCTAAATGATGATGATGTATGTTATAAAAAGGGTACTGATAAACCCTTGAGACATATGTATATGTGTTGTTAGGGCTTGAGAGTTGGGATGGCTAGTTGTAATGCCAATTTTGATATTATATGCATAGGAGTGAACCAGGGGGAGGAAAGACCTCCAAGAACCCTGAGCTTACTGAGATTATTATCTCACCCCGTGTGTGAGGATTATATTTTGCAGGTTGTACATCTAGCAGAGGTGATGAGTCCCAGGGCGGGAGGCCCCAGTAGGGACATGCATGGTGTAGCTGCTTGGAGCAGTGTTTTGAGAGCTTGATTGCTCACTGTTGTGTACAGATATAGATATACATATATGTGTGTTGTTATTTTGTACCCCTATAAGGGAAAATGTGTATGGTTGCATGTATTGAGTTTCTTTATATGGTGTACCCTCATATGAGGATGTGATATCAGGACACTGGATGCCTATTATTTTGTATGGAGGCAGTTAGAATATTTTAATGAGGAATGTATATAGTTTATGTATATTAATTGTAGACGCTGATAGGTAGTTATATTATAGTCCTATCTGCCGTTATTTGGAGTTATCTGGATCATTAAGGCTATTGTGGTGCTTCGGCATTTGTTTAATTTATTGTCTATACGTATCATACATAATGAATCAAGAAATATGATTTTGAAATGCTTCCGCGTGATTTGAGTAATCTGTTTTAATTAATTGTCGCGCTAATCTGATTAAATAATATGTTAATACACCAGATGCATACGGGGTGTTACACTTAACCTTTGTGGTAGAGTCAGCTACACATGACTGTTTGATACTCCTCTAACAGATGGCCTCGCCATTAAGAGTGAATACATAGCCTAGAGTGGATTTTCTTGAGTCAATGTCTCCTTGGAAATCTGAGTTTGTGTAACCAATGGTTTCAAGACTCCCACTAGAATAGACCAACATATATTCTCTCGTTCTTTGAGGATACTTAAGTATATGCTTAACTGTTATCCCGTGTTCCTCTCCAGGATTAGATTGATACCGACTAACAATTCCCATTGCATGCCAAATGTCTGGTCTGGTGCACAACATAGCATACATTAGACTACCTACAGCCGAAGCATACAATATCCTACTCATGTGTTGTCTCTACTCAGGAGTCTTAGGAGAATGCTCCTTAGATAGATGAATCTCATGCCTGAAAGGTAAAGTTCCCTTCTTAGAATTCTCCATGTTGAACTTGACAAGGACCTTGTCAATGTAAGAGGCTTGGGACAATGGCAATAACCTATTATTCCAGTCTCGTAAGAGTTTAATACCAAGAATATAATTTGTCTCTCCCAGGTCTTTCATATCAAAATGCTTGTTCAACCAAGTCTTTATGCCTAACAATACATTTGTGTCATTTCTAATGAGGAGTATATCATCTACAAAAAACACCATAAAAGATATTGCTTCCCCTGGGATTCTTTTATATACACATGGCTCATCAGGACTTTTCTTAAAACCATAAGACTTAATGGCTTGATCAAACCTAATGTTCCATGACTTGGATGTTTTCTTAAGTCCATAGATAGACCTTTGCAACTTGCACACCATGTGTTCCTACCCTTCGACTATGAACCCTTTTGGTTGCTGCATATAGATGTCCTTTTCTAAATTTCCATTTAGAAAAGCATTCTTGACATCCATTTGCCAAATCTCATAATTGAGACTTGCCGCAATAGCTAAGAGAATTCGGATATACTTAAGCATGACTACTAGTGACAAGGTTTCTTCATAGTTTACACCTTCTATTTGGGTGTACCCTTTTGCCACCAATCTAGTTTTGAAGGTTTCAACCTTTCCGTCTGATCCTCTCTATCTCTTGTAAATCTATTTACACCCAATGGGTTTTATCCCTTTAGGTGCTTCTACAAGAGACCAAACTGAGTTAGAATGCATAGGTTCCATCTCACAGTTCATAGCCCCAAGCCATTCCTGAGCATCAATATCTTCAAGTGCATCATCGTAACTAGTGGGATCATCATCTCTTTCATGGTGACAACCTAGTATGATTCTCCCAACAAGAGATATCTTGCGGGTTTACAAATCATTCTCCCACTATGACTTTGCCTAACTTGTTGTTGTGAATCTACAGGAGGATCCAAGTTAGGTGAATCAATAATTTCTTGAAGATCCTTATTAGGAGGGTTAACTAATTCTTGATTTTGTTCTTCAACAAATGGTACTTGCATTTCTACAGGTTCCACTTGTAGATCATTATGATGAACTTTTGGTTTTATATCTAGTTCCTATGTATCACCTTCAGGTATATTTTCCTCTCTTTGAACAACCATAGGAACATAAGATAGAACCACCTGAGGTTGAGATAAAACTTGACCTGAGACAAGCTCATCAAGAACAATCAAACTCTTTGGTTTGTAATTTTCCATGTAGTCCTCCTCTAGGAAAGTCGCGTGAGTGCTCACTAAGACCTTCTTACCTTTTGGACTATACAAAATCCAACCTCTAGTTCCTTTAGGATAACATACAAACATGCGCACTTCTGTACGTGAGTCCACTTTATTTGGCTTCTGTTGTAAGACATGTGCCGGAGCACCCTAAACCCGAATATGGTTCAAATTGGGTGTGCGCCCATTCCATAGTTCTATGGATGTCTTTGAAACAGATTTAGATGGAACTAAATTTAATAAGTACATGGCAATTTCTAAGGCATATCCCCATAAAGATTCAGACAGGGACAAATAACTGAGCATAAACCTTACCATTTCTAAAATGATTTTGTTTCTCCTTTCAGCAACTTCATTCTGTTGTGGTGTCCTTGGAGAAGATAGTTGTGAAACTATCCCCTCCTTAGTCAGGTAAGACCTGAATTCTCCAAATAGGTATTCACCTCCTCGGTCAGACCTAAGAGTCTTGATTTGAACACCAAGATGCTTTTCTACCTCAGCCTTAAACTCTTGGAATTTTCCAAAACCTTCAAACTTATGACGCATCAAGTATATGTATCCAAATCTTGTTTAATCATTAGTGAATGTGATGAAGTACCTATATTCTCCTCTAGCCTGGACATTTATTGGTCCACATACATCAGTATGTACCAATTCTAGCTGAAGTATGACATGATTTCCTTTGGCCTTGAAAGGCAGCTTTGTCATTTTACCCTCTAAGCATGATTCGCATACTTGTATTGGTTCAAAAACCAGGGATTTTAAAATCCCACTCTTGACTAAACATTGTATCCTGTTAGAGTTAATATGACCTAATCGCAAATGTCAAAGATAATTTTCATTGGAAAACTTTCTTTTCTTAGATAGATGAACATGTTATTCGTCTCTTAATTCAACATGATTAACTTCATGGGGTATAGGACTAAGAAAATAAAGACCATTAAACAAAGTACCAGAACATATAAAAGAAGATGAACTCCTTATAGAAACTGATGAATTAAACTGAACTGTCAAACTAGTCATCACAGTTTTGGTGACCGCAGCAAGCACATTCTGCCTAGCTGAACTGCTAGGAGTAGCAAACATGCCATCAAGAGTCTGGAGCATTTCTGCTCCACTCTCAAGCATGTTTACTTGCTCCTGCAAGTGACTAATGAGATTGGCCAGAATGTAGCAGTGAACTGCAACATTCGCCTTCTCCCAATTAGAAAATTTATTCTTTATTTCCTCAGAAGCATTTTCTTCAGGCTGTGCTGGCTTAAGGGTAGTCTGGACAAAGTTGAGTTTCTCATATTGCAGAATAATATCCAAATTAGTTTCCATTGTTTGTAGTTTGTACCATCCATAGGCTTTTGACTCAAGATAGTAACTAATAGATTGAAAAACTACATTTTTTGGAAAAATTAAAGCACACAATTTACAATCATACAATAAATATACTAGTTGCAAGTAGATTCCTCAACTACTTTTGTTCATTGTTACAATTTTTTAGTTATCCTTACAAGGTTTACGTTGGGTAAGTTACTTGTAAAAAAATGAAATTGTTATTTGGGTCTTTGGCGCCATTACCAGAGCCTCGATGAGAGGATTAATAATTTTACCAAAATTTGAATGTAATTAATCACCATTTAATTTCAAAAAATATCATTAGTATCCAAGCATTGATGACATTGGGTCGCTTGAGATCTAATCAAATAAAATCCGGTCATCCTTATCCGATGGAGCTTCACATGACCATTTTATGAATGGACCCACAATGAAGTCCATAGGTTTAAAATTAATATTTTAATTTAAAACCTTCACCCATTCAATATTTTTGTTACAAGAAATTTAAAAAAAAAAATCCAACCATTAATCTAGAATTTGAAATTCATAATGATCATTTATTTTAATTCAAAATCATTTTTAAAATTAATTAATTCAATCATTAATCTAGAATTTGAAATTCATAATGATCATTAATTTGAATTCAAAATCAATTTTTTAAAATAATTAATCCAATCATTAATCTAGAATTTGAAATTTATAATGATCATTAATTTGAATTCAAAATCATTTTAAAAATAATTAATCTAATCATTAGTCTAGAATTTGAAATTCATAATGATCGTTAATTTGAATTGAAAATCATTTTTAAAATAATTAATCCAATCATTAATCTAGAAATTGAAATTCATAATGATCATTAATTTGAATTCAAAATCAATTTTTTAAAATAATTAATCCAATCATTAATCTAGAATTTGAAATTCATAATGATCATAGGCATTTTGTTGCTAGGTTGTTACAATAAGTAATTCAAAAAGTGGTTCAAGTAATCATGGATAATGCTGCAAATTGTAAGGGAGCATGACATCTTATTGAACAAGAATTTCCATATATTATTTGGACACCATGTGTTGTTCACACACTGAATTTAGCTGTGAAAATATATGTGTTGCTAAAAATGTGGAGAATAATCAAATAACATATGAGGAGTGTAGTTGGATTTCTGATATTGTTGGAGATGTTTTTGCAATAAAACATTTCATAATAAATCATTATATGAGACTGTCAATGTTTAATGAGTTTGTAGGATTGAAGTTATTTTCTATAATTGAAACCCGCTTTGCTTCCATGATTGTGATGCTAAAGAGGTTCAAATTGATAAAAGGTGGTCTCCAAAATATGGTAATTAGTGAAAAATGGAGTGTGTATAAAGATGATAATCTAGGGAGGGCGATATTTGTTAAATAAAAGACATTAGATGATCTTTGGTGGGATTCAATTGATTACATACTTGCTTTCACTGCTCCCATTTATAATTTGATCAGGATTTATGACACTGATAAACCTTGTCTTCATTTGATTTATGTATGTGGGATGAGATGATTGAGAAAGTGAAGAAAGCTATATACTTGCATGAATTGAATAGGATGGATGAGACCTCAACTTTTTATGACGTGATCCATGGCATTCTTGTGGATCGTTGGACCAAAAATTCAACTCCACTTCTTGTTTGGCACATGCTTTGAATCTCAGGTAAGCTTTTTAAATATGAATGGATTTAATACTTCTCTTATTTAATATAATCTATTAATTGTTTTTATTTTTTTCTTTTAGATACTATAGTCAACAATGGCTTGATGAAGATTCTAGTCGAGTTCCTCCACACAATCAAGAGATTAATCAAGAAAGATAAAAATGCTTAAAGAGATATTTTCCTAACTTGGAGGACCGAAATAAAATAAATTTGGAGTATATGGACTTTGCTAGTACAAGTGGGGGTTTTAGAGATTATGATGTCATCCAAAATCGATATTCTATGGAGCCCAAAGCTTGGTGGGTGCTTTATGGTGCTTGTGCACCTATGCTTCAAAAGATAGCATTACGACTTGTTGCACAACCTTCTTCTTCATCGTGTGCTGAACGCAGTTGAAGTACTTATTCTTTTGTGCATTTTGTAAGGAGGGATAAGATAACTCCAAAACGTGCTGAAGACTTGGTTTATATACATAACAATCCTCGGCTCTTATCAAGAAAGAGTCCACAATATACACAAGGGGAGAGTAAAATGTGGGACATTGTTGGAGATACATTTGATACATTTGAAGATGTTTGAATGCTTGAAGTTGCTAATCTTTCACTTGATGAGTCAGAGATGGAGCCAAATGTTATTGATGAAAATGCTCCATGAAGGTAATCAAATGCAGCTTGTTTGAATTTTTTTCGGTTTAAAATCTATTTTAATATTGAATATTCTATTTTGAAGATTGAAATGCAGCCTCTTTGAATTTTTTTCGATTACATTGATGGCCGTATTATTAATTTAGTTTAATTTTTTTTAAAATTATTGAATATTAAAGGAAATATACACTATATAAAATTAAAATATTATTTAATATTAAAACGTGTCGAAATCCATAATTCTTTAAGATTGACGTGTCAGAGAGTCAAGTCATATCGTGTCACGTATCACGTGTCGGGTGTCGGTGCTACATAAGTGACGATGGTGTGAAAGAGACTAGGAGAAGGTTTGTGTGTTTTGTAGTATGGCCACTTGTATGTGTAGGAAGGAATCTAACGTTGAGTTTGATTGTACCCATTTTTGGTAACCTGAGTCTATATGAACACATCTATTACGTGATTGTAAAGGTAAATGGGTACTGAGACCGTGTGCATCCAATGATCTGCTCGGACTACCCATATGACTGGTGATTTCAAATTGTCAATACATACAAAAATGGTAAATTCATATAACGATTTACAAATTGTCAACTAGACTAGCAAATTCAACCTAACACGTCACAAAAGATGCATACAATTTTTTATTTTAAAAAAAGTCAGTTGCATGTCATTAACTGACGTGGAGATTTTGAAATTTTAATAAAATAAATTTTTTTATAAATATAAAAATCAAAATATTACTTAAATTATTATATTTATGTAAAGGTAAGTCCCTTTTTAGAAATTTCAATAATTTATAAAATATTATTAATTATTTTTCAAGCAGTTTAAATATTTAATTGTTTTCAGTTTTAAATTAAAATATATGAGAATATACAATATAATATATATAATTCAATCAAATGTAATTTATAAGTTTAGTCTTGGACTATTTTGTTAGCCTTATAAAATTGTTAAAGTGTAATTGATATGAAATAAGATATTGTCAAAGGATCTTCATTTATCCTTCATTTGCCTCATCCTTATTCACATTGAAAATAATTATCTTAATGACACCCACTAAATGTTGTATTCACACAACAAAATGCATAAAGAAACTTCAAGCAAACAACCTCTCTAGGAACTAGACATGACAATGGGACAGGGTGGGGGTGGGTATTCTCGCCCCATACCTGCCCCCCGATTGTATAATCGACCTCTCCTCCGATCTCTGTCGGGGTTAAAAATGTATATTTATCTCTGTCCATGTTAGAGGTCGAGTTTCCCTGCCTTGCCCCGTTCCTGCTAATATTGATCAAAATTTAAAAAATTAGAAAAATATTGAAACTTTTCTTATTGAAAAAATTGGGCGAAAAAGCTAGTTACATAACAAAAAAAAACAATAACAAAGTCAAATTCAAAATATGGGATCATCATTTAAAAAATTACAAAACCAAATAAATCAATTCAATTAAAATCATAAAATATAGGTATTGCATAGGAAATTAAGGACCTACATATTTAATTTCTCCCAAAATACAATATCATTTAAATATATATTATCCTAAAAATAAGTAGCACATCATATGATTATGTTTAACAAAAAACAAAGGTACTAATATACTATGTTGTGTAACCTTCAAGTTTTAATTTAGTAAAAAGAGAAAACTTAAACAAGTTTCATTCATTCAAATTACATAATAAAAAAATAAATAACTTAAATTGTCCAGCAAATAAATATTGATCAATCCTCTAAACTGGTGACACAAGCACGGTGCAGTCGTAGTCTCGATTGTCTAAGACTTTAGGTTTTAGGTTTTCGAATTAAGTTATATGTACAATTTTTTATTTTTTTAATGTTATTTCTTATTGGACGAGTTCAGGGGTGGGGCCGAAGGTGGGGCAGATATCAGTAATCTCATATCCGTCCCCGTCTTTGCTTTTGGTTAACGGGGAAAATCCTACCCCAACCCCGAACCAGGTCAACACGATTTTTCCTCGTCAAAGTTGGGGACGGGTTCGGTTTGGTTCCCACAGGATCAAATTTCCCTGTCATGCCTACTAGTAACAATGGATATACTTGAAAAATTCCTAAAACTACATTATATGTTTTACACAAGATACAAAATTACTGAAGCTTAACATTCTTATGTTTCCTCCGAACTGCTATCTTGAATATTGTATCAATCTTGTGTAATTGTAAAATTCTACGCATGCAAAATCTTAAGTCTAACTTGTAAATTTTGTTTGACAAGACAACATAAATTTTGTGAGTCTTACCCTTAATAATTTCTTTGTGATTTTGTTGAAGTTGGGTAATGTTTTGTTACAAACAATACATGGGTGTTTATTTGGATAGGTAAGTGTAATAGTACTACTTAGGTTTGAGCTTGAAAAGATATATTGGAAAAAGAAATACTTGTAACTTGTTTGAGTTATAATGTTACTTTGCGGTTCTTCAAGAATTGGAGATAGCCTTTATCCTTTCATCTTATATTTGTTTAACATTGTCTTTCAAATTTATTTTAATGATTGTTAGACAAAAAGATTCTCATAAGCGATTTAAAATAGCTTAATTTTAAGCATATTGCATTGTCTTATAAGCAAACGAATGAACGATACAAAGTCTTTAAAAATGTTAGCAAAGGTTTTTTGAAATACAATTTAACCTCTTTACTATGGTTTCTTGTGTTTACAAAATGGAATCTAAAAACCAATCCATAAAAGCAATGGTTGATTATCACGAGCATGTTAAACTTGCAAAACAAGGTTGTTAGTGCAAATAACGAAGTTTACTTCAGTTTAAAATAAGGTTGTTAATGCAAATATATCTACCATAGAAAATGAGTTTTTCTTTAGAAGTTCTATTACTAATGTTTTTCTTTGAATTATTCCATATTCTTTCCCTATTCATACTTTTTTTTGAGAAATTATAAAAACGGAAAAGCAAAACACATTCTTATGCATTCCTTTTTTGTTAATTAAAAAATATTTTAATTAGAATACACCCACAATGATTTTTTTACATTGTTATCAATAATAAATATTTACAGATGATAAAACATTAATTTTGTAATAATTACTTTGAAATTCATAATTGTGATGATTTCTAATTAGTTGATAATGCAAACAAAAATGCATTAAGAGTAGATGAAAATCATTCTTCTAAGAAAATCGTTAAGAGCTGTAGATACCAAATAGTTAAGGAGGTTTAATAATAATAAAGTGAATTTTATTTTATTTTAAGTCCTTAACAATGTGCTATTGTGACTTACCAGTAGTCTATCCGGATTAAGTCAGGTAATTTTTTACTTCTAATTAAAGTGAGTTGATTTTTACCTATCCAACCTAACTTGAACTCGTGATAAACTGGATAGGCTCTTCTTGAGTTATAACTCACTCTAAAAGCTCTAGGAGTCTCATACTCATAAACTTTGCCCTTTGTTACCAGGTTAAGGAGGCATATAAAAAGCTTGATGAGATAAGGTGAGGTTTCAACAACAACCTATTTATATTATTCACTTTTAACTTTGAGTCATTTGTGTTTGTTAGTTCCTCACTTGCTTTATTTTAGTGGAAACAATGTGAATATTAAGGTGAATTTAACCCACTAATGAAAAACCATTTGTAAATTATTTTTAGCACAATTTTTAGGAGCATGAGTCATGTTTTCCTCTCTATTCTAGTGATAGTCATTTGATTGAGCGACCATAATTTTTGGACCACTAGAAGCTTAGATATTATATTTTTTATGTACAATTACTTTTGTCGTTGTCTCGTTATTTTGAATCCATTCCATTATTAAGCCACATTTTATGTGACAAACATCATTTTATAGTTTTGAAATTTTTGGTGTATTATCCTGTGCCAAATCTGGATTGATTGCACAAGGATTTTGTTCTCTTTCTTCAATTGTGGCTATTGTTGCATTGTTAGTAAGTAGAGGGTGCCACATTGGTTTTTCTGGATTAAGGGGAGGAGACTTTGGGACATTCCCAAAAGACATAGTCATAACATTCACTACCAAAGCAAATAATGTGAAGCCCTCTATACAAAACCTTATAATGGAGAACATTTCCTTGAACTTTAACCACACCAAGTATATTAAGATATACTTTAATGCATACTCCAACAAACCTTTTTTTTTATATTTAAAATGTTGACATCCACTTTAATAAACTTTTCATTTAGATAACTAACCAAATTCTAAAAACACCGTAATTCTAATATAATTTGTACATTTAAAAGTTAACTAAACCCAAACAATATGTGACTCTAAAGAAATTTCATGTGAAATTTATTAAACAAATAGAACAACATCATATCTTTCTATAATTATTTTATATTTTTATTAATATTTAATGAAAAATATTTAATAAAAATTTAATACATTTTAAGTTTTTGAAACGCAAAAAAATTTAACACTTTCTTTATCTAATCTAATAAATATAAACAAATAGTAATAATAGGAAGATTTTGAAGAATGTTTTATAAATTAATACTTTATTTATCTAATAAGTAAAGTAATTAATAAAATATTTTGTAAAAAAGATTTAGAATTATTGAAATAAATTTTAAGGGATTATTGGAATAAAAATCGTGACTTTATGTTATCAATTTTATTTTACTATATAAACTTTTTAGGTGTTGTTGACTAATATGATTTTGGTTTAAGTCTTGTGAATTAATCATTAAGATAAATTTGATAAGTATTTTATATCAATAAAATGATAAATAATATATATATATATATATTATTTTTTTATTTTGAATATGTTGGGAGTAAAAAAATGGTAATTATTCTATGAAAAATATGTAAGAATATATTTAGTGGAATAACTCATTTGATTTTTGGATTACTTTTTTGAGTCTCATGTAAATTTTTTTGACATTTTTTATTTTAGTGATATAATCTTTGAGTTTTTGAATTTTAGTTGTAAAAAGAAATAACATAATCTCTATTCTTCTTCACTTACATTAATTTTTTTTTACGAAAGAGAAATTCTTTGGAAATTTTCTTTTAAAATTAAATTAAATTTTTAGTATGAAAAACTTTTGAAAAAAATAATGATAAATAGCGTGGAGTGACTTATCTTTCCTTTTTTTTTCTTTTCTCGTAAATATAAGGAAAACTTTGGGTAGCTCGAAATCTCGAACAACAAAGCATATCCCCCTCCGTAGGCGCAGTGTAAGACGCCACACTAAAATGCGCAACGTGTCCGAATCAATGGCCACAACACCACTAATATGCGCCCATCGTGCGGTGCTGTGCAGTGTGCACCGAACTCAGAAGCAGGCACGCACAACAGGAAGTAAGAAGAAAAAGACGAAACAAACAATTAATCAATTAATTAATTAATTAATAACATGTCACACTCATATATATATATATAACCATAACTAATAAAAAACAAACCAAGAAAATCATTCATTTCATTTCATATCCCCTTTCTTTCTCTCTTGACTCTTCATTTCTTTCTCTTTCTCTCTTCTTCTTCTTCTCTTGTGTGTGTGTCTGTCGTTGAAGTCAAAACGAAACGACGAAGAAGAAGAAGAAAGAAGCATGGTTTCAACGAGAGGCAACAGTGGATCTTTCTCCGATAGGAACAAAAGACCTTCTTCTTCTTCTTCTTCTTCTTCTTCCGAAGACAAGACTCCTTCTCCTCCCCCTAAGCGCCAAAAGGTTTTTCTTTTTCCTTTTCCATTTCTTCGCAGAAACCCTATTTCTCGCTCGATTCGCGTCGCTGATTCGCTACGATTATTTTTCCTCAGCTCGACAATGTTCCCGCCACGTCGGAGAAACCGATGCCGGTAGCTGAAAATTCCAAGAATTTGGGCACGCTGGAGCCTCCCGCTGATCCCGGAGAATGCGCCATTCAGGACACGCAGATCGCCGGCGCAGCAATTCCCGACGGTAGGGCCGAAGCTACTCCGCTGATCGCCTATGGTTCTTTTTGCCGGTCACACTTTTCTCACTTTTATTATTTGTTTAATTTTTATTTTAATTATTTTGTTATTATTATTATTATTTTGTGATGTGAAGGTTCTACACCGACTGTGGTGGCTGATAATCCTAGGGGTTCGTTCTCTTCTTGGAGGGTACATCCGAAACAAAACCCAAATTTCGAAGCTTCAGTTCCATGGTGCAGACTCTTGTCTCAGTCCGCGCAGGTAATTTATTTTTTATTTTGTGTTTTTGTTTGAGTGAAATTGGAGTTCACTCCAAAGTCCAAATTTTGTTTTCTTGGAATTTGATTTTGTTGTTGCTGCAGAATCCGAATGTTTTAATTTCCACACCCGACTTTACCATTGGCTCAAGTAGGACTTGCAATTTTTCGTTGAAGGATATAAGTGCAAATTTGTGCAAGATCAAGCACACGCAGGTACATAAATCTCAGGGAGTTTGTGATTGTGCTTGGAATGGAAGGGTTAGGTTTTTTTTTTTTCTTTTCTTTCCGAGCACACACCTTGGCACTATGATTTTTTTTACTGGGTTGTTGTTTGAGATGTGACTGAGAATGCTTGAGTGAAGGTGTGTGCTTGGTTGGCTTTTTTTTTTTCTTTCTTTCTTTATAGTTGTTTGAGGTAAATATTGTAGGATATGTATGTGCAGTATGATTACTGTTGTTTCTGGAAATGATCAGCGCGAGGGAAATGTCGTGGTTGTGCTAGAAAGTATGGGCAGCAGAGGAGCGGTGGCAGTGAATGGGACTCTCGTCAAGAGGAGTACAAGCT
This sequence comes from Glycine latifolia, assembly GCA_013407115.1. Lineage (NCBI taxonomy): Eukaryota > Viridiplantae > Streptophyta > Magnoliopsida > Fabales > Fabaceae > Glycine > Glycine latifolia. Next base: position 14,324,999 of record CM023946.1, on the reverse strand, counting down.
GCGTGCTTAACTCGGGGGATGAGGTGGTTTTTTTTGGTTTGCTGGGGAATTATTCTTATGTATCCTTTTACCTTCTTTGCATTTGAAAGTCTTTCCTTGCTACTGTTGTTTTCTAAAGGAGAATTATCAGAATTTTCTATTTGCTTCCTTGTCTTAAGTCATTTTGACCTTTTCTATCTGTGTTTGCATGGGTTCCTTGATTTATTTTTGACCTAGATTTTTCAGCAAATAAATCCCGAAGTTACAGCTAAGGCTGCAGAAATTCAGGGTGGTGTTGGCAAGTTTTTTCAGTTTGAGAGAAGGGCCGGAGACCCTTCAGTTGTGGATGGAGCTTCTATTTTGGCTTCTCTCCTCAGACCAGAGCTTACAAGATGGAAATCTCCATCTCAGGCTGTCAGTAAACCTCAGCAGGGTACTGATGTTTCTAGTCATTCTGTTCTCCCCGATGGTACAGACTCTGAGCTCGATGGCCTGGAAGGTAACTCAGCTCCAAATGTAGCGACTGATAAAGCTTTTGATGTTGGAGCAAGCAACAAGAATTCACCTATGGATTGCGTTCCAGATGATGCAGGCGCAGAGGCAGGCAATGTAAAAATCTCTGGGGTGAATGCTTTCCTAGGGCCTTTCTTGAGGGGTTGTAGCTAGATCTACTTGTAAACTGAAATTGAGCAAAAGTATCTGTAAACAGGTGTTTGAAGAAAGAAATGGGACAAGGGATACGCAAGCTGCATCGACTTCGAGTACTTCTGTACGCTGTGCTGTTTTTAAAGAAGGTGTCCATGCTGCAATACTAGATGGGAAAGAAATAGAAGTGTCCTTTGACAACTTCCCATACTACTTGAGGTATAACTAGTAGATGTCTCAGTCAATCCCATGAAGCTTTTGGCTTTATTTTGATGTATTTGGTGAATTTAAAACTGCCATTCTTGTTGTTCCTTTCATGTGTTTTCATTATATTCTTTTGCATTAAAAAATAATTTCCATTGCATATTTCATGTACATTTTTTTACTACAAATTTAATTTTTACATTCAATTGCGTTATTTAAAAATATCATTAAAATATAGAAAATTAAATTAATCATTTTTATGTAACAATTGCAAATTTATATTATATAATTGTAAATTTTGATATCCTATACTGGATAGATATATGGGCGCTACTATGTTAGAGCTACATTGCTAACAAAGGTTCCATTTGATTAATCTGAATCAATGAGTCTAAAAATTTCTTCAAACTATGACAAATGATATCAGACATTAAATAGTAATTATGCTTGTATGATTTACAATTCTGTATCAAGTGGTTTTCTTTCATGGTTGTATGCTGATTTTAATTTATCATTTTATCTAAACTTGGTGTATAGATTGTTTTAGAAATTTTGATACAACAACAATCACAATGACAACAACAATTGAAGTCTGTTACCTGAATGTGAATTGTGAAGTCAGCTCTATGAATCAAATGAGATCATTGTATTCTATTAAAAATTAGATGATAGAGTTTTTTTAAATTCAATTCTAACCCAGCCCTACATTTCCCCCCCTCTAAACTTTCTCTAAGGTCAACAATCAAATGCTCTCAAAAAGGTCCTTCTTGTTGGAATGGAATTTTAGTGTAGGAAATATTTGACAATGGGAGAGATTAGAAAGTTTTGGAGGAAGAGATTATTTGTACAATTGATCACTTCTTGATTTGTGGCTTGATTTGGCTTGATACAAACTCTTAATACATCATCACTATTTATACTAGTGGCTCCTGCTAAACCAATGGTTAGGATTTTGTCAACACACTTAATCTAATGGCTACAAATGACTCTCTAGAACTTTCTTCATAGATACAACCTTACTCAAATTCTAGATCATTTTACATGCTACTCTAGTATTATCTTCTAAGGAGATCCTTCTAGAACATGCTTCTAGAATTTTAGCTTAACATGTCTTCTAGAATCTTCTAGAAGGACTTTTTTAGACAAATAAGGCCGAAAATCAAGTTTATATTTCAACACTTCCAACAAACCCCGGTTTTGGTTTTGAAAGCAAAACCTCAACCAAAACACCCTGCAGTCTTTTTGATTATTCACCCATCCCAATACATTTACTAAATACAAATGATGATATGAATTTAAAAATGTTCATTGTTGAAGAAGCAGTGCCACATGATGATATGGAAAATAAATTTAGCTGGAATTATATTTTGGTGAATTTAAATTAGGAATACCATGTGGCTTTTAGCAGCAGTTGCTTCATTTATATGTAATTTATTCTCTTTTCTTCTATACTTCTTGGTTCATATATATTGTTTGGTATTTGAATTTTGTCATAAGCATTTGGATTTTATATCTCGGGTGCTGCTTTTATCAACTATGGTCCAAAATCATATTTTAGCTTTATCTTTTCATGGTTCTTTCTTTTCTTCCAATGTGTATTGGTAGGACTTGGCAGTGGCACAACACGTGGTTGTAAATTTTGAACAATATTTTAAATGTTGGTCTTGCTTTCATTGCAGTTAATGTGGTCTTACAATATCTCAGTTTGTTGTGGTTACTACAATGAGATGTTGCAGCCACATCATGTGATATTGTCCAAAATTTAAAGCCTTGATTGTGAAGCATTTATTAAGTTTCTTAATTTTTTATTTGTGACTTGATTGACCTTCATGCATTTTGCTTGATTGTCATGCGTTTATGGCTTCGTGGTTTGATCATTTAATTACATTTCTGATCATATTTATATATTTTTTGCAGTGAGAATACAAAAAAAGTCCTAATTGCAGCTTGCTTTATACACATGAAGCATAAAGAACATGCAAAGTACACCACAGATCTTACAAACATAAATCCTCGTATTTTACTCTCAGGACCTGCAGGTGTGTGCGTATTGCATTACTGCTCTCCTATTTCTTTTCTTTCTTGATGATTTTGTTTTGGTTCTGATTTCCATCTTTTCAACTCATTGTTTCCCTCAATTGCCATTGTTTTTACAGGGTCCGAAATATATCAGGAGATGTTGGCAAAAGCACTTGCAAAATACTTTGGAGCTAAATTGCTCATATTTGATAGCCATTCACTTTTGGGTGTAAGATAAAGTTTCCTTGTTGCTCTGATGTTTTAGATTAGTCCATGCACACCTTTTTCGTTGATGTGCAATTGAAGCATTTTTTCACTGGCAACACCGGTGATGAATCTTCATTTATTGTGTGTTTATACTTTATAGGATTTATCCTCCAAGGAAGCTGACCTGCTCAAAGATGGATTTAATGCTGACAAATCCTGTGCCTACGCTAAACAAAGTCCTTCATCCTCAGACATGGCCAGGTGCATGGATCCATCAGCTAGTGAACCATATACACCAAACTCCCCAAATGCACCTACTCCGTATGGCTTTGAGTCTCAACCTAAGTTGGAAGCTGATAATGTACCATCTACCTCTGGGACAGCTAAAAATTGTGTGTTTAAACTAGGTATGTATGCCTCTTATCTCTATTTAAGGAGCCTTAATTTATCACAAAGGTTGATGTTTTCCATATATAATTCTGCAGGTGACAGGGTAAAATATAGTTCATCATCTGGGGGCTTGTATCAGCTTCAGACAATTTCTTCAATGTACAAGTTTGTGTTAAATTGTTCTAAACTGGCTTATATTTCTCATAATCTCAATGATACAAATTGTTGTGCACATCCTTTTGCTTTTATCAGATTAACTACAGAACTTAAGTTGTCTATCAAGATTACCTTTGCAGATCTAACATTTTATACACGATATAGTAGTATACTAGTGTAGCAGGTGGATTTTTTATAAACCAAATTTAACAGTCGTAGCAGACTGCCCTAACTCATGATTGCAATCTGGCAATCCAAATCACTACAAATAACTAGTTATACAACACATTTTTTTTGGTGAATACAATGTATGTTTGACAATGAACAAACTATACCACTTATGGAAGATATGGAATTGTACTGTGAGGGGGCAGAGTTTTTTAAGGTGATTACAGTGAGAGTAGATTAATTCTAATGTTAATTTTATGGTGGGTAACAGATTGAACTTCAACTTTAGTCATTGCCAATGCCAAAGCTGCTATTTGTGTGTCTGCATAAATGTTATACTTTCTATCTACTCCATGTTACTACTTAAACTTTGCTTAGGGAGAAATGTGGTAGCCAAAAAAAAATGACAAAAGAAAATAGGAGTTAGAAATTATTTTTCTTTCTTTTTGGTAGTCATATCATATAAATGAAGGTTAAAAAATGGAGTGGCAAGCTTTCATATTCAGCTACTTGCTTACTTTCAGTTTCACTAAAATGTTATTTCTGGATTGTGTTGTTAAGAATACTACAGTAACTTTATTGTTTTCTTATATATATTATTTACCAAACAAAGTGCAATTGTTTTTATTTTTGGTTATAATTTTGCTCAGCAATTGCATATACAGGGGTCCAGCTAATGGAAGTCGGGGGATGGTTGTCTTACTTTTTTATGATAATCCCTTGTCAAAGATTGGCGTAAGATTTGATAAACCCATACCTGATGGAGTTGATCTTGGAGGTTTGTGTGAGGGTGGTCAAGGATTTTTCTGCAATGGTAATGCCCTATCTATCTAATAAATTATCCTTTTCGATATTTTATATTCTTATCTACAAATGTTATCTTGGTCCTTGATCTTGAACTTCTCATTTTCTCTTTCCAGTCACCGATCTTCGATTGGAAAACAGTGGCATTGAAGAACTTGACAAATTACTTATTAATACATTGTTTGAGGTTGCCTTTCACTCCACTCTCTGATCTAATAAAAGTTTCCTCAATTCATAATATATTGTTCGTTAATCTTACAAGAATTTATACATCTTTTTTTTTTCCCTTCAGGTTGTGGTTAGTGAGAGCAGAAATGCACCTTTCATTTTGTTCATGAAAGATGCAGAGAAGTCTATAGTAGGAAATGGAGATCCATTTTCATTTAAAATTTGGCTTGAAAATCTTCCGGACAATGTGGTGGTAATAGGTTCACACACTCACACAGACAGTCAAAAGGAGAAGGTACTAATTGTGTTTTTAATGATAACTGTCTTGTAATGCTAGAATGGCATAAGCTTTGAGGCATTTTAAGCCGTCATGTGTATACTATTACAGAAAAAGATTTTAGCAGCCGATTGCAAGATAATTTGAGCAAAGTGTTATATGCATACTTTAAAATGAGAGAAAATATAGAGGGATAATAAACTGAAACCGTATGTCAGAGTACATAGTGGATGTGTGTTTATATAGGATAATTACATTAATTATACATAAATAGAGGGTATTCTGTTTCCTCTAAATCAAAGATAATATCCCTATAAACTGTAATTATTACTAGAATCAGAATATTAATTCTGATTTTCAACTCTACCCCCTCAAGCTGAAGTTACTAAGCAATCAGCTTGTTACAAGTTAATTTATTCCCAACAAAAAACATAACAATTGAGCTCTACTAAAAAAGACAATAGTTTGAATGACAACTCAGGGATGTTGGTGAAGGTTGAGGAATATTGCTAGAAAGAGAGAGCCGGGATATTGTTCTGACTTTCTTAAAACCAATATTTGGAAGCTTCAAACCAATATATTGAAGACGACTCAGGGATCTTGGTGAAATCATTGGGGAATATTGCTAGGAAGTGAGCTGGAATATCCATCAGCCTAAGAAAATTCAAAGCAAGTTCTGACTTTCTTAAAACCAAGATATGGAAGTTTCAAACAAATAGTGGAGACCAAAATTATTCAAACTTGAAAAGGAGGAAATACCGGCAGAAGCACACAACCAGTGAAGCACCAAAGTCACCAACCGAGAGGCAACCAGAAAATTTTTCACTGGAAAATGAGCGGCGAGCTGAAGGCGGTTGCTGGAAAACATGTGCAAAAAGAGACGGCAGCAAGATAGGTGACAAAATTTCTTTGGCAGAAAATGAACGACAAGTAGGAGGCAGTGGCAAACCATTGACCAATATTCTCACAAGAACCCGAAGCAGCCATGAGAGTGCAGGAAAATGACAAACAAACAGTACCACAACAAAAGAAAGAAGCTGGAAAAATGAATGGGTTACAAAAGAGAGACCATGTCAAACGAGGTCGGAATGGCCCCAAACTGCAGGGGTAGGTGTGCGAGGAAGGGACATCGCCGGGGGTAGAAGTGAGCCGGCAAAGGCGCCGTCATGTGCCAGAGAACGGTGACGCCTGGGTGCTGTTTCGCTCGTCAAGGAAAGAGCGCGTGGGAGCGCATGAAATGCGGGATGGGAAAGCGGTTGCCGAAAACATGTAGATTGGAGGGTTGGGGATGGTTTTCGTTATTCCCCCAATCTAGCTCTGATAGAATGTAAAATGAAAGAAAATATAGAGCATTTGTAATTAATACTAGAATCAGAATATTAATTCTGATTTTCAATACATACCATTTGGTTTAGGTACCTGAATTGATCAGTTTCCAATGATATGTAATTTTTAGTAGGTGTGGGCTTAATATATCTGGTTTTATTTTAGGCTTAAATACTTTTCTCGTCCCTGCAATTTGACGCTTTTTTTCATTTGTCCTTGTATTTTTTTTAGTCTTTGGAAAATGTGTGTTTTGTTTTTTCGTCCTTAAAGTGCTTTAGATAGTGCTCTGAACAGTAAAAATGCATTGAACAGTGAAAAGTGCTATCTAAATTGTTTTAAGGATGAAAAACAAAAACAAACACATTTTACAAGGACTAAACGAAAAAATAAATTTGCAAGGACGAAAATGAAAAAGTGCTAAATTGCAGGAACAAAAAAGGCAAAAGCCTTTATTTTATTAATTGAGAAACTGCAAAAGATGTGCATTGTCAAAGTTATACAAATTGGATACCCTAAGTATATGATCCTTTGAATTTTTCTTTCATTCTTGGTCTGCATTAGCGTGTATAAGTGATTATGTCATTGTATTTAACTGTTTTTCCTTGCAGTCACATCCTCCTGGAGGTTTGCTTCTTACAAAGTTCAGTAGTAATCAGACTGCTCTTGTTGATTTGGCTTTGCCCATAAGAACATCATCTCCTTTTGTGAGTCTTATACTCGAAAGAGCAGAACACGATTTACCTGTATATATTTGTCTTTTGTATGTCTTCCTTCAGGATTTTTTCTGCAACGGTAACATCTCTCCCTTGTTTTCTCTATCTATCAGGATAGTTTTGGAAGATTGCATGACAGGGGGAAGGAGGCCCCAAAGCCAAACAAAACCATAACTAAGCTTTTCCCAAATAAAGTGACTATTTACATGCCACAGGTTTGTATGTCATCACTTGTTTTTCCCTCGCATATAATAATATAAATGTCAAACCAATTAGCAAAATGTAAGTTGTTGGTTGAAGGTATATGGATGGGTTTATATTTTACATGCCATCCTTGAGGCTTGAAGCATGGATAATGCAGACATATAATTATAAATTTCAGTTTCAATTAAAAGAATTGGAGTGCGAAGTATTGAACTCATGACCAGTTGGTCATATAGAACCTTTTATACTATGTTATAATTAAAAAATTCAAAATGTTGGGTAAGGTACATCCGTACATGAATTGTTTATATCTATAACAATATTCATTGTATGTTTCTTGATACAGGATGAGGCACTTCTAGCATCTTGGAAGCAGCAACTTGAGCGAGATGTTGAGATTCTTAAAATTAAAGAAAATCTGCACAATTTACGTACAGTAAGTATCTTGTGTGAGCTTGTAATTTTAATTCAAATTGTTTTCGGGCAACTCATTATAGTATTAATATTATTATTATTTAAACCTAACACCTTATATTTGGTTTTCAAAATCATTGTTCTGGTGGATTTTGCGTCTTTCTCATGTTATGGATTCACTCTATTTTGCCTGTTGAGCCATCCCTTTCCGAAAAACTTTTTTTGCTGATACCTTGGGTTTTATATTTAAACGGGTGACATGGAACAATGCTAGACAACAAATTGGTTGTTCTGGACCTAAGTAAAAAAATTTTGTACAAGACAGTCGGAATAATTTTTTGAGCCATGACTTTCTTTAATGAATATGGATCTAGCTCCTCTAAAGTGAGCAACTGTGTTAAGTGAGAAAACAAGGATACATCTGTTGTTGATTTTAATTTTTGTACCTCAAATGCATTTAACTTCAAATCAATGGTGGGTGCAACTTTACTTTCTCACATTTGTGCACTTGCACATTTTAGAGGGGGACTAAATTGACTGGATATAATATTAAAACTTCTAGTTCTAAAGTGTCTGAGGCAAGTTTTATTTGATGTTGTCTATCAAATAGAATTCATGGTTACATCATATTTGTTACTGAAATGGGAGCTTCAATGTAATTTCTCATCATAATTTTGATATTGTTTCCTTCAAATCAATGTTAAATGTGGTTGTCTTGGCTTATATATGTGTGTGTGTGTGTGTGTATATAATGTTGCTACATTTTAACCTAAGCCTTGTTATTTCTATTTGCTAAATCGATTGTTCTGTTAACATTTTAAGGCTTATCACTAGGATTACAACAACAAAATATTTTTGCTGCTAGGTGAGGTCGGCTTTATGGATTGTACAATGTCATTAGGCTTGATTAAAAACCAAATTCTCAGGGATACTATTCACCATGAGTTCCCTCTAAACAATTCATCCCAATATTCTTCTTGGTTCCTCTGTTTCATAGGGTTTAAAATCATGCAATCTATTCTCCCTGATGCTTTCACTGTCCTTTTCTCAATTGGTGCCACACTAATATCTTCTGTATGATTCTGAATGTTTTCTTTATGGTACTATTTTAGATTAGATCTTATCTTATGTGATAAAGTGGGGACTGGGGCTGCATTTTATTACTTTGTTGTTCTGCAGTGCTTATGCTTATACGTGTTTTCCTGCTTTTTAGGATTACTGGGGTTAGGAATTATGTAAGTTTCTTAATTGAACTTAGGCCTGTATCTCAAGGAGTCGGGGTGTAGTACTAATGATGAAAGTGTAGTCCTTTGTAGTTAATTCCGTGTCTCTTTTAGAAAGTATTGGAGTTTCACATGCAACTACATACTGTTGTTGGGACTTTGTTGGAATAGCATGCAGTTCATGTATCATTGTATCATATATTAAATGCATTTAGTTTTTACAGGAATTAGACAATTTTTATTTAGGACATAGAACCCAATTACTTTTAGCCTAGGAAATAGTACCCTCTTTGTTGATAACGTCAATGGATGCTTTATTTAATATAAGAAAGCGTCTTTCAGTTAGCAACTCCATCTTAAATCTCGCCCTCTAAATTCTGATGCAAGGGAAGGGAGAATTAGATAGGGACAGTTACTGGAGTTAGTTAGAAGGGATTAGTTAGTTGGATGGAGGGTAATAGTTAAATAAATAGGTGAGGATAAGGATGGAAGGGGCATTCAGAGAATTAGAAAATTTCTACAGGAAAGTCTTGGAGGAGAATTGTTTCTGCTATTCTCTATTGTTCAATAAAATTGTACATTTTGGGTGTTATTATTACTTGTTAGGTCAAAGAGGAAGGAAAAAGTACCATTATAGTAGTTAGCTAGAGGGGGTTGGTTAAATAAATATGACGATGTAAGGAAAGTGGGAGCATACTTAATTATTCGCATTTGGGAATTGAGCAAATTGTAGAAAGGGGAAGCCCTTTGATATTAATCCTCTCCTCTTCTTTGTTTTCATTCAATATTAATAATAGAATCATTCTATTCTCATATTCCATTTACTGGGTTCCTAACAAATCTTTCATATTGTGATATAAACTAAGCTAATCTGAGAAACAGGATACACCTTAAATAATTAGAAGCTAGACAAATGGCAGTTTGATATGGCTATTTTTGTCAGAGTTGTTATTTTCCTTCTGTCAGCTATCATTCTGTTTCTTCTTTTTGTCTCATTAATTTATCATGTTGATGTATACATTTAATATTGGACCATGTTGTGTTCTGTAGATTATAATTGCTATCATGTTGTTCTTAACTGTTTTTCATTTAATTTTATTTATAGGTTTTGAGCCGTTGTGGGGCGGAATGTGAAGGACTTGAGACCTTGTGCATTAGTAATCAGACACTTAGTATTGAAAGTATGTTCTACCAGTATGTGCTTAAGGTTTTGCTGCTTAAATATCTCCTATAGCTTTTTTGCTATATTGCAGATGCAGAGAAGATAGTTGGTTGGGCTTTAAGCTGCCATCTCATGCAGAATGCTGAAACTGATCCTGATGCAAAGCTTGTGTTGTCTTGTAAGAGGTAATCATTAGCTTGCTCAGCTTGTTATTTAATATACATACATACATACTTACACATATATATAGCACTTCTAGGTTGTGTTGTGTTATTAATCATTAGTTATTCTTTTTAATTTTACCAGCATCCAGTATGGGATTGGGATCTTACATGCTACCCAGAATGAGTCAAAAAGCCTGAAGAAGTCTCTTAAGGTGATTGTTATGGAGTTTTGCTGCTTTGATTGTGGGAGATAGTGACATCCAGTAGTTTGTTCCCAACTTACTGCTTGGAAGTTATTCTGTTGATAGAGTTTAATCAATTTATTTCACGAATGCTGTGTTTTGAATTATCCCTCGTATGTTTTTTGAAATCAGGATGTTGTAACAGAAAACGAGTTTGAAAAGAGGCTTTTGGCTGATGTTATTCCACCTAACGACATTGGTGTTACTTTCAATGATATTGGAGCTCTTGAAAATGTCAAGGATACATTGAAGGAATTGGTTATGCTTCCTTTACAAAGGCCTGAGCTATTTTGCAAAGGGCAATTAACCAAGGTTTACTTTACAGATTAAAACATATTCTATTGTTTAACACGCATTCCTTTGTGACTATTGACTGGAGAAGTTAGATTCCATTGTTGTTTGTTTCCTTCCCTGCTTTTCACTAGTTTTTTTTTTTTTGTTAAAAAAGTTGATTGACTGATGAAAGAAATATAAATAATCTGACCCAACTCGTGATATCTCATTTTTGGTAGTAAAAATCACAAACATTATTTGGAGTTGTAGCCCATCTCTTGTCAAATTATTAATCATTTTTATTTTATGATTGTGAATTACCTTCCATGCAGCCGTGCAAGGGTATCCTATTATTTGGTCCCCCTGGAACAGGTAAGACAATGCTTGCAAAGGCAGTTGCTACCGAAGCTGGTGCAAATTTCATCAACATTTCCATATCAAGTATCACATCTAGGGTTAGATATGATTCACTGGGTTTATTTTAATGTATATGTTATCAGTTAGTTGTTCATTTTAACTGTGTGTTCTTTTCCCATTTTGCTTCAGTGGTTTGGTGAGGGTGAAAAATACGTGAAAGCTGTTTTTTCCCTGGCAAGTAAAATTGCTCCTTGCGTGATATTTGTTGACGAAGTAAGCCTTTTGCATAAATGTTATTAGTTTGTATCAATTCCAACAGCTGAAAAATAAATCACTGAAAATTACTATGGCTTCTTGTATAGGTTGATAGCATGTTGGGCAGGAGGGCAAATGCAGGGGAGCATGAGGCCATGCGAAAGATGAAAAATGAATTCATGGTGAACTGGGATGGCTTACGCACAAAGGATACTGTGCGAGTTCTTGTGCTTGCAGCCACTAATAGGCCTTATGACCTAGATGAGGCTGTCATACGGAGGCTGCCTCGGAGGTGAACTCCATGTTCAACTGCTCTTCAATTCCTTCTTTTTGCTCTTCTTGGGAAGGGAGTGGGTAGGGTGTTAATAGAACTAATTTGTTTGAAGTTTTAATCATATTGGTCTTCTACAGATTAATGGTAAATTTGCCCGATGCTCCAAATAGAGCAAAAATATTGAACGTTATACTGGAAAAAGAGGACTTGTCTTCTGATATTGATATGGATGCAATTGCAAGTATGACTGATGGATATTCCGGAAGTGATCTTAAGGTTATGGGTGTTCCTTTTTAACCCAATACATTTTGTAAATTAAGGTTATGGGTGCCTTCATGCTTGCTCTTTTATTGCAGAATTTGTGTATAACGGCTGCACACCGTCCAATTAAAGAGATATTAGAAAAGGAGAAAAAGGTATGGCTTTTCGGAATGACATCTTAGCAATATGCTAGTTTTTTTTTAATTAAGTTTTTCATTTTTTCTCGATTGTAAACATAGTTAGAATGGTTTGAGCTTGCATGAATCCATTCATACTTAATGTATAATTTGTTGATGCATGACAGGAACTGGCTGCTGCTGTATCAGAAGGTAGATCTGCTCCTGCATTAAGTAGAAGTGGAGATATCCGATCTTTAAACACGGAAGATTTCAAATATGCTCATCAACAGGTATATAAAAAGGAAATCTCTTTCATGCAAGATCCTTCTTTAAAAAATAAATAAACAAATAACTTTGTGATATTGAAGCAGCTATGTGCAAGTGTTTCCTCTGAATCCATAAATATGACCGAGCTTCAACAATGGAACGAACTATACGGTGAAGGTGGTTCAAGAGTAAAAAGAACACTAAGCTATTTTATGTGAGAAAACCTTCTGTACAAATATTTCCCCCATTGCTGCCCCTATGTCCAGAAGCCCGTGTACTGTAGCTTTGTGCCGGCCTCATAATGCTTGCAGGGCTTGATGCCAAGCTGTTTCGTCTATAAAAATGAAATATAGGTTTTGTAAGTACCTTTTTTTCTTTCTTTTTTAAAACCTAAACCTGTGGGATGGTGGGTTTTGAAAGGAGTGGAGCTTTACAGAATTTTGCCAGGCTCTGCTGCATGTATTTTGTTCCTCATCCCCTGGCCGCCACCTCTGAAAGATGTGTGTAGCATTAGAAAAAGAATGTAAAAGCATTTATTTGCCCTCTTAATGGAATCTCTGCTAAAACAATAAGCATTTAGATCATCCCTGCTTTCTGTTATGTGTATATATGCATGATAGTGATCCCCTTAGTCGAATTTCCTTAAAAATGCAAATCAATGAAATTTTTGTTGTACTTGTGCGATGGTTCAATTCTTTCAATATTTTCAACAAATCTTTATTAAATGCCTTTTCATGTAACATTTTTATATTAACATAATGTGAATTGCTTAAGCGGTTTTACACCATCAAAAGCATGCATTGGATAATGATGTCAAATAATCAGCTTAACTGTAATTTTGAAGTAGACTAACTGTTTTTTTTATTGTTGATTCTCTAAAATGAAAAGAAAAAACTTTTACGACTTAAGAACATGATTTCAATAATATGTCAAAATACTTTTTTACTATAAGGCAAATTAGATGTTGATTACATCAATAAAGTGTTGGTACTTTATCAGATTTTACATATAGTTTATGCAGTAATCGTATCTAAGGTCAAATGTAAATCATCCAATAGCAGTGTTTTGTGATAGTAAGTTGTAAACTTTCCTCTTAAAGTGGTCTATCAATATAAGAAATAACAAGTGTGTTTATTCAATTGTAATCGTTCTGTTCTATTGAAAAAATAATGCAAGAAATTCCATAGCATGCTTTGAAGAAATAAACGAACATGCTAAGATGGAATAAAGAAATGTAGAAGTGACTTTGAAGTCGAACATGATTTACATGCGAATGTGCCGTACAAAGGTGCGCTTAGTAAAATTGGAGAAATGCTTTTATAATTTTTAATAGATCTCTAAATTTGAGATTGTATGCATTAGGCATTTTAATCTGTGGAATCTTAAAAACGTTTTGTTAATTCACTTTAGTTTTTTTTATAGTGTAAAACCACAAAAAATAAAGTAAAAAAAAAAAAACCAGGATGATTGGCTTTTTATAAAAATAAAGACAAACACTCGGGACTAAAAATTTAAGTATCTTACTGTTTTTCTTGGCATATGGTTGCTCAATTTATCGGACAGAGAATGACATTATTTTGTTGCTCAATTTATCATAAATTATTGGAAGTCACTTTATACCCTCTGTTTTGATCTTTATACCTCCATTTGTTTTGTTTTTGATATTTCCAAAATACATCTCTTTCCTCTTCCCTATTCCCTGTCTCTTTTCCCCTCCTCCCATCCGTCCATTATTCCCTTCTTCCTCTCACCTTCACGGCTTTACCCCTCACCGTCTCACACTTCCCCTACCACCTGAGTTAAAATTTAGTGGCTTTGAAGACCAGGGTCGAACCAGAGTGTATTAAAGGGGAAACATTTTTTTTTAGTTAATTATTTAAATATCTAATTTTTAATAAATAATGAATTTAATAAAAAATATTTATTTATTAATTTTGTGTAAAATTAATATATGATCTATTACTGGAAGAAAATTAAACATATGCGAACTAAAAAATCCTGGAGGAAAGACTTCTGCTTGCCCCTTGGATCCGTCACTATTGAAGGGGGGAAGTTGCAATTTTTTTTTTCTATAAGTGAATAACAACTTAAATTATTATAGTTTATATAAGTAGTATTAGCTTAAATAAGTCGCCAACAACTTAATGGAAAAATAAGAGAGAAAGTCACGGTAGTTTTTCTTCCTCAAAGTCCCCGAATCCATTTCCTACCTATGTCCACCATTTACGCTCCCCTCTCACATTTTTCTCTCAAAAGTTGTGTTGGGCCATCTTTGACTTCTATTTCTTTTTTAAATGATATGGAAAACTAGTTTGCTTAAAGTATTGCATTAATGAAACTTTGAAGTTATCAAACTTGATAATTTCATGAGAGCTTTATAAGACTCTATTTTATATAAAAATATTAATAAAATATTTATAAATAATATATTAATTAAACATTTCAAAAATTATTAAATTATAAATTTCATAATACTTAAATAATCAAATCTAATAATGATAATAGTGATAGAACATTTCTATAAAAGATTTTATATTTTGATTAAGGAACAACACACTAAATAAATATTAAATTTTAAACACACATAAAACAATCTAAATTGACATATGTTATTTATTTAATTTTTATAAATTTATTGACTTGCTGACTTAGTTATAAATTTAAGAATCTATCAAATTTGTATTAAATCTACTCGTAGTCTAATAAAAAATCTTTGTACATGAGTCAATTTGAAAAGAAAAAAAAGTAGACTTTTGAAAGAGTTTACAATTTTAACTTTTGAGTTTGATAAAAAGGAAATATTTTTCTTAATATAATTAATATATTATGGAAAACCTTTATAGAAAAATACGTTTCGAAAGCTAGATTTCGAAAGGGATAGTTCTGTAAGAAAAACAGAATAATAGGCGAGCGGTGCAAAGGTGTGTGGACACTGAACAGAAACTTCCAAATTGTTTGATAGAGCTTTGTAATCTCAGACAAAGCAAATCAACAACCGACCTATCTCATTTAGGACTTCCAAAATATTACAAAATGTTGGAACCGACAATCACACACTCTAAACTGACAACAAATTAAAAGGCCGTCGAATTAATTCGGTTTCAAATGTGACCTATAAGTGGGTTACGGCCAATATTTTTTAATACTGCTTGAAAAGTTACAAATCAAGTTGCACATTGAGATTTTCTTGTGCCTTTTCTGGTAAAGATGAATTTTCCCCATACCTAGCAAGCTTGAATCAATAAAGCACGTGATATTCATTCATTCAATATCCATTAATACTTTTCACTAATAGATTTTATCCTCAATATTTGTTGTCAATAATTTTGGAATATTTACTACAGGTACGGAAAAATTAATGCATAAGCTATACATTATTTCGGCAAATGCAGAAGGTTGAAATGCAGTACTCATTCCTATATCAGAATTTAACCGACATATATGGAAATTAACCTTAACCTTAATATTGACAAGAATATCATTGGTAATTGTTGGAAGCATGTATCTCCAAAAACTCAAACATTTTACTCTCCTTATTTATTACTCTGAGCCTTATTAAGTGAGTGTTTTCTTAAAAGAAAATAAAACACCATCAAACAATAATAACATAACTCTCATTAAGAAAACTTGAATAATTATTGAAATAGCACAGTTGGGGCAAAATCCAATAGTTATTTTGATCACTATCGAGGAGCAGCTAAAATAGTACTATCATGGATGTGCAAACAAATCAATCAAATTTCAAATACACACTATACAGAATCAACATTTATATATACATGCCTCACTGCATCATAATTCTGAATTCTTCAAAGCTTAGGACACCATCCCCATTCAAATCAAACTGTTTGATCATAGATTTGCACTCATCAATGGATTTGGACTCACCCAACTTCTTAAGCATCTTTTTCAAGCTCTTAGGGGTTATAAACCCAGACCTTTCAGTGTCATACATCTCAAAAGCTACCTTCAAGTCATTCAACTTCTGCTCCTCTCCCCCAGCTTCCATGAGAGCAATGAAATCCTCCAAACTCAGCAAACCATCTCCATCAGAATCCAATGCCGCAATTGCCATCTCAGCTTCCTTCATAGGAAGCTCACCACCCATCATTCCGAGCCCGTGCTTCAGCTCTGAAGGCGAAACCTTTCCATCACCATCTTCGTCAAAGTATCTTAGAACATCCTCAAAACCAATTTGCTTCCCCATGTTATAATGCAACGAACCTCAAATCAACTAGAACTCCTTGGTACAAGTGATTTGACACTTGAGTTTCTAATCAAAATCTGAGATTCGATTCTGAAGCTTAGGAATGGAATCACAGTTAAAGATATCACTTTATCTCAAAATAAGTCGACCTGAAGAGTAATTGAGTATCAAATAGAAGGATAAGATATCTCTTGATTACGACAAACCTCACACAAAAGTCCTTGCCACAAACACTTAAAAAATGTAGTATAAGTAACAAAAAAACACGGTGGAGCGTCTAAAGTGTGGAGTTAAGAATGAAGTGGCAGAGGATATCAATTTACTCAAAAAAGGGACTGGCTCGATGAATATCAAATAGAAACCTCAAATATTCTTGATTACACAAAAAAAGTAGAACCTCAAATCAAAGTTGTTGCCACAAACACTTGTGTTGGAACAACTAAAGTGTAGTAGTATAAGTAACAAAATATAACTTTGTATGAAAATGGAAATTTTGAGTTGTACTATATGTTGTGGTTTTGGGCTATGGTATGAAACATGAGATTTTGCGAGTGGTCTTTATATAAATTGGGTGAAGGCGGTTTAAGGGGCGTGTGGAGGTCGTGTAGAAGATAAATACTACTAAGATTAAGATACCTAGGAAGTTGCCGAGACTGTTCCAATTTTCAAAAGACAATAATTGATTTAAGAGCATGGAGGCCACGCCATAGACACGTGGCACGATATCATAGGTGGACCAAATTGACAAATTGCAATTGAAAATGGATACATAAACGCGGAAGCCACGAATAACGGTAAACTGCTTCCGCATTGGTGAGAGCAACGTGGCAACAGTGTTGACACTGCGGACAATAAGAGTTCAACACGTGTCCATTCTCGGTTCTAACATGTAAATTTTTTACCATATTATATTGTCATATCAATCATTTCATAATCGTAGATTATTTTAAGAATACATAAATAATCATATTATATGTTGAAGGTACTATGTTGTACAATTAACATTAACTTCTCTTGTTATTTATTAATCATATCATCGTTCATAAGCACTTTGAGCATTCTGACCGTTGAATCAATAAAACAAAAACGCGAATTGTATGAAAAAAAAACAATTGAGTACTGCGTTGGATAGCACGTCCTTATATTCTACTATTCTCCATCGTTGTCAAATAGTAGTGTTTAGACTTATAGAGTTATTTATTAAATTGATATGATTCCCCATAATGTCTCTACGTCAATTCTAATCTTTACGCTAGTTAGTTCTTTCCCATTAAATCGTTTAGTTGAAAAGATGGAGCAACCTTGCTAGCACGTTACAGATGGAATAGCCATATTTTTTGGTCCTCCATCACCGTCTCTTGGCACTTGTTCATCATGAAATTTCTCACAACCCACCTTGGAAAACGATTGCTGGATGTGCCTGAGTTAAGTTCTTCAATGGTAAAGAAGATATAAGATTGGTCAACTTGATATTTCTTATAAAAATTAACAAATTAACATTTGTCGTTAAAAAAATCTTTAATGTTGAAATTTTAACCTTGGAAAAATTTGGATGCTCATGCCTAGTATTATTGGTCTGAACGCGGAGTCTCTTATTCAACTTCGTTTCACTTTCCATTATATGGTGATTGTTATTCAAATGAAATGTACGTTTTTAGTTAGTTTTGCACACTAAATGTGATTTCTTCTACTGAAAAGACAGTTATTTGTTTTTTTAATAAGAAAAGACAATTACTATTTGTTGTTCTTGTAAACTTCAATTTCAAACTTTTCAGTTCTATAATTCACCGTAACATATTTGTTATCCAAACTGCGAACATGATGCTGTTTCAGTAATGGAGACACATTTGCTTCTCTTCTCCCTTTTAAGGATGTGATATATAGAGAAAGATTCGAGGATAATGATGAATCTGAATTTACTGGGTATAAATGTAACTTCGAACTTCTAACCAGCCAAATCAAACGCGTCTTAAGCTATAATATAATAGGATAGCCATCTGTTGGAAAAATAATTACTTGACTAAATTAAAGAACCAATATGTTAATTCAATGGTTCTACGTGTGGTACAACTAGGTCGGTTTTTCAAAGTGTCTTTTTTATTACTTAGAAGATATTTTAACATATTCTTTGACTTTCGTTTGATATTAATATAAATATATCATGACAACCCACCCATCTACCCTAATGACGTGCTATTACTTATTACAAAGAAATTATCCATATAACCTAAATGTTAATTGAGATATAAATAAAGAGAGAAGACAGAAAAATATAAGTTTGATAGATTATATCATTGTTTTAAGAAAAATACTAGCAATGTACTCTCATATATTCTTTTGAACATTAATTTATTGGAAATTAAAAAATTTGCAAATCACACATCTTATTTAATAACTTTCGTTCATAATTTTATTTATTTATTAATTATTTCAACTAATAAAAAAATATTGAAAAAAAAAGAATGTATTATTAATCATTCACTTATTTTAAAATCATACCAAACGGGTTTGTTCAACTGGTCCAATAAAAACTTGGTATGGTGACTAATTTGTGAACTCCAAAAGATCTGGCTTTGTAATTATATGCTGATGTTAAAAAATATCTATCCAACATGTCTTGGTTTACACATTTGAAATGAATATCAGCCTTCTAGACGTATCAGATAAGGAGTCTAATAAACGAAGTTATGTAATTTCAAATATATATTAGGCTAAAAATGTAATTTTTTCAAATTCCTAATTTTAATTTCTCGTTTTTAATAAGAACAAGAATTATACACTGATAGTATAAATTTTTTTATAGTCATTTAATCATAACTTACTATGTATGATAAGTTTGTTGACTTTTAAAATAATTATATTAAAGTAATTTAAACAGTGACTTGTGATTAATCAGTGTATATACATTAATCACTTTTTAATTAAGACATTTCATTTTTATTTTTTAAAATTTTACTATTTTTGTCCATATAGCCAATTTTTGATAATTGATTGAGTACTTCATTAACAACATTAATTGACATGTGTTATGGGTACTAAAATCGTATATTTTTTAAAAAGTGAAAAATAAAAAAATATTTCAATTAAAAAATGGAGAGTAAATCTTATTTGTAGAAGTACTGGACGAAAAATTATATTTTAACTTATATATTAACATACAAAATGTCTAAATCTCACCGAATGACATCATTACATAATACCTTACGTGTATGGATGAATTTGCAAAAATAATATTAAATAAATTAATATCATGTGATATTAATTTTAAATTAATTTAATTTTAGAATGGTATAATTTTATATAAACATTTTTATTCTAAAGGTAAATTAATCGTAAAACTCTTTAATCTAATACAAAATTTTGCTTCAACTCAATAACTATGGTACATGAAATCATTTTTTCAATATAAAAACCAAAATTATATTCAACTTCATGTAACTCTTTCAAATACAAAATCGCTTGTACAAATTGAGGCTTCACTCCACATAAATCAAATTAATAAAAAACCAATGATTTACTATCATCGCCTATCTGATAGAGAAATTTACTATGCAGAATATCGGCGTGGAAGACAGTAGATGGGCATGCGATTTTAGTGAAAATATGACGTCAAAGTAACTGTTTTGAGTCTTGCTTAGTTGCACAGGGCAGTATTTATCCTAGAAATACTTTTGGGTTACATGGTTGCTACTTGCTATTGGGTGGAGATAATTAGCTTAAGATTTGTAAGATTTGGGAAGGTATTGCATGCGTAGCATGTTCTGTATCAAAATTTTGGTTTTTATTTTATAAGGCATTATCGGGCTGTACTTGTAATGGTGAGGCACCTCTTGTGCTATTTCCCTTTCATTAAGTATTAATAATATTCTATGTCCCTTCTTCAACAACAAAAAAATCAAGTTCAACAATTAATTTAAGTTTCATTTTGTCGAAAGATAGACTAATAAAACCATGACTTAAACTAAGATTATTAACTACTACAATTAATCGAAAACATTGAACCACAATTCTCCTTGGTATGTTCCTTGTACAACTTTCAGAAGTTGCCTCGAAAACCATTAATCGCAAGAAGGATTGCATTAGCAATACGCGTCTGACCTGCTTTACCCATCTAAATCACTCCACATTATACATGGCTCTAATCTATCATTTTCAATGGTAAATATGGCTTGATCTAAAACACAACAGGATAGGACAGCACTTGTATTTATCAAACTATGTCAATTTTCAATTATGAAGTAATCAGTTTCATGCAATCGGTTCAAAATAAGCTAGCAAGCAAAGGAAACTGAAAAAGATATCCATGAGTTGCTTCATCAAGCTCCAGTTGCCTCAACCATTTCTTGTTCCACGGTGGTTGGGGTAACTGGGTAGTAATGGTAATGAAGTTCCCCAACATCATCACCGGACAATTTCTTCCATCCATTTGGACCCACATAGTAAACTAAAAATCATAAAAATCTCCAAGTTAGTGAAACACGTGATTTCGTGAATTACAAGTTTATAGCTATAAATTATGCATCTAAAATAGCTGCTGAAAGGTACTCACCAAGTCAGTGATAAGTGATAACAACAATAATATTACTATATAAATATTTCATCCTACCTAGTAAGAAACCATGAATTATTTTCAATTATCCATTTAAATGGATATAGTAAAATGCACATCATAATTTTCAGTTATCATGAATTTGTCTAAATACTAATTTATTGCTGGTCAGCGAGAGGATAGCAACAAAATGTCATAAACAGATAGAAGTATGTAGATATAGTGGGGGGGGAAAGAAAGTACCGCTAGCAACTCCACCACTGGCTCCATCACGAAATGTTGCGTGATAAATTGCTCGTCGAGCAAGTTCAGCAGCTTCCTCAACTGACAGGTCATATCGGTACCTAGATGTATAACAAGGAAATTGTCAACGAAATTTGGCAGAAGAGTTATAGGTGATAGTTAAATAGGAAATTTAACTAACCCACTGTCCAATACACCATAAGCATATGGTGAACCAGATCCAACAGAGAATCTAGTGCCTTTAAGTCTTCCTCCTTCACTATCAACATAATATAGACCAGGACCCTAAAAAAGAGATAAATGCTGTAAGTAACAATTGGACTAGCTGAGAAAAAGTTGCTCAATAATTTGTCTCGTGAATTACCGTCTCATCCCATCCAGCAATCATGGTACCAACAGATAACCCCATTCCACGATAAGAGTATAAAATATTGGCAAGTAGCTTTGAGGCTCCTGTCACTGAAATTCTCCTTTTATTTGCCAACTCATGCAAACGACACTACAAATAATGTGGACCAAATCAGACAACCCATGTGTAACTTCATAAAACATAAAAGGTAGAAAACATATCTTGGAAAACAAAAGCCAAAAGAACAAAATTCTTTTAAGTTGATTGAACCAGTCATTTAGATCTTTTATGTTACACCTAGTCCTGTTAGTCGAGCAACGGTTAATAATGAGTAATGACCCAAACTAAGTGTATATAATCTGGAGGGTTTATACCAGATGGATAAAAATGACAGAATGGGGAAGGGCTTGAAGAATGAAGATACACCAAACAATGTATTATTTGGTCCTCATCAGGCCAACAACAGCAAACAATATATCGTTTAGATATGCAAAGAGGTCAATCTTAATTGAATATCAGTTCAGCCAAAAGTGGAGTGGATCACTGGATGTCAACATGAACTAGTACATTCAAAACAAACCTATCCAACAATAAATGCCAATTAAGTAACATTCCTAGCACCAGTCTATTATTTAGTCTAGATGTTTTCAAAGGAAAAATAATGGAAGCATCTACACCGATGTGCATATATTGATAAAAGAATACAAGAATAAAATAAAGTGCCTCCCTTGATATAGGTAGGTAGAAGGAATACTAATACTAATTATATACATGTTATCAGTAAAAGAAAATTTGCGGGGAAAGGCCATATTAGACCACACTCAGATATGACTAGTGAGTAGAATATGAAAGGAATCAAAATTGAAAAATGTTTGGAAGCTACACAATTGTGCCCTATAAGTAAATCTGAATTGCATAACCATTTTATACATGGGGAAACGATTATATCTGAATTGCATAACCATTCTTCTAAACATATTCATCTTAAATAAAAGGTTATATCTGAATTTTAATTATCAGAATTTTCTTCCCAGCTATTTTCATTGTTCCCAATCAAAACATAATTATTTTCCTTATCATTTTCATTCCCACCATTTATATGGCATCCCCAACAAGACACGAGAGTACCCTCCCATAATTCAATTTCCATTCCATTCACTTTCTTTCACTCCTTACTTGCATCCAAAATACAAGCTAAGATGCTGCCGGTGGACAAATATTTTTCAGGCAATGAGTATAGATGTACTTGTCTTATGGTGGACTCTTGATAAAAAAAATGTAGCATTAAAGTATGTTAATGCAATCAAGGATATGTATGATAGGACTACCACATGTGTGAAAGCTTGTAATAAAACATCAAGGTATTTCCCTATCATGGTAGGTGTTTACCAAGGTTCAGCTCTAAATCTGTACCTCTTTGCCTTAGTGATGGATGAACTAATGAAAGATATTCAAGAGGAAGTATTGTGGTGTATGTTTTTTGTAGATGATATCGTGCTTATTGACAAGACCAAAGATGGTGTTAATAGGAAACTGAAATTGTGGAAAAACACTTTGGAGTCTTAAGGATTCACGATAAAAAACAGCAATACTGAGTATATGAAGTGTGAGTTTTCGCGGATAATAAATGGTGATCAAGATACAGTGCATCTACTTGATCAAGAGGTACCCAAGAAAGATGTTTTTAGATACTTGGGATCAATTTTGCAAAAGGTGATGAGATTGATGAGGATTTAAATCATAGAATCAGAGCAGGGTGGATGAAATGGCGGAGTGCATCGGGATTTTTGTGTGACCGCAAAATTCCCTTTAAACTAAAAGGAAAATTCTATAGAGCAGCTGTAAGACTGCCAATGTTATATGGAGTGGAATGTTGACCAACACATAGGCAACATGAGCATAAAATAAGGGTAGCAGAAATGAGGATGTTAAGGTGGATGTGTAGTTATACAAAGATGGATAAAATAAAAAATGAGGATATTCGACGAAAGGTAGCAATGGTACCGGTGTGTGAAAAGATGAGACAGCATAGATTGAGCTGGTTTAGGCACGTTATGAGATGACCATTGGATGCTCCCATAAGAACAAGAGTTTGTTACCAAGAGCTCGACACAAAGAGAGGTAGAAGTCAACCGAAACTTACCTGGGGGGTAGTTAAACAAGACCTAATTGAGTGGGATAAAGATTGGCGGATAGTATGTTTTAGGAAGAAGTGGAAAAAAACTATAAGCTTGGCGGAGAATTAAACCCATTAGTATTTTCTATGTTCCAGTCGTACCCTTTTTTTAAAGTTTTTTTTTCCGCTTCATTTCTCCCCTCCTCCTTTTACCCATCTTTTATTTTAGCTTATTTTTCCTCTCTTTTGTTTTTTTTTCCACTTTTCTTCCCCTCTTCCTTTCTCTTTCTTTGTTTTATTTCCGATCTATCATTGGGTTCATCTACCACGGCCCTCAATTAACTTGGGTTAAAGGAACTGTTGATGTTGATGTTGAGTATAAATGTACTTCAATCTACTCTACTAAACTATAACAACAATAACAATAATTGCAAGGAAATAACCAAGGAATGACAAGGTGTGGGAGATTAGGGCAGAAATTTTGCAGGAGACTGACATAAAGATAACAGAACAGACAAAAGCAACCATGCAAGATACAAGGTTCAAGGTTGCATAGATTACCTTGATCCCAAGATTCCTGTGCCAAAACTGACAATCAGCAGCACCTCCAGCCATTGTCCCAAGCATATACGGATTAATTTCAATAATCTTCTTCACAGACTGCGATGCTGGAGACAGCTAACACTCAAAATTCAAGAACAAAGACACAACCACAAATAGACAAAAGTAACATAAAAACTCAGCATTCACCAAAGGAACAAAGAATAGTGAAATTAAATTAAAAATTAACACACACTCACATATATATCCTCCCATGCTAGCTCGAGAATCAGCAGCTACCATAACACCCTCCTTAAATATAAAAGCAAGAGTCGTAGTACCCTTCGCGGGCTTCACCATCTGAATAGCTTCTTTCACAAACCCATCGAACTATCACCACAAACACACACAACACTTCAGTTAAAACCATGATCAATCTTCAACCCTTCTCTAACAAAACCCTTTTTATTCCCATCCCCCCGAATTTCAGAAACAAATTTCAACCCAATTTTTTTTTCTTCTGATTTTCGTTCGAACAGTTTCAGAAATCGTGAAATTCAAAACTTGAAGACTTGAGAGTACTCACATCGTTGGGATTCGGAAGGTCGAAGGATGGAGCAGCGGAGAGTTCTCCAACGGCGTCGTTTTGAGGCGCAAGCAGTGTGGGAAACGATTCGAGACCGGTGGTATCGAGCTTCATGATTGCGGATTTAGTGACCTAAATGAAAAACAAAACCTTAAACCTGAGACCCAAAAGTAAATAAATAAACAAAAATGCAGAGAAATTGAAGAGAAAAAGAATGCAAAGTTTTAAGAATGTGACGCACCGATTCTGCGAGAAGAAGGAATTGCAGTGTGAGATCTCAATCGTTGAGTTAGAAGCAATGAGGGGAACGTAGAAATAGCCACTGTCTTTTATTTTTTATATTTCAGAATGTGTTGGCTTGGAGAAAAAGGCAGGACTCCATTTGGGGAAAAACTTTATACACCAGCTAAATGACTCATACACCCAGAAATTTTTGAAAATACCGAAAATGCCCTCCCTTGTTTTTGATATAGAGAGCTGCAGCACGCATATGGTTTCCTTTTTTTGTATTATCAAAGTTTTGCATTTTGGTAGGGGTTGAGTGCATTGTGGCCTGTAGCTGTGCGTTTTGGCCGATGGTGTTTGGGTTGCCGTTGGTGGGTGGCTCGGAGTTGCAGACAGCGGTGGTGGTGAAGGTAAGCTGAGTTTGTGGAGGCTACGGCTCGATCAATCCGTATGATGCATACGGATTAGCTGATCCGTAGACAATTAACAAGTAAAAAAAAATGCTTTTAGGTGGTTTTAATTGGTTAAAATTGAATTTAATTATCAATAAAAGTAGGTGAAAATAGATGTTAGTTTTAACTTATGGGAATGCATTACGTGGATAGCTTGTGTTAGTAAACATTGCTTTTGTCAATTTACATAAAATATTTTGAAATTGTTTTATTTTGTAGTTTTGATGGTGATTAAAATTGGATACGATTTGTTTGATAATATGATGTTAACGTTTTTTAACTGTTATAATGTTTTTATTGTGTCACTTGTTGAAAGCGTTTTTTATTGTAGTTTGTTAACATGGACAACGATGACTGGATGTATGATTGCATTATGTCTGAAGAAATTCATATGAATGAAGATATCGGAGATGAGCGTAGTGCGTTTGACAAAGTTGATTGTTCTGCAGCCTTCAGTACTTGTCAGGTATTTATATCAATTGTAAATTGGTTAAAGTTTTTAAATACATCAGTTATGGAAGTTTAAAATTTGTTATTGATTTTTGTAGCTTTTCCCTTCCCGCGAGGATTTATTAAAATGGGCTAGGAATGTTGCATATGAGAATGGGTTTGTAGCTGTGATAATGAGGTCAGACATGTATACTGGAAAGAAGGGAAGAACATCATTTGTTTTAATTGGTTGTGAACGAAGTGGAAAGTATAGAGCATTCAACAAAAACATGGTGCCCACAGTGACTAGTATTAGAAAATGTGGTTGTCCATTTAAGTTGCAAGCCAAACCAGTACCGGGAGGTGAAGGGTGGAAGGTGAAATTATTATGTGGGACACATAATCATCCTTTGGCAAAGTCATTATGTGGACACCCATATGCAGGTCGACTGACAAAGGATGAGAAGACTGTTGTGCATGATATGACAAGGGCGATGGTGAAACCTAAAAATATTATGCTAACTTTGAAAGAACACAATCCCGATAGTTGTACATCTTTGAAGCAAGTAATGAATGCAAGATATAGATATCGTACGCGTATCAGAGAAGGTAACACTGAATTGCAACACTTGATGAAGCTTCTTGAACGTGACATGTATATCCATTGGCATAGAGTGAAGGATGAAAATGTCATTCGTGACCTGTTTTGGACCCATCCAGATGCAGTTAAGTTAAGCAATGCATATAATGTTGTTTTCCTGATAGACAGTACATACAAAACAAACAGGTATAGACTTCCGTTATTGGACATTGTTGGTGTCACTCCTACTGGGATGACGTTCTCAGCTGCATTTGCTTTATTAGAAGCTGAACGTGTAGACAATGTTGTTTGGGCCCTAGAACGTTTTAGAGGCATATTTATTAAAATTGAATTTTTCCCTAAGGTGATTGTGACTGATAGAGATTTAGCATTGATGAGTGCAGTTAAAGCTGTGTTCCCTATGTGTACTAATTTACTTTGTCGGTTCCACATTGAAAAAAAATGTCAAGGCTAAATGTAAGACTTTTATCCGACAGAGCAATGCATGGGAGTATGTGATGGATGCATGGGGAAGTATTGTGGACTGTGCTAATGAGGAAGAATTTGATGATTGTATGGCAAAGTTTGACATTGCGTGTTCTCCATGGCCTGCGTTTGTTGATTATGTAAAAACCACATGGCTTAATCCACACAAAGAAAAATTTGTTACAGCGTGGACCAAACAATTTATGCATTTGGGAAACACAACAACTAACAGGTTAGCAAATGTTTAACTTTTGTTAAGTTATTGCTTTTATATTGTTGTTGCAGGGGATAGTTTGTGACTGTTATCATTGGAGTGTAGGGTCGAGTCAGCACATTGGACATTGAAGAGGCTGTTGCAGAATAGCCTAGGCGACCTGTGTGGTGTATAGGATGCAATGCACAACATGTTGACCTTGCAACATACTGAGATTAGGGCATCATTGGAGATAAGCACACATGTGGTGGGTCATGTGTTTAAAGTAACACTGTATAAACGACTGATTGGAATGGTGTCCAGGTATGCTTTAAACCAAATAGCTGCTGAGTATGACCGAGTCCATTACGCAGGCAAAAGCAAAAAACGTTGTGGATGTGTTATGAGAACTACGCATGGACTGCCTTGTGCATGTGAGCTAGCGAAGTATGTTCTTGGGTCCATACCTATTGATGCTGTTGATTTCTTTTGGCGGAGGTTAAGTTTTGAAGATCAAGGTGTAGATGAGGGCCAGGTGGACATAAGTGGAGAGATGGAAGCCATATCTAGGCGTTTTAATAACCTTCATTTTTCTGGGAAGGTCACTTTAAAGACAAAACTTAGAGAACTTGCATATCCTGACAAAAAACTCAATGTGTCCCCCGCCTGAAAAAGTGAAAACAAAAGGTGCGCAAAAGAGACAAGCTGCGCAACATGCGAGGTCAACCAATCGGGATCCATCTTACTGGGAGTATGTGGACGATTTACATTCTGTTCATAATAGTTGTTCGACACCAAAACATCCTGCACCATCTTCTGATAGTTCCAGGCAGACAAAGACCAAGCTACCGATGCTGGATCAGTTTCATACATTCATGCATGAGTTCATTGTAGACATCGTTGATGTTAAAGCTGATGGTAACTGTGGTTTTCGTGTTATTGCGGCTTTACTAGGTTACGGTGAAGAGTCTTGGTCTTTGGTTCGTAATCATTTGCTTAAGGAACTTGCACAATGGTCTGGTGAATACATAGCATTGTTTGGTGGCGTAGACAGATTTGAGCAATTGAAACGGTCCCTACTAGTTGATGGGTTGTCAAAGGTATAATAATGTTACTATGTTTGTACTTAAACATTAACCATGGTAGTTATATTTACAGGTCAGTGGTTTTCATGTCAGGTAACAATTGATAAGTGGATGGATATCACCGATCTAGGATACGTCATTGCATCACGGTATAACCTTGTTCTTGTTTCTCTGTCTCT
The DNA here is from genome assembly GCA_013407115.1 of Glycine latifolia. Taxonomy (NCBI): domain Eukaryota; kingdom Viridiplantae; phylum Streptophyta; class Magnoliopsida; order Fabales; family Fabaceae; genus Glycine; species Glycine latifolia. The sequence continues at coordinate 14,296,509 of CM023946.1, read as the reverse complement.
GAAACAAAGCATGACGTTCTTTCCTTTAAGAAGCCAACCACCTGCCGATGTAAATGTTCATCGGGTCATTTGTATTGGACATGTGTTTGGAAATCATTTTGTTCAGGTATAACTTGTTGAACACAGTTTATTGCCCAAACACTACTTGTAACAAATGTTAACCTAATTTGATGTTGGTTATTGTTTCAGGTTGCACTGAAAGCTAGATGTCCTATTCCATCACCTGCGTTGTTATGGTCAAGGAATTGTTACAATGTTGCAAATCAATGGATAGTTCCTTACCAATATAGAATAGAAGCTTATAGACAACTTCAACATATCCATACTGATTATGTTGACGTAGGACTTTAGTTAAAAGTGTATTATTTAAGTTGATGTTGTTGACAGATTATGAATGTTGTTTAAGTATGACGTACTTTGATGCTTTGTTCAACCATGAATACCATGTGTTGTTGTATAAACATGTTTTCATCACAACCGATAAGTCAATCCGTATGCAGTGTACAATGTTGAACTAAAATAATGTTCATGTTCATAGAACATGAAGTACAATAACAACTACGCTAAATCTAATAATAAATAAAATGCCTCGAAAATCATCTCTAATGCTGCCTCTGCCTTGTCCGTCTCTGCCTCTGATACACACATCGGTCCTCGGTCACTGAACGAGCTATACGCATTAGTCGCTCAGTAGCGGCATAGGCATCAGTCCAAGGAGTAACCATGCGTAGGTCTATCATCTCCTGTAAGCCTCGCGCTATCCTGTCAAATGTAGCCTGAACCAATGTCCAACAGTAATGCTTAATAACATAACCATGAATACAATTGAAAACAAAATCATATAAAGTAGTTTCATACCAAAGCATGTGGAGGGTCCTCAGATGCAGGTCGAACTGGTGGTGGGTCATCAGGCTGAATATGTGGAGGATCTGGTATGACATGTGCATCGGTCACAGGGTGCCTAACAGGATCGCCAATCTGAGGGGGACGCATATATGGATGAGAGACTCGGACAAACCAATCCATATAGCCAACCACCGTCTGACTGGGATGAGTAACAACATCTGTGGTGGCTGCAAGGTGCTCCCCAAAGTGTATTCATCTGTCATCAACCTCGTCCGTGCTTAGCGATTCTGTATCGTGTGTCTCTGGAATCGGCTGAACATATCCGAACTGACGCAACACCCTCTCAGGTAAATGTCTGACCATAATCGGGCCACACCGAACATACCCGGAGAATAACGAAATGACGTCGAACTCTCTATGCGCACGATGATCGGCATAGGGAGTCCAACAAACATCGTCGACAACCAACCTGTCTAGTCGCCTCCGGTATGTGGTGCACGGTAATGCCTGAGCAGCCTTCCATCGACAAGCACGTGGCTGTGTCTCCAGGTAACCTTGCTGAGCAGTCACATTTCCCACCGATGGGAAATGCTCATAGATCCAGGCCTACACCGTAATTGTTGCAACATAAATTAAAGCAATTGAACCAATGTTAACAGAATTACACATTTAATTTGATGTGGTAAGACTGGAAATGATTACCTGCAGTAACGTTATATAACCGGCAAGATGTTTACCATGGTGCTGACATGCATAGTTCAGATTAGCATACATGTGAACCAATGCTGCCACACCCCAAGCAAATCGTCCTGCGTCTCCAACATCTCTGAATGCCTCCAAGAATACCACACTAATGTGTGTAGCACTCTTGTTGGCAAAGACTGTGCACCCCACCAGATGAAGCAGGTACGCTCTGGCTGCTACATCCCACCGCATCTGCTGACATCTCACTGCGTATATGTCTCGCAGCCAAGACAAGCGGACATATGCTCCATGACAATGCTCCATCTCCGCTCCAGCTTCCTCGGCGGACACCTCAAGTAGATCAACAGTCAACCGAACTGCCTCGCCCACATCAACAGGGTCATACGATAACAGTTCTCCTTCGATCGGGATACGCAACACCGAAGCGACATCATCGAGGGTGATCGTCAGCTCCCCAACAGGCAGGTGAAAGCTGCTGGTCTCGGAGTGCCACCTCTCCACAAAGGCTGAGAGCAAACCCCTGTCACCCGTCTCCACAGAGCATGAAATCAACGGGGCTAGGCCACTAGCAGCAACAAGTCCCTCTATCTGGGGTGCAGGACGGCCAAATTTTTGAACCTTTCTTCCGTGTGACGCCAATTTCAACTCAGGGCGATCCTGCAATCAATTTACATCAATGTCAGCGATATACTTCAAAAAGCAAACCAATTTCAACTACACAACTTGTACCTGTCCTTCCCAGACTCGAAGAGCCACATGCTCAGCATACTCTGTCAATACTGAACCGTCCTGTGGCCCACCTGGAAACGATTCTACTTCATCACCAACACCCTCCATGGTAGGCATCTCAGCCTCCACACGTGGTTCCTCAACATGATCATCCTCATCCATAACAGCCCCCAACTGTGCATCCGAAACCACAGGGTCTACAACAGCTGGCCCTGCCCTTTGTCTTCTGGCAGATGCCGTAGGCCTCCGACGTTCAAGACCTACCTCTTCATTCCCACTACCTCTGCCTCCATCTCTACTAGATCCTCTGCCTCCATGTGGACCTAATGCTTGATGTCCTCCTCGTGTTCTAGCCATAATCTGCTATACAACAAACCAATCTGCAATTAACATCTCATTCAAATACAAAAATATGAAATCCAATCAACTAAACAATGACAAATCCAACCATCAAGACAACCACTAATAACCCACAACTAATTAATACACGGAAGCATGATAACCACTATCAAAGGCAACCAAAAGTGGTATAATACCATAACAGCAATTCGCCACAAAAGTCGGTAAAATGATACTCAAATAAAACCACAAAGCCAACCATCATCACCACTACCAAAGCCAACAGAACTGTCATGACCACTAAACAGTAATCATTAATCATAACTGGTATAATAGCATAACACCAATAAGCCACAACTAATTATTATTACACTTCGAGGAAATCACCATATATGATGTTGATGTATCACGTTCATGTTTATCATGTGCTTCAAATTAAAATCAACAATGTGTCTCAGAACTAAAATCATCCACTATACAAGTTAAATCACAAGGTCACAACTTCAATCATTGTATAGTGAGGATCTTCACTAATATATGGTAACAAAAGCCAAAGAAGTTCCTAAGAAATTACCAAGTCTCTTTGATTATGACTTGATCCTCATGTTCATGGTCTATAGATAGATGGTTACTGTTTCCATTTCATACTTAGTCTATTAGCCAGTATGTGTTAAAAAGTTACAGCGACTCCCCTGGTTTTGCAAAACAAAGATGGGATTTTGCAGGGGTTAAAAAACTCTCGTATTTATGAAGTTGGCAATTATACAATAAGATTTTTTTCCATAGAGATTGGGTAAACAAATTAATGGGCATGTAAATAGCCTCTTACAATGTGGTTTTGTTGCAGTCCACAATTTATAGTTTAATATAATGCATACCAAACAAATCAATTTCCATAAATCCAAAAATTACTATTATCATCATTACTACATCATCTAATGCCATAATATCATTCAATTAACTTTCCTAGGGGTTCAAATATGTACAAAAACCACGAAAACACAATTCATAGATTCAGAAATTTGAAAAAAACCTCAACTGCACAACTCTACGAATTGAGTAATCCGTATGCAGTGTACGGATTATCTAATCCGTAAGATTCACGACACCCTCCCAAAACGGCGCTTACCTCAGACGGCGGCCGGAAAACAATGGCACCTCCCACAGTCGACCAACAACTGGCAATGTAGCAATACCCAAGTCGGAGCTGACCAAAGCAAGGTGTGCGCCGGCAACCACCACCAAATCGCAAATAACCAAGGCAAATGAGACGGCGAGCGTAAAGAACGGAGGAGCTGAATAGTGCCAAGGCAAATGAGGTCCTGTAATTTACTTATTTTGTTAGGGGCAATTCCGGTATTCCACTGTTACTTTCTGGGTGTATGAGTCATTTGGCTGGTGTATAAAGTTTAACACCTCCATTTGGGGCGGCTCGGCCTATATATACAGTACATCTTGGCGGCCCATTTAATTTTCTGACTCTTTTTTTCCTTGGATTTTTCTTCCTACACCAGCTAATTTTCTCATACACCCATCAATAAAACAAAAAATTGAAAATATCCTTCCGAATGGATCATACGGATTGACCAATTTTGGTTGACATCGGTCCAAACATTTTTAAACCAACATCAACCAGGACTATTTTTTGACTAACACCAATCAATGCATTTTCAGTCGACGTTGGTCAATAATGTTTTTGGTCGATCTTAGATAGGATTATTTTTTGGTTGAGGTCAGCTAGGGTTTTAGTCAATGTCGATCAGTGATATTTTTTGTTCGACATCGACTAGGAATTTTTTTATCAGCATCGATCATAACTAGTTTTTGGTGAACATTGGTTAGGATTTTGAAGATGTCAAACAGTTTGGAGTTGGCTTATGTTTTAAGAGATGAAAAGGGCAATTTCCTCAAAGCATTTACTGCCACAACAACTGGTGTTCCAACACCTAGAGAAGAAAAGTCTTGGGCACATCACCAAGCCATAAATTAGACTCACCCTCTTGTTATGCAAAATGTGATTTTTGAACTTAATTGCAAACTGGTAGCACATAACATGGTCAACAACAACAATGGCTCTACGAAATTCTATGCCATTCTTCATAGATGTAGAGAAATTTCTCAAACTCAATGATGAGTTTTGAAAAGAGATAAGCAAATTTAGTAGCTCATAACCTAACAAAAACTTCAAGATTTTATGTTAACTCTCATGTTTTTAACTAAATCCCTTCTTGTATTGTTTCAGAAGTCATGAATGAAATGATATAACTATGTTTCCTTTAAAAAAAAAAAGAAGTATCAATACTAGCTCACATTTTTTATGGAGCGCATGATAAACTGATGTGAAGTTGTTCCAATATACCTACCTATTGATCTTGAGTTTGAGTTTTTGATATATAATTGAATTCGAGTTTTGCAAACCAAAATTAATTTTGAAGATATATGATTTATGTTTGAATTTTTTTATTATAAAAATAAGTTAGGAGTAAGACTCAATATAAAACTTTTGATTTAACAAAAAAATAATAAAAAAACTTAAAATTAATTTTGGACCTAAAATCAATTTTGGACAATTCTTCAATGTGAAATAAAAAATTTAAATTTTTTTAATCTAAAATCATTTTAGACTCAATCAATTCCCCACTGAAGTTTGTGTTTAGATGGGTGTTTATAAAATTGATTTTGAATCAACATGATTTTACATAATTGATTTTAAGTAAATGAAAGTATGTTGTAGTAACATGATTTTTGTCACAATTGATGGGTATATAATTACCAAAATGTGTTTTATCTTTGGTTGTCATCAAGACAACATCAATATTATATAGGAATATACTTGGAACATATTTCATGACTCTTCCTCAAAGTGATCGAGAAGCTACTTTCAAATGCTTCAATGAAACTGGAGTCCAAAATTTAGAATCGTGTTTCCAGCCCACATGTAAACATATTGGTCAATACAAAAATCATATGCGAGTCATCCTAAACTCAAATTTGGAGTTCCAAATGCACATACAAACACACTCTGTAAGTCTGGGAATTTAAGTTAGCACTCGCAAGTCAAAGCATGAAAACTTTCTTTTCAGTATTCAATGTCTGGAAAAAGGTAGACATTTCCATGGTTGCTTAGGGCACCCAATATGTGCCACCAACAAATATTATAAATTATGACACAAATGTAATAAAAAACGGGGACAGGCATTTGAGGTGGAGAATAAATCGTCCCATAAACTCAGATACCCCCGTGTCAGTATGAAAGCCAACCCCTTTATGTTGTCTATCCCGCAGCCCTAAAAAAACTGGGGATCTTCAATGTCATGCAAGTCATGGATTATCTTCCCGGTCACCACGCTCAAACTTATCAACAATTTTAATGTAGATGGTTCTCCAAAATATTTCTTATCCTGTCCAGTGTCCACCATATTTCCAATCATTTTGCAGGGGCTTCTTTATCAGACATTATCCTTTCCATGTCCTCTATGTATGGCCAACTTTTCTTCCTATCCTCATTCTTGATCCCCTGATTAAAATACAAAATAAGTTATTTGTTGATATAGTAGCTATCCCATAATTGTATTTATTATCATTTTGTTCAGTGCACAAAGATGTACTGTTCTACTGTTCACTTGTACTAAAGCTGAATATGACCCCTTCTAAGTGGCTTCATTCACAGTATGAATTTACTATCTCCATGTTAATGAATGTAGTTAACATGGAGAGACACAGGTGAAAGAAAGAATCATGTTCTTTTTTTAACATATTCTTTGAGATGGTCGGAGGTATCCATTGAAAGAAAAAATGGGTAAAATTTTTTGCCAGCAACCATAAAAGGGTATGTCGACCCATAATTGATATTTACTATCACAATTCACAACAGATATGAATTTATAATGAAATCTTCATCCTAGATGTATCAAGCCCTTGAAGGAAGGTTAGCCAGCCTCACTTTGCCGGAAAACACTAGTCTGACAGCAAAAAGTGTGTAAGGAAACCTCATAAGATAAAAAAATAGTGAGAGATTTTTCCTAACTTACACAAGAAAAGCAGGTCCATCACTGTTGTAGCCCACACACAAATGCAAAGTAGATTGGTGCATATGATGTGAATTTTTTTGAGTAAGTTGCTAGGCATTCAGGGAGAGTATTGTAAACAGGTTAAACAAAATGTCATGCAAATTATTAACAAAAGACCGGCAATCAGAATAAGAAATTAAGTTCCTTTTTCACATGAATTGACGCTTAAGGTCATTTTGGTATGTGGGTGAAAATTTCATGAATCAGTATTAAACGCATGATTTATCATCCCATTTATACCTTGTACCATACTGACCAGTGACCATTAATCATAAAAGCAGTCCACCAATTCTGTATGGTTTTTTAAATGACTCATTTTTCTTTATAATATTAACATCAAGTGGATAAAAATAAGAAACAAACCTCATATTTGACTACCAAAGATGTCCACAGAGATTTGCACTGTCCAGGACTTCTGCTGATCCCATCAGCCAACAATTTTTGAGAAATCTCTTCCCAGAGGGCCATCCTTCCCTTCACAATTTGAAATCTGTCACTTAGTTCCTCACGCATACCGATTAGCTTCTTAACTTCCTCAGTTTTCCATTTATTTCTCTTAACTGATTTTGAAGACTTGGCTTCAGAATTAGATGTTTCTTCTGACTTGGCTTCATCAATGTCTTCAGAATCATCTTTCTTCAAATTGGATTTTTGCTCCTTTGGTGAAACATAACTATTGTCAGCACTGATTGACTTCTCAACTGGTAATGATGTAATGAATGGTTTCCAAAATTCATCTGAATCCTCTGACTCAGATAAATCATCCTCGGCTCCACTTGCAGTGTTGTCTTCCTCAGATAAATAACCCTCAGGCCCACTTGCAGTGTTGTCTTCCTCAGATAAATCATCCTCAGCTCCAGTTGCATTATCAATACTATCATCTGTACAACATCATAGAACATGCGTAATAATAAATGTGAGACACAAGCATAAAAATATTACACAAGAAGAAATATATGTTAAAAGTCAAATATCTCCATGTTGAGTGTGTGCAAATGCACAAGCATCAAGCATGCATGCGTGAAGCCAAAAATAGAGTATATCAACCATGCATTGCATTCTGATGTCATTTTACTAAAAGTTATAAACAACAAAAGCATCTTATTAGTAAAGAAATTTACAGTCTCTTATCCATTTAAGAACAAGTACAATCTAAAACATTCATATTGCCATTTGCTTATGCATTTGAAACAACATGAATCCATTATCTCAAGATTCACAACAAACAGGAGCCAACTTAAGAGCAATCAAAACTCATTTGGAGAATGAAATTGACCTTCAATATTGGATTGTTTTGAGAAGGAAACTGCTAGAGTGAAATTCATGATTAGCTTGATATATATATATAAAGCTTCCTTAAGTTTCACAAACAATAAACAAGTTGAGTGCAAGAACTTGAGTGTCGCATGACAGTTATAAAGATGTGAGCCACAAGAACAGAGTCTTGACTAGAGAGATGTTGCCATGCTCCCCTAGCCATGCAAGCAACAGTCATCTAGAGGGAGATCAAGACAAATCCTTCAACTCAGTAAGAAAGTGGATTCAAAAGTCATGCAAACATATGCTTGATGTCACATATCTGATAAAATGAAAATACAAGCACAAAAGCAAACCAACCATATCTTCACAGTTCTATATGTATTCCTCAAATGTTCATTGATGTTACCTTTAACTTGCAGTGCAGTGGACTGATTTCCCTTCCCATGTCCATCCACTGCTTTACTTAATGTTGACATTCCAAGACCCAAATGGGATTTGCCAGACAATTTTGTGTTTATCTCATCAGCAAGAATGGCTGCAGGTTTTTCTATGGCAATGGCAATAACTTCAGGCCGTTTACCACTGTACTTCCTCACCATCTTCCTCAATACCTCAGACACAATTCTTTCGATGTGAGCCAATGGACTCTTTACAGGGCAGCTTGAAAGAGCTGCACGGGCAGCTTTGTAGAGTGCATCCATCAGCTTCCCTTTGTCAAGCCATAAGCATCTAGTGGTAATCCTTATCTTCCCTTTCAAGGTGCTTTCAGCTGAACCATCTAAAATTTTAGGGCGAAATATTTCCATGCTGAAAAACATAAATATTAAGATGTCACTAAACATGACTATGACATACTTCTTTTGAACTTACTCTACAACTTGAAAGATCTACCTAATGACAATGATGCCATCTAATGCGATTCTCAATCTTTCATCAATGAAGAGATCACTAGATGTACCAAATGCTCTATCGCCGTCACTATATTTCAACTGCATGAAAAAGGAAAAAAATATTAAATAATTTCTAAAAGAGGGCAACAGAATACAGAGGGCTGCCAACCTGTAAATTCTCTTTTCCAAGGGAAATGAAACCATTAGAAAGGACTCTTCGATTTCTCAAATGTGAAACACCAAGCATCTCTCCATTCTTAATAACCTGGTGCATAAAGCTCATCAATTTCTTCATGTTATGTAACAAGTCATATGATAAATTAATATAAAATTCATTGTATAGGCCACTAATATGTCAATCCAAAAAAAAAAAAAAAAAAATAGGCCAGTAGTCTCTTCTGTATTATATTAAAACATCAGATACAGAAGAAATGACTCACAGCAGTGTGCCGAATCCCAGTTGATTTTCCAAGTAATTCATGTTCCTTCAGGAACAAAAGTTCTCCATGGATGGGAAGAAAATGTTGTGGCTTCACTATTCTAAGTATTTCTTCCTGCAAAAATATATATTTCCTTTACTCTTATCATATCAGACAAAAAAGCATATATGGAAATCATATTAAAAGACTCATTACATGAATGAGTAAACTGAAAAGGCATCAAAACAAGTTTGACAAGGCCCACTAATTCATGTGATTTGTAAAATCTAGCAATCTGGATAACTAAAACCAGGAATAAAAGAAATAACAAGAATATTGAAGAGTTTGGAAGGTGAAATTAAGATCTAACCAGGTCCAGTTTCTTTCAAAATATTTTTTAAACTCTCCTTGATTAGTGGAATGGTAATAATGATTTGGTAATTTCAGTATACCTTGCAAAAATATTGACTAGACAAAGATGATAAAAAACACACAGATACAATGACTAAAAAGAACAAAGAAGCATTGGCATGCAATAAAAAATTTACCAATTCTCCACGATATGCATGACCAGATGTGTGCAGACCTTCATTTTTCCCCATAACAATTGTTGATCCAATCTCCGATATGCGGTTTAGCATTTTCATCACACGAGACTCATTACCAGGGATAACCTAGCATTTTAATTTAGAATCACAGAACAAATTGCACAACACAAACTGGTTTGCCGATTAAAAAAATTAGAAATGGTATTCTTACAGAAAAAAATAAAATAAAAAATCAGACACTGACACAAGAGAAAGTTCATGCCGAAAAGTCCAACACTGTAAGTTAGTTACTAAAATGGATTGAGACTAAAAATAGTATATTGTAAGTTTCAAACAACAAGTCAACAACAACAAAGTCTTATCCCACTAGGTGAGGTTGGCTACATGGATCACGCAAAATCATTTAGAATGGTTAAAAACCAAAAATTTAGGAATATTATTTAGCATGTAATCTCCCTTGACAACTTCCTCTAATGTCCTTGTTGGTTTCCCCTTCCTCCTTTTCACAAGACTAAAAGTTATGCAATCTATTCTTCTGATCGGTGCCTCTTGTGGCCTTCTTTGTACATGTTCAAACCACCTTAACCAATTTTATATCATCTTTTCCTAAATTGGTGCTACACCAATCTTTTCTCGTATATAATCATTCCATCTTTTGTCCTTTCTTATATGGCTACACATCTATCTTAACATTCTCATTTTTGTTAACCCCACCTTTCTCTCGTATTGTCCCTTTAAAGTCTAGCATTCACTACCATATAGTAAAGTTGGCCTTATATTTGTGCAATATTGTAAGTTTCAAACACTGAAATCAATTCACTGGCAACAGGTTCATTTGACTATACTACACATATCTCGGCCTTTAGATAAAGTAAAAAAAAAAACAAATAACTAAGACAGTATTTTGTCATACCTTAGCTGAATACAAAACAACATCTTCCTTGGCTAGTTTTAAAGCATGACTACTTCCATAAGATGCAAGGTTCAAGGCAGCACGTGGTTCTGCCTGACACAACAGCACATATATTGTCATGTCTTAAGCCTGTCCAATGTTCATAATTCATGAAATTAGACAACCTATAAGGATCTTGAAATAACTTACTTGAGAACCTGTTGTTACAATTAGCAGATCCTTTGGAGCATAAGCATCAATATCCTCAGCTTTCACCTTATGTATAATTAGAAATAACGAAATGCAGGGCAAGAGACATGAGACTCACAAAAGCTGTTATAAACATTTGGTTAAAGATGCATAGTTCTCTTATAAATTTAGAAACACAAAGGGCACATGAATAACAAATTAAAAAAGCAGTAATTATCCCAATAGCATGAAAATGAATTAGATTCATACAGTCAAGCAAATAGTTATTGGCTCACAAGTTATTAAAGTATTGAATAAATGTTTCCTGGAAATTCTAACAAAGATGCAAAAATTGATATATGTCAAAAAATCACTTGGCAATATATGTGCCTCTATATGACCAAAGAGTAATACTCTCTATAATTTTGACACCATCTAACATGAAAGTCTACTAGTCCTGAAAGCAGATGCTTAAACTTAAAAGTCCAAAGTGGATATCCTGGAAGATGAGTTTTGAATTCACTGATAAAGGAAGGAGGGGCAAGTAGTTCATCAGTGACAAAACATGAATATTGTATTTAAATGACCATGTGGAACTTCTCAAAGTCAGTGTAGTCAAAACTCAAAACCAATTGAGGAAAGGTAACAGAATGGCTCCCTAAGTTAAAACTAATAGGCAAAATTCATAAGTGGTGATTTATCTTCTTGAAATTAATTTCCTCAAACAACCAAATTAATAAATCAAGCTGATTAGTATTAGATTTGCCCAACCTCTTAAAATACATAGGCAAAAATCATAACCGGAGATTTGCCTACTTGCACTGACTTTCTGCTAAACCTAGTTAATAAAACACGCTGATCAGCACAAGACTTTTCTATGGTCCAGCAATCAATCTCTTACAAATTTGGCAGAATTCTGCAGTAAAGTCCAAACAGTAATTACCAGAGTGGATGGATCAATTGGAGCCTTTCCATCCTTCCAAGCTGCATCTAAATAAGTCCTTAAAGACATGCCAACAAATACCTGATATAACAGTTAAAGTATCTTAACATTTTTGTCATTGTAAATAAGATCATTCCCAACTGTGTTAAGTATGCTAGACAGGGAGAACATTACCAACTTTCTGCCAGTTAAATCAGCAGCGGCTTTCACACTACCAAGCCGATGTAGATTTGACGCAAATTGGGTAGTAATAACCCTTCCTTTAGATGCTGAAATATGTCTCAACAATGCATCTGCCACAACAGATTCACTAATTGTCCTACCAGGTGAGAGTACATTTGTTGAATCACTCATCATCTGAAAAGTAATGTCCAGTGCAATGATTGTTTCTATCTTTTGTCAATATTTAAGAAAAGGAGGAAAAAGATACATATTTGATCTAAAAGATGAAAAGTGTTTGATCATATTAAATATAAACAGACGTGCATCTCACATGACATCTAAGACTATTCTTTTTCATATCTAATAGAAAAATTCAGCAGAAAAAAACAAAAACAAGGGAAAAACTCTTTCTAACAATACTGAGAAGCAGGGGAAAGAAGCTTGTTGAAAATAATATCCCCTAAGTCCCTAACCATAGTAGATATTCCAGATTTAAAAAGTCTATTACCAAAGAAATACAAATTGAAAAGGTGAAAAAGTGGAAACATGTTATCCTTTGAGCAGTTCTACCAGCACTGGCCATGAAAGGCAAAATAAGCTTAATAGGAGCTGCTATCTAGGAACCACTCAGAGAACGCCACAAACCTTAATAGTTAGTATACACTGACCTCAAGGGAACTGTTAATTACTAGCCTATTAACCCCTCTTGGTCTTCAAACCCCTAATGTTAAATCCAAGGAAAAAGATCAAGATAAATTATTTAAAACCAAGAACGAGTAGCAAATATCCAGGTGACTTACCAGAGTTACTCCTTCTTTAGAGAGTTCCTCTAAAGCTTCACGATCAAAAACTTTCCCATCAAGTGGTGTCTCATCAATCTATTGAATCAACTTCTTCAGCAACAGGAGATTCAAGGTAAATGAAAGGGAGGGACAATGTTCTGAGAAATAAAAGTAAAATTCTGACCTTCCAGTCCCCAGTGTGAAGAATAGTACCATCAGAACAGCGAAGAACTAGTCCACAACAATCAGGAATAGAATGGGTCACCCTGATGGGTTCTATCTCAAATGGCCCAGCCACAAACTTCTTCCTTGTTCTAAATACTTTGAGTCTAGATGGAACAAAAATACCATGTTCCTTCAAACGTTTTCTTATAAGCTGTTAAAATGAAAAAAAGTTACCTTCTCTTGACTAATCAATAAACAAGCAAAGACCAGATATTTGATGACCAAATTGTGTAGCAAATGTTTAGTGATAATAGATATCAATTACAATTTACTTTTATCAATTCCTATGGATCAATGTTGTCAATCCACACAGCAATGAACAAACTAGCAAGTTGCATTTGTATAAATAAATTTTCTAGCCAGATACCTCCATTGTAAAGGAAGATGCAAAAATTGGTGTATTGGAATCCAATGCCGGAATGACCTGACAAACCAATATAAGCTAGGTTAAGAATAGATAAAAAGAAAGAACAATGCACATAGTTATGAATAGTAATCAATTAGAATCTCTTGTCAATAATAATACTAATACAGTAATGCATACCTATAAACAAAAACAAAAAAAAATTTGGTGTAAAAACAACTAAGTATATCTTGACAAAACATCATCTTTGAAAGCTAGTGTTAAAATATGTAATCATTGTAATGTCGTAAACAGGGAAAACCATATTCCTGTAATTATGTTAATTAGGGTAACTGTATGTTCTTGCAATTATTCTTGTATTTATGATTCCTAATAGAAATATTTGCTCCTGCTTGTTCCATACACTCAGATTCATAGTAAGAATACTCCTAGAGCAGCAAAAGAGGAGAAAACACAAGGAACAAAAAAAAAGACATGCTACAAAGTGATGTTTGGTTGTCTATGGAGTCTGAAATCACATAACACACACTTGAAGAGAAACATCCTAGTGACTTGCGAAGCCTACAATTCTGTAAAAAAATATTTGTATTAATTCTATTAAGAACCACAGTTCAAACAAAAGTCGCTCCCTTAGACAAAATTCTCATGCTTTGAGTTGTGAATAACAAGTCAAACCAGAAGTCTCATGGAGAAGGAAGCATTACCCAAGGCAATGCACCAATATGATCTTCATGACCATGCGTTATGATAAGTGCTTCAATCTTGTGGCTCCATTTTCTTATAAACGTGGTATCAGGTATAATCTTTTGAACTCCAAGCTCGTCATAACTGAATGAAATAAATTGTACCAAAATCCGCAAATAAAAAATGCAAGAGTACGCTAATCCGAACAATCAGGTTATGAAGAGTACTAGCAACACATTCTTTAACACATTCTTACTTACACACAATTTACTATTTGTTAAAATTCATTGAAAACTACAAAATGCAGATAGAAAACTATTGCTCCTTCCATTCCTTTTTATTTGTCTAGGTAGAAACTAAGAAACGCAATAAATTTTCTTGATTCTAATAAAAATAGTTATGGAATATCCTCTTTTATCCTTTTTTTTCATTTCTACTTCAGAGCAAAATAAATGCACCTGTGTAAATTAATTAAAGATCCGTTTTAAAATGAAAATAAGGGTATAATTGATAAAAGACCTTAAACTTTGCAAACAAAAGATAAATAAAAATAATTTTTTTCAAAAAAAAAATCTGACCATTAAAAGGAACGAAATTCACCAAAATTTGTGATTTCAAACAACAGTAGTAGCATTGTTTAAAAGAGTTTGTCAGAGACTGTATTGCTAGCATTTTTCCGTCAGTTAATATAAGATTAGGGGTTTACTCTGGAAACATGACACCGGCATCAATAAGGATATAGCGGTCATTGTTCCCGACGAGCATGCAATTCATCCCAATTTCTCCCAAACCGCCAATGGGGAGAATGCGAAGCGGAGGCCCATCGGAGCCTTCGTAAAACTGCTCCATCTTTCGTTGAACGGAATCTTCCATGCTTTTTCTAGGGCCTTCTATTCTCCCCGTTCTTCTTTTACGGGGAGCTACTTTGGTTTTAGATCCATCGCTACTTCCTGTGCATGCAGACAGATACCACATGTGAAATGCGAGGAGATATAAGGTTGGTCTAGTGGTGAAGGGGGAAGAGGTCGCGGTTTGGAATTCCCCGCTAATAAAAACTAACATTTGCCAATAAAAAAAGAAAAGAAAAAAAGAGGTGAAATGCGATAAATGTAAATGTGAAAATGGGAAGGAATCGGATTGGGCGTTCACCTGGGATGGCAGAGAGTGAAGCGGAAAGTGTGGTTGGTTTGGGGCGGAGGGAGAGTGTGCGAAGAGAGAGTGAGAGAGATGTGAGAGCGGACATTCCGACTCGGAAAAGCGAAAACCCTTTGCAGTTGGAAGGGTTTTACAAGTTGGAAGGAGCTCCACCAAGAAGCAGAAGCATAGCGGGAAATGGAGTTTTGTTCATTCGTTTCGTGAAATATCTTTCTTATCGAGTTCTCTATTACGGAACGTGCCTCGCACACGTGTGGGGTGTCAAGCCAAAATCCCATTCTCTACTTCTCCCTTCCCTTGCTTCCATGCACCCCCTCTTGCATCAATAAAGACCAATATTTTTTCAGTAATGCACTAATGTTATAGTTTACATATTTTTAGTTTGAGATGCTAACAAATTGATTTTTGAAAGATTGAAAATTTAAATTTAGTTATTGGATATATAAAAAGTGCAATAAAATAGTTTTGCAAATAATTTAATGACAAATTAATCCCTTAATTTTGTAATTTAATATCAAGTTGATCATCAAAAATATAATTTATTGTCAAATTGGTCTTTAAATATTAAAACTCAATGACAAAATAGTCTAACAAATTTAACAACAAAACTAATTTGTCGCATTTGTTACACATGGGACTAAATCTGTATTTTTCATCTTTTAGAAACCAATTTGTTATCGCATCACATTTTCGGGAATGAATTTAAATATTTACTCTCATTAAAAATACTACAATCCTACCATTTTCGTTAGTCCTGATAGTTTTATTGATGAAAATGACATTTTTACATCAATTGTCAATACAGTTTATGCAAAAACAATGTCGTTGTTAAAATCCATGACCGATGTAAACAGACATTTTTACATCCAAAATAATAGGATAATTTTACATCGGTTGTCAATACAACTCTGTCAACCCATATAAAAATGTCTATTTATAAAACTTTTGTCAATCAAGTTTACAAAGGTTACCAAAAAAGCATAATTATAATGTTTTAAATAATTAAAAGATGAGTATGAAATAAATTGTGTTGAACGAGAAATATTATCTGCATTTATGATCTCCAACAAAATTTTGTCACCGCTCTTAGTGAAAATAAATTCGTGTCAATACCATGATTAAAAAAATTTAAAAGACATAATTAACTTTTTAATAATTAAAGGACTTAATTGAACTTTTAATTATAATTAAAGATTCAATTCTATAATTAAAAATAAATAATTTTTTAATTATCATTTTTTTAATTATAAATAGTCATTCTAAATAACAGAATATGATAACCGAACTAATTATTTCAATAATCAAACTAAATTTAATAATTTAATTTTAACATAACACATTTAAAAGCAATGGCCTTTCTCTTTGTAACAAACTTTGTTACAGTAGTATCTTGTAAATTAAATAAATAATTGAACTATTAAAGTTACTAATTTAAGGTTTTGGTTTTATAATGGTTGAACAAAGATAATTAAATAAACATTTTTAATATATTATTGCATAATGAATTAATATAAGATTGTAACAATTTGTTCGATAAAGTTAGATAAATATTTTTCCTTTGATTCATTAGTTATATAGGAAAAAAATTAATGTACATCCTATTTTTGAGATGGAGAGAAAAAAAGAGAGAAATAGAAAAAAATAGTGGAATGAAGTGAAATGAAATAGAAAATAGATACATGAATAAGAATCCGTAAATAAATATTTTTTAAGAATAATATCCGTGAACTAGTTAGAACTTTTTAAGCCTGTATGGAGGTTATTTTTGGTCCTGTTAGTAGTTTATGTTCGCTGACCCAATTAATTTAAGTAATTCTTAAGATAATAATATATCTATTTAAATCCTAAAATAAGATAAGATAACATAATATAATCAATCATCAATTATATATTGAAAACATTTTATTCACGATTAATTTTTTTTAGTCTAAAATGTTTTTTTTCTTCTGAAAATATAACATGAAAATGTTATTCTTGAGTATCACTAATAAAATTGTGTTTGGTTAACTATCTATTCAAAGGAATAATTAAAACATGTATTTGATTGATTTTTTTTATTTTTTACCAAAAGTAACCAATTTGCCGAAACCTCACGATTTCTATCTCTGCATAAATGCTAAACAAGTTCCTATCTAACACATTGCCTTCCAACATGTAATTATGGCTTGTAGACCAATTACAACATGCCTATGTTGAGTTTAACAAATCACGAAGTCCACCACCACAAAGCTATATTTTTCAATGACATGAATTTCCATACCCCGCAATGAAAACAGTATATCCTGCAAGATCACATTTATACCGAGCATACCAACACCCATTCTTATATTATATTTTAAAATATTCCCAACCAACTTTAAAATAGAATAAAAATAACAAACTTGAGCATATGACACTACTACTACTAAAAAAAAGGATAGGGACCAAGCCCCAAGGAACTCGGTCGTCATTAATTTCAATAAACATTAAGTCACCTGCCTTGTCTACAACCTAAGGCAACATGAAAGCACTACAAACACTATTGATCTTATCAGGAATTTGACAGTGTCAGCACTAGTACAAAGATTGTCCAAGTTTGGGTTTTTCTGCAGATTCTCAACATAACAATCAACATGTTTAGATTGCATTGGTGTGTAATGAAAACCACAATTTGCCACATAACTCTCACGTGAGGTTGGTGTGTCCTGTAAACCAGGGTAATCCTACTTGAGGACACTGTTTTGTGTCTGCTATCGGAACAATAGGTCCCAGAAAGATGCGCCACAAATCAAGTATTATTGTGACCAGCATTGCAGCTCCCAAAGCATCAACAGCCACTCTAGGCAAGTCCCATTTATCGCCAGGTTTCTCATCTATCCTGCATATTTACAAGATTCCCCCATCAATAAAATTAGTACATCATAGACAAATTCCCCTTTCCAAAAAAACAAGAAGGCGTGCATATTCAAAGCAATTCAAACACAGAATGAGGTAACTCAAACAAATGCTAGTTAATAACTTACCTTAAAAACATTGGGAAGCTCACAATAAAGTAGATGGCATAAAACAAAGATCCAACCTTATACATGGAATCCCGGTCCACGAATTGATAATAAGGGAACTGCATAGATCCAATTGCACAGCATTATTCTAAGAAATATGCATTTCATATTGACGGTCAAGTGCAGGGTGAGATGGTTTCAAATGACATCTAGGGTTATATACCCTGAAAGATATATGTATTTGCATTGTTTGTGTCTATTGTCATATATGGGACTAAGAAGAAAAATATAGAAAACTAGGAAACTTAAAATTTGGCTTGGCTGATTCGGTGACAGTATAAAATTTCACAAAGATGTAGGCACAGTATTATATAGCATCCGAGGGGGGGGAAGTCTAAAAACAGAAAGCACTTATAGCTAAAGCCATTTATAAGTAGAAGTTCTAAGGTTGGCTTGGTGGTTGAAGGGAGAAAGGGGGAGGGAGAGGTTGTTTTCAAATCCCTCCCACTAACAAAAACTAACAATTAACATCTGCCGATAGGAAAAAAAAAAAAGTCATTTATAACTTATAAGTGCATCTAGAATTATAAACCTTACGGGCAACCTTAAACATAATGGTACTTCTGTGTGTGCCATGCTCACTGATACTGAATATTGAGTTATCAAAAGACAAGATATCATTTTGATAAGAATATATGTATCATCTTGAAGATAGGAAAAGATATGGAAATTTTAAATTAAAAGAAAAATAAGAATGAAAGAAAAATGTCTAACATGATTTGAGAGATAAATCCAAGAGATGATGGAGGTTCCATAGCACAAAAAAAGCAAGAGAGGCAACAAGTATGCTACCAAAAAAGTAAAAAGAAGTAAAGAACAAGAACAAGAAAGAAGAGACGAATAAAGACATAAAATACCTAATTGGAAAATAAACCAGAGCAAAAGTTAAATGCGGGGTGAGATCCTCAGTATAGAATTTCCAAATTGGCAAACTGACTCGTGTAGATTCCAAAAAATTGCAAATACACATGTTCAAATGCAAATAAGAAATTTAGTCTTTGGGATGATTGTCATAATGAATAAAACCTTGGAAAAACTTGAACAAAGAATAAGAAACATCTAAATGCTATTATTTTATTGGGTAGAAAACATCAAATGCTATGATGCCTCAAAGCTAGTACAATCAACATAAAAATTCAAAACAATTCACGAGTCATAACTAACAAAATATCTCAAGCTACCAAAAGACAGTTATGTTATTTGATTCATATAGCGGAGCCTGCCTAGTAATAAAAGACTCTTGTTGCATCAAAAAAACAAGTGTAAAATGCTTGACAAATATTTGAAAGCATGAGCAGTAACAATTCAAGAAAATTTGGGAAGGGAAATCGGATATCTACTTGAAGATGGGGAAATTTCAATTAATAGAAAACAATGTGTGACAAAAATATAATACAGTTTGCCTATCATAATGCAGAGATGGAGCCTTGATGAAAAAGAAACAAGAAAAATTGAAGCATCAAATTGCATATTCCTTGAATTGTACAAATATCTTGAAACTGAAATTTTTGGGGTTAGGTTTCAGGACCATACATTTTATAGAAAAGATGTCCTATAAACTTGAATAACAAGGATTGACAAAAATTTAAATGCTTTGATACCTCAAAATTAAGACTTGCAATTCATGAAAATATTAAAAACACATGACAAAAAAAAAAAAACAGAATGTTTATTACAACATACATTGGAAATAGCCAGTGTCTCCAGGTATGCTATAAAATAAGCAAGAGCAAGAATCCATGCAGCTTCAGTAGCCAATTGAAGTTTTTTCTGGCAAATCAGCAATAAAATACCGTAATCGACGCAGTGTCATGTTCGATGAAACATGATAAAACAGGAAGCAAACATGAGTGAGCAGGAATGTTGTGTGTGGTACCTGCCGCCATCAAATAGAGCAATTTAATAAAGAGTAAATGGTCTCACTGAGAGATAATTCATAGGTCTTTGACTTACATTGTTCATTTTCCATGATGGAAAGGTATAAGATGCACCAAGAACTGTAAAAAAGTAATGTGTCCAGAAATAATTCCCAACATAACTGAAGATTATTATCCAGAGACTGGCCTGTCAGTATTAAATATGTACATGTCAGGTAGTGAGTAGGTCAACTGATTAAACATAAATATGGTTTATAATTAAATTGATACATAATAAGGATTGCAGAGCAGTATGCACCAGCTTTTTTTTCAGATAACACAAGAATAAAAAAAATACATAGGTATTATAATATGTTAAAAATAATGTAAATAGGATAATTGTATGGATATGTATCATATATTATTTTGTGACAATCAGGTTGCTTCGCATATTGCCTCAAATCTTGTGTTCCATTAGAGGACCAAATACATTGAGATAGATTGTCATTTCATTAGGTAGAAGATCTTTTCGGAGACAATGTCACTTCTAATGCAAGAGGTCTTTAATAAGTCATTGAGAGGTCCTAGAATCAATTATATACGTAACAAGTTTAGTACATATGATTTATATGTTTCGGCTTGAGGAAGTGTTTAAGAAATAATGGAAAAAGGGTAATTATGCGGATATATATAGTTATGCAATCACGATAATTAGGATGACTATAATCTTTGTATTTATGATACCTATTATATATAATAGCCTCCGGTATGTAATTGAGGCACAAAATTCTTCACCTGTCTCCTGTTTTCTTTCTCTCTCTAGAAAATTCATTTTAGGATGCAAAATAACTCGATCTGAATACAAAATGAAAGGAAACTGCAAAGTGTGAAAGGCTAAATCAAGACACCAGAAATTGCAACAATCAAAGTCATCCCCTTTAAAGAAGGATTGGCTAGCATCCCTTTCTTTTCTAGATCTTTACTTGAAGAGTATGGTACCAAACTACAGGCCTACTATCTGGAGGGAATCATGTGGTTTCCTGTCAAGAATACCTCAAATGGATAAATTCACACAATTTTTATGGTCATGCCCTTTCTTATGTTCCTTTTCTTGCATGGAGAATAAAAGCAGGTTTCACACTAAACATACTTTTCCACTATTATTTTTAGATTCGAACTAGTCTTATAATATTTTAAGATTTAAGAAGTGGATACAAGAAAATGCAAAAATATGTATTTGAGGTATACTCTACTAGGCATAACTTTGATGACTTAACGCCTAGTTGTAGTTCTAGAGAGGAGGAGGTGGGAATGTAACGACTGGTAATATTAGGTCCAAACTACATAATTCTTACTGAATGATAAATTGATAATACAATACAACAATGGAAAATTTTACCACACAAAAATACTTGCCTTGACCCAATAACGATCCTTCCAAGAAATGCTTCTATCAGCCTGCAAATTTTTAAATCATAAATGAAATAAGTTATCACACCACTCTCTGTTGACACTGACTTCATCAGCCATTTTCCGAATAAGTCAGTAGTCAGTACTAAAGATGATAAACAGCACCACCACACCAGATCTTGTTAAAATAAGCACAGAATGAAGCCCAACGGAGAAGCAAGTGATTGCTAGTAGCCAGGCTTCAATTCATAAAACAAATTACTATAAGCCAATTAAGCACACCTTTCCAACGAGCAGCAACGGAACAACGAAAGCAGGAACAGCCGAGACCAATCCGATGAGCAAGTACTCCAGCTCTGTGAATTTCTGCCAAGTACCATCATTACTCAAACTCATCATTAGAACTTACAAGCGAAATTTATTATTCATAGTCTATTATTTGCATGAAGAAAGAAATGTGAAAAGTCAATTAGTGTAGCTCAATTTACAATGCACACTTAGTGCATGTTTTTGGTTTGCAGTTGGAAATGTTACGGTGCACATTCAAATGTAAATCCAAAGGATAAAAGCAAGATGAACACAAACAAAAGCAAGATGAAACATGCACTTAGTTTGTCTTAAATAGGGACGAGGAGTGATTAAGCTCCTTGTTCCCATGGTGGGGCCAGATACGATGAAAACTTGGGAGGCCCTAATTACAAAAAGAAATGTAAAAAGGTAGAAAAGGTAAAACCTCGTAAAGATTGAAGGGAATAACAATGCCGAGACAAAGGGTGAGCCAGAAAGGGGTGTAGAGAAGGAAGAAGAGTTCGCCCCATCTTTTGCTGGGGTTTGGAGCCAGCCACAAGCTGGAAGAAGCAGAAGCTGCAGTAATCAATCGCCAAAGATTAGAGAAAGAGAAAGGGTTGTTATGATTATGATTATGAATGAATCTGAGATTTGAGAGAGAGAAATGAAAATGGAAAAGTTACCGGCCATTTTGGAATAGGGATCTTGGTTCTGTGGATGCGAGAGAGATGAGATGAGATGTGAAGTTTGAATAAATGATTGCTCACTCAGTGGATGGTAACTAGACTGATAACAAGCTGAGGTCGAACAGTGAGTGTGTGTCAGCATGCTATCAGAGATTTCAGTCCTGTTCTATAAAACCATTCAGTGATTGAGGCTTTTCCAACTACGTTTATTTATTATTATTTTTAATTATAATTAAAAATTCAACTCAACCCTCAATTATTAAAAATATCAATTAAATTCTTTAATTATTTAAAAACACTACCATAAGATGTATAAATGTTTATTTATATTGGAATAGATCTTAATAGTAACTTCATTTTTAAATCAACTCTGTTGACTACTCATATAAAAATGTGTCATTTTACATTGTATTACAAAATGGATGTAAAAATGTTTGTTTTTGTCAATCAAATTAGCGGAATTAACAAAAAAAGGGGTATAATTATATAATTGAAGGACATGATTAAAGTTTTTAATAATTAAAGGACCAATTGAAAAGTTTTTAAATAATTAAAGGAGTTGATTGAATTTTTTAGTAATTAAAGAACTCAATTGACCTTTTAATTATAGGTTAAATTATAAGTTATTCTAATTTTTTAAATTTATGATTTTGATCCTTTGATTTTAACATTTGGTTTTTTAGTTTTATAAATTAACAATTTTGATTATAAAAAATTATTAAGTAATAATTAAAATTAATAGAATTATTAAGTTAATTATAAATTAAATAAAAACTATTAATCATTAAAAAAATTAATAAAAGATTATTAATCTTAATCCTATCGTGTTCTTCCTCTTCTTGACAAACACCTCTTTTATCTCCACGTTGACTTTACTGGCGGTAACAGGACTATAAGCCTCTAAAAGTGTATATCTTGAGTTTGATCGAGCTTCATGTACTGAAGCTCCACAAACTACACATTGGATATGTAACACGTTTTTCTTTCTCTTGTACTTGCTATCGGTGACACTAGGGGTGATGTTTTGGAATACCCAGCAAATGAACCTAAAATAGACATGTACATGATGTCTACTGACCCAGATGATGCTCCAAATCAAGCAGAGTAAGCATAGCATGTTGTCAACTTGTCAGAACACTTTATACTACAAAATTTTGATATTGTTGTTCCTCATGTGTTCTTAGTACTACTATTCCACGATCAAAATTAAAACTTCATTTTCATAATCCGCATAATAAAGATTTGTATTAAAAGTCATTATAGATTACTGCAGTGAGAGATTTAGAGTGTTTGACACTTGATCGAGAAATGCTTCAGCTGAACGATCAATTGATCCTTCAATATACATAGTTAGTGTATGTTGGGAGGTGGTTTGATCCACTTTGTGAGTCCTTGGATGCATTCATGAAGAAGATCAAAGACACCACGACAGGCTCAGTGACTTTGAAACTCTACAAAGGTTCACAGGCCGGTCCAACACTAAGGGAAGATTAAAACAAATTTTAAAAGAATTTTTTTATTTTAAATATAGAGTCGGGCTAGTATATGTAACTTTTTTAATGTATGAAACATTTTTTATTTTATAAATACTAATAAATTTTTTTATTTTTTTTATGAACCTAAAACGTAAATTTTAATTACTTTATTCTTGGGTAAGCCCTGAATGTTCAGCTATTGTGGTGCAAAGGAAGAGCCCCTATGCTCTCTCTATAGGGAAGACATTTCATCGTTTGTGAGGAGATATATGATCATGCTGATGCTGTTGGCTTTATCAAGCTTTATGGTCTTCCATTGAGGATCGGAGCTATGCTTCAGCAGGATGTCTAAGTGCTACTTCCAAACATTAGTGTGTTTAATTTTGTCTGTTTTAGTTTTATTGTATGTCTGTTTTAATATAATGTGTTGTTAAAATTTTAATATATAAAGAACTAAATTTCCGCTTTTTTTTCCAAAGCAACACTCGTTTCTCTTCTGATTCCATCATCTAAAGACTCAACTACCCAAGTCAATTCTGCCAAGCGGCCAGGGTGCATGAGTTTGTTCACAAAAAGTTTAGAGGAACTATAGACAATAACATTATAATAATAACAAAAATAGTAATAATTAATTCTATACAGATCAAAGTACTTGCCAGATGAAAATTGACCGAATTGGTGTATGCAGCCAATTCTTTCCTACACTTCTAAGAAATCCAAAAGATGAAATGTTGAAATAGCTAGTGGTTATCTTTTGGAGCAGTTTGAAGCAAAACTAAAGAAGTTACTGTCACTGAAGTAGTGGAGTATCAAATTCTCTGATCCCCATCAGCTGTTCCCTGAATTTGAGATGCATATTGAAGGTTCCAAAGGACATCTTCAATGGATGGTCGGCTCCATGACTCAGAAGATATACATTTGTTTGTTATGGAAATCACAACTAATAGAGACTCTTTAGAACATGTAGCTTGCACAACTGGGTCCACAATCTGTTTCCAACCATCTTGATTATTGAAAGATGCCTGCAAAATGGAGTTAAATGAACTACCATAGAAGAAAAAAAATTGAAATGGATTATGCAGTGAAAGTGTAAAAAGTTTTATACAATCATCCAATCATAACTCATCATGTATGATAAATTTGTTGATTTTTAAAATAATTATCTTAAAGTAATTGAAACGGTGATTTATGATTAGATGACACTATCAGTACATAGGCATTAAACTCTAAATTCTATTAGGGATGCTCTATATACTTTTTCTTTTCTTTAATATTGAAAGTGCAAACACTTGTCACTTGAGTTTGAAGATATAATCACTTGTTAACTCTGTCAGATTCCTAAGATCTAATCATTTCCAAACATTGTGTAGGACTTGTCGTGGATGGTATTGTAGTGCATCAACAAGGAGAAAGGATATGCATCTCATTATGTCTTATAATTGGAAGATATAATGTAACCCGAACATCTTTTGTGCATACCATTACATTCAGCACATTTGCTTCTCTTTTAGCTGATAATGAAGGTCCAACAAGTGCCTCGAGTATTATGAATCCAAAGCTATAAACATCATCCTCTAATATTTTCATTTGCCTGAAATTACACATGTTGAAAAAATCATGACACAAATAAACTTCAAGGAAGGATCCATAAAAAGTTTAATCAACTGCTAATGAAATTCTGCAAAATGTATCAGAAGTTATCCCATTTGTTGTGTAACAAGAATGTTAAGAGAGACGACATTGGATCTAGAAACACTATTAAAGGAAAATAAAACAAAGTCATATGGTATATGGGAATCCTTACCATGAATCAGGACTTTCTCCTTTTACCTACAAATCAGAAAAGACAACACTTAATCACTGATGGTGATAGATAAGGTGCTGAAAGACCACCAATAGAGACAGAAACGTAAAGAAAAAAAAAATAATTTAAAGAATTAAAGGATAAGAAATCATACCCCACATGCATCAGTCTCTTCTGATATAATGGATAATCCATAGTCACTCAACTTTGCCATCCAATTCTCATTCAGCAAGATATTGTTGGTCTTAAGTCGATTTTTAAAGAAACCAGGTATCATGCCAGTGTGTAGGAAGTGAACAGCCTTAGCAATGTTAATTAGTACTGACAATCGCTCTGACCAATTGAAAACCTTGCCTGGACTATCTCCTGAACATGCAATTTGACACATTTAAATTTAGTTCACAATCCAAACCGCTTCATAAACTAATTGGTGGGGACCAGAGATTACTTTCAACTTTCTAGGTTCTAATTTCTTATTTATATTATTATATTTCAATTTGAGGGTCTGAATGCAAGTTGGAAAAAAAGCTGCTTACTTAAGCTTTTTTCACTCTTTGAATGGATTCCAAAGCAATTTTAAATCTCCAAGATGTTGTTATCCACTCACAGCACAACTACCACATGGCATTGAATGAAAACAAGCAAAGAAAGCCATAAATATTAAACCCCATTTCCCATTTAACATCCACTACACTTTGCTACAATACAAAGAGGATATTTTCATATTTCTTGTCAAGTTCTGCATTTACTTGTCAGAATAATGGCATTCATGTGAAAACCACTACTTTAATGTATAGTTTATGGCTCGTACATTGATAAGCAACACCTTTTTTTAATTATAAAAAGAAGTAATGTTTGAGACATGGCTGGTGAAAATGCCATACTACAAGGAGATTACTTCTAGCATCGACTAATGATAGTTTCGGAATTACATATTCTTAGAAGTTCTTCATGTAAACTGAACAGGCCGGTCCAACGATAAACGAAATCTAAAGCAATTTTTTTTTTAAAAATTGCTTTAAAATATGTTGAGCTTTTCTACTAATATATGTAGTATTTTTATCAATATATTATGAGGCTTTTTGAATTTTATAAATACTAATAACAAATATTTTTTTTGCTGGTGGGCCTAAACCATAAGCTTTAGTTGTTTTACCCTTGAACTAGCCTGTAATTCACTATTCCATCTTGATTCATATATAAACAAAAATAACTACTTTCAAACTGATTAAAAAAGTTAGTTGAAATCATTTAATTTTACTAATCTCAAATAAAAAATAAGATTATTCCTAAAATATCATTCATTGGAACTTGATATCATAAATAAAATATAGTGACAATTAAATGAAGAGTTTTTAGGAATAGTATCATTAAATATGGGTGAAATTAATTATATTTACTTATATTTTGAGTCCAAGATAAAAACAACTTTTTTTTCTTAAGAGTCCGCAGCTTATATGACTAATGTTCTGCTTTTAGACGATTGGATGATAACGATACTACTTTAATGACTTGGGATTTTAGTAACCATTAAATAAAGTGAAAGAAGCAGTATACTCTTACCAGAGAGATAAGTCTGGAAAGTCCCATTTGACACATATTCATAAATGAGAAAGACATTTGCCTCATTATTCTCTCCTACAACACCATCAATGCAGTGCCCCAGGAGGGATACCAAATGAGGGTGACGAAGCTTTGCAAGCAAATCCAGCCTCAGTTTGAAATTCCTGATTGAATACTTTTTTGACAAAGGCAGGGACCTTATTACAACCTGTATTCCACTCTCCAATTTTCCTCTGTAAAGCTGCTATATCAGGGAGAAAATTTCATGAGTTTCTCATCTGATAAGAAGAAAATAAAGATTTTAGTTGTTCAAATATTAACACCCAACTACCTCATTCAACCAAGTCCCAACTCCCAACAACTTAATAATTAGTATCTTTTTTCTGTTTTGAAATTAGAACATGTTTGTTTTGGACATTACCTTCCCATATATATTTTCACCCATAAAAGTAGAGTTGTCAAAGTTATTTGTGGCTTCCTTTAGCTCTTCCAAGGAATATGACCTACATGTGGGGAGGCCCTCTCTGCCTAACTTTGCAGCTTCAGAAACATACCCTGAAATTAGTACCCAAAAATGAAAATAAATAAATAAATTCAATTTTATGTCCCTCAATTTATCATATATGCATAGTAGTTTATCCATATTTTCATCCAATGTTTTAAAAAACAGTCCACGACCACAATTGCATCTGTATCAGACACATTTGTTCACAATTTCCTGCAATATCAAGGATCGTGACAAAACTGTAATCATGACCACAATTTAAAACCTTGATTTCATCCATCCTTCAACGAAGAGAACCTACTTGCGTTTGTGACAAGCTCAGAGGACACCCCTGCTGCATAGCTGCTATCTTGAACTGTTTTATGCAATAGGTGCTGCTCTGACACCCCCCAAGGGAAATACCTTTTACAAGTTATAACAATGGTCAAAGCCAAAACCAAAATGATGAAAAGAATTCCCACAATGAGACCAACAAAAGTTCCAACTCTGTATGATTTCTTCTTCACATGAGCTTCTGTGCAGTAGGATACCGCATGCTGATGCTGCACACTCCCAGATAAACAGTTTCCATCACTCTTAACAACTATATTTTCTGATTTAGTAGTGTTCAATGAAGAAGGCAAGCCCCCCACAAATCTATTGTATGATATGTCAACAAATCTAAGTTGGCTGCTACATCTTAGGTGGTTTTGGAGTGGCCCATTCAACATGTTAGATGCCAAATTCAAGTAACTAATATTTGGCAAAGAAAAAAGTTCAGCAGGAGCAGTGCCTGTGAGTGAATTGAAGGAAACATCAAGCTTCTCAAGCCTATTTAGTTGACCATAGTGCTTGGGAATTTCACCTGAGAAGGAGTTTCTGCTGAGGTAAAGACTTGTCAACCCTTTTGGCATTGCAGGTAGTTTAGACTCTAACCTGTTTTCCCTTAAATCTAGTTGCTCCAAGCTACTCAAGACACTAAAATCTTCCAAGCTACCTGATATTTGATTGCTTGACATGTCAATTTCAGTTAAAGTGGTGACACTAAGGATTGAAAGTGGAAATGGACCCTTCAACCTGTTACTCTTCAAACTAAGAACTGTGAGGTGGCTTGATGAATTGAACAAGCTTGGGATGGTACCATTGAAGAAGTTATCACTCAACCTAAGAGTTTGAAGGTTCGCCATTGTGCAAATCTTTGGAGGGATTGATCCATAAAGATAATTGGAACTCAAGTCCAAATGTTCAAGTGCATAGAGTCTATGAATTCTATCAGGGAGTGATCCCCACATGCCCAAAGCGACAAGGTTAAGGACTCTCAGGCTGGTTAACCTTGCCAGAGTGGCCACAAGAGAGTCCATGGAGAAGCGCTCTGATAGTGTTTGATTTGGAATGGCAAACCCATCAAAATATCTACCCTTTGTTGTTGGCTTATCATCACCCAAGATTGTGAGCTCAGTGACAAAATTCTCCTGGCATGTGACATTCACTTGCCCAGAAGAAGAAATAGAGCAAAGATCTATCCAACGATCTCTCCATATTTCCAACTGTTTTGGGTACTCCAAGTGCTTTTTCAGCTGGAGAAGCACTTGAGTCTGAGAGGATTGCAACTGAGCACTGCAACTACCCACATAAAACACACACCAAGCTGAACAGAATAGCAGAACCAAGTCATGAAACCCCATGAGAGAAGAAGTTCAACACTTCTTCTATTTGCAGTGTTTCCAGGTGTAAGGAGCAACTTGTTCATATAAAGAATCCAATGGAAAACCTGTTTTAAATAAATTAAAAGAAGTACCATTAAGTTCCATTAAAATAATTGAAAACTTGAAACAAAGACCACCCAAATATAATAATAATATCAATAAAATAACAATAGTATGAGGATGACTTGCATAGACATTAAAATTGACTAGTACCTCATATGAGCTTAAATGTCTTTGACCATTTGAATTGTTTTAAGCAGAGGTGGTTGTGCAAACTGCAAACATTAATGAAGAGAATGTAGAAGAGATTTAAGAACAGGTTCAAGCAAGATAATAAGCATTGGCTATGACTATGAATGAAGGAAAAGTAGCATGAGAGCAAAGAGAGAAAGAGCAACCATAATAATATTAATAACATCTGTGCAAGGCTCTCTCTTATATAGTGAATATCTGAGATGTAAATCAATATATTAAACGAAAGAAAGATCAAGTCATCATATTTGCCCTGGAATCCGAGATACGAAAGTGGGGTACCTGAAGTTAATGCATTTACTGCTTCCACATGGTGCTCTTTCCTACTGTGCTCTCTCCACCAAATAGCAATAATGGGGGTGCCAGAGGAAAAGGGTTACAAACTTCTGAAAGAAAAGTAGGAAGAAAATGAACTATTATGAAGAGAAGAAACCAAATGCAGACACCAAATGCAACCAAGCCTTCATTGTTTCTAATTCAACCCTTTACAGACAAATAGATATTGGTGAAATTGAGGGCTTTCTGGGTAAGACATACCAACCAATAACCATGGGGCATAAGTTGTTATTTGTTAGCCGCAGAAAACAAACAAATAAAACATAGTGTAATGGGTCATATGATATAGTAATATATCATTTGTGGTATGAATCTAACAAACTTGAGGTGCCATGCGGGTGGGGACCCCACAATCATTTTAGAACTATGTCTACATCTATATACTTCATTTTCACTTGCAGATTTTTGCATTACGTGGGAACTAAAAGAATCTACCCTGCACCTTTAGATTTCATTGCGTTTTTAGTTGATGAAAACCTTACATGTTACCAACTTCTGCTCTCACCTCACTCGTTGTGTCCTTCACTTAACCTTTGATTCTTGAATAATGATTCGTCCCACACTCCAACCCAAAATTGTTCACCCAAGGTCCTTTTTTTTTTATCAGCAAGAAAAAAAATAATCATATCAAAAATTTACAACATTCACATTTATGTTCAATCAACTCATTAATATTCTTTTATATTGAATGTCCATCTAGATACATGATTAACTGTGTATATAAATACGATCAATTATATTTCACAATAATTAAAAAAATAAACATTCATCTAAAAAAGAAAAATAAAAACAATTATATAATTATCAATATGTGCTTAATAAGTTGTATTATTAAAAGTATATATGAAATGGCCGTTCAAAAAAAACTATATATGAAATAAAAGTGAGTTGAGAATACTAGAAATACAAAACTTGTCTTTAAAAATGCATCAGATTTAATTTATTTTTCAACATGTTAAAAGTAACTTTGGGTTGAATTAGATTAGTGGGATGAAACAATTCATTAGCACTCTTAATTTAGATAATTTATTTTTAAAAAAAATCCTTTTAATGTATTTTAGAATTATAATTTTTAAAATGTTAAATTAGTTATTTAATCTACTAATTTATTTTTTAGATTCAATTTTATGGTCTAATTTTTTAAATCGATTCAATTTGATTCTTATATCTAAATTATAAAAAATCACATTACATTTCAAATTATTATTAAGTGATTATAAATTATCACATAATACATATTTCTTAAAAAATGAATCAATTTTTAAATTAGATGATTAAACTAAATAAATAAAATTAAAAGATAAAATTAAATCATTTCTAAAAATTAAAGAATCAAATTAAAATAAAAAAATTAAAATCAAATTAAATCTAATCAATAAATTTAAAAGAAAAAAAAACTAATTTAATCTTTAGAAAAATAGTTTCTCAAATTTAATTGTTTGCTATATTTGAGCCTAGTTAAAGCTGTGAGAATAAACCTAGCAGACTAAATTACGTGGCATGATAAGGATACACCTTGGAACTTGGGGTTCCTGCTTACCTGTCTTGACAGGTTGTCACAAACAAATCAAAAGCACAAATGAAATGGGTGTTTGGGTATTTGGCCATGGCCTCCCCACACACACATACACCTTTTTAACACAAATGATTTGAGTGTGTTATAATGTTGGGTAACAATGACAATAGATTACGGCATGGGACAGCCCTGTGTACTCGTCTGTCCCAAATTTAATGGTTTAGAATTGAAGGTTTGTCATCCACAAATTAAACACCTTTTTAATGATAAGTGCATAAATTAAAAATTGTTAAAACTGTTAAATTAAAAATGAAAATTAACTTATGACAAAGGCTATATTTAATAAGGTATTTTTATTATTTCTAATTTTCTATTAGTAAAAAATTTGGTTTGACGTTATGCAAATAATTTTTTTAAGTCATTTCTTTTATTTTTTTGAAATGTTATTATTTTAAGTAATATTTTTTTAAATGTTTACTTTTAATTTTTTATATTTTTATTTTCATCCTTAATATATTTATCTAATTTTGTCATTATCATTTTAAATAAATCAAAATTTTATTTTATTTTATTATTTTACACTTTTTAACTATTTCAATAGTTAATTTTTATAACTTCTAACTATTAACTAACTTTCTAATTTTTAGTTACTTTTTTAACTTAATAAAAAAATTATTTTTTAAATTTTCAACTAATTTTTCAGATAATTTTGTTGTAACTAAAATAAAGAAAATGTTAAAGTAAAAAAAATATATGTACATCTATTTTTTTCTTCATATGTACATAAAAAAAAAGTTAAAAACTAGAAACAAATATAAATGAAAGAAAATGTATCAAAAATAGGTTTTTTTTTTCATTTTTGTCCTAAAGCCTAACCAAAATAAAGAAAACGTTTGTTTATTGAGATTAATCTCTTTTACAAAATTTAAAAGCTCTTAAATATAAGTTGTTTCCATTTTAATAAAAAAAATCCACTTGCTTAAAGAATTCAAACTTATCGCGACCAACTACTTGTTGATATGTCTAGATAAAAAGATCACTACTAAAGAAAGATAAGAGAAAAGGAATAAAATGTTGAGCATCGTCAATAGAGTTTATATTGCTCTATTATTTTCAAAACCATGTAGACTTTAAGGTTTAGGTTTTATCCATTTATGAGAAGAGTTTCGCTTACAGTTAGATCCAGAGGATAGTTACAAACATTACGTTGATGTATTATTTTCATAATAAAATTAGTTTGGTTGATATTGAACCCAATTATAACACATCAAAAAATAACCGTGACTTTAATATGAATTTGTATGAATAAAAATGACATTTACTTATCTAAAAAAATGAAATTTATTTAAATTTAAAGAGAATTATGATCATGATTAATTAAAATTTAAACTATATACTTTTATTATTTATAAATTTTAGTAAGAAACTCAATTTTAACAATAAAACCTTATCGAACTATCTATCTATTTATAATATATAAATTGAAATGCAACCTTTTAAACTTGTCTCTCGTAGTATCGTTGATAGTTGCACGAGAACCCTATTCAAGTTCGAATAGTAGTAGTTTTCATATACTTTCTGTTAATGGTGCAAAGAAAATTCATTACATAAGTGTGACTTGTGATGTTAACAACTTAGCCAACCGATCAACTTTTGTGTTGTTAATTCAACCTTTTTCCTTTATGTTATCTTATAATTAAATGTTTTTTTTTTTCATTTTCAGCCGTTTCGATCTAACATAAATGATTTTTTTTTAATCAAGATATTCTTCAATCGAAAATTAAGACTAATCCTCTGATAATGATAAAATTATCTCTAGCATTACGGGGATATAATACTAGTTATATATATATATATATATATATATATATATATATATATATATATATGTAATAAAACGCTATTTAATCTTTTTATGTTTAACTTTACATAAAATTTTATTAATTTATATAATAATATAATATTACATATCTTCTTTTCAATATTGATTTCTATTAATTTTGCATACAATTATATAAATCAAGAGAAACTAAAATAATGATGTAAAAAAGAGAAATATCAAATTTAATTGCATTAACCGTTAGAAGTATGAATTTAATTCTCTCATAAATTAGGCTCTCATTTACACTGATTACATTTTCTTTTAGCTGCCGTTAAGGCAAAGGAATAAAGGAAAAGGTGGTTGTATTATTCAGGTATAATTTAAATGCGTCCAATACTAAACTTAGTCAAAATTATTAACCTAGCTATCTCTGCTTTCTATTCTCCCCTTAAAAGGACAGGTGTTGGAACTTGGAACTTTCCTTCAAAACTTCAAAGATGTACTATGCTACTACTAAAACTTGCTATAATTCTTGATTAAACTTGTACTTGATAGTTTGTGTACATGGTTAAAATGCTAAAGTGATCATGAAAGTGGACATCTTATAGATAAAATTTGATGAGAATATGAAGGTTGTATGTGCATTAATTCTTTTTCCTAGTAAATTACGCTTCTCTCTTAAAAAAAACACTTTATATCGCACTTTTTTCTCTTACTTTTTTGTCGTTGAGAATAATTTTTTCTCTTACTTTTAAATATACATCTTCCTCCCATGGAGTATAAATTGCACTTTAACCCTTTTTCAATAAAAATGAACTACTTAAGAATTGTAATTATGAAAGTGTCTCCTAATTATATTATCTGTCCTTTTTCTACAATTTTTAATGTAATTACCAACAATTATTTTGCCTTTTAAAAAAACAATTAATTTCAAAACACATTACCATTACATAAAGTTTTAAATATCTTTTTTACTACCAGTTTTAAATATTTTTCAAAAATATTTATTTCATCTTCAATAGTTAAGCAATTGATAATAAATGCTAAACAGTTAGAAAATACTAGTATACATAAAATTAATGTCTTAGCTTTTAATTTCATTTTTAAAATAGACCCAACTCACCTTCAAATATTCAATATTCAACTTTTTTTCTCTTGTTAATTTCTGTTACTGAAACACATATCTGACTTCATATGAAAGGATTGAGTATCATAAAGATCATAAACAAAAAAATTATACAGAAATTAAAAGAAAAAAAGGAATATTTATAAAATAAAAACAAAAAAATATTTGAACTTAAAATTAATATATTAGCTTTTAATTTCATTTTTGAAATGAACCCAGCTTAATTAATTAATTACCTTCAATATTCACATTCTCCCTATAAAACAAACTCCTACGTACGTGTATGTATGTCCACTCTATGAATACTCTTTAAAAAAAACAATTACATTGGGTATTGAGTTGGCTGGTGCATTCCTCCAAAGTTTGAGGACTAAAAGGGCCAATCCCTTGCTTGCTTGCACGTGCAAGTGCCCAAAAAGCATAAAACTTTTTTGCTGTAAAAGGATGGCAATACTAAAGCCGATAAGTCTCCACCATGACAAAAATATCATTATTATTTCATGCGATTCAGATAACTCTTCCTAACTCAACACTGGTTTGGATTTTGTTTAGCCCCACCTCTTTATTTCTTTTAAGATTGACACTTTGCAAATGTGCTAGAGTTACTACTAATAAACCAGTTCAGTTCACCAAATTTTATGAGAAATGAAAATAATTAATTATATATGAAAGATAGAGAAATATATATTATCATAGATAAAGTTAGGATAACCAACGGATTGATCTAATGACGTAAAGATTAGTTGTATTTATACAAGTAAAAATGATTTATTCAGTAAATAAATTTATGTTTAATCCTTATAATGTTACAAATTTTGATTAGATCAATGAGAATCACATGTTATAAATAATATTAGTTTTTATATTAATACATTGAGAAATACTAGATCTCTAATGTACTAAAAAATAAAACTTGAGATTTGGAAAGAAGAAATAGGTTAATAATTTCGGCCAACTTTGGTACTGAACCCATTTAAATTATACCCAAATAATACAACCAACTTTTTTTTTCTTGCTGAGTTATAATACAACCACCTTTTCCTTTATTCCTTTACCTTAACGGCAGTTAAAAGCAAATGTAAATCAGCGTAAAGGAGGAACTAATTATGAGCGAATTAAATTCATACTCCTGACGGTTAAGATAATAATTAAATTTGTTATTTCTGTTTTTTTACATAATTGCTTTAATTTATCTTGATTTATATAGTTGTATACAAAATTAATAGAAACTTATATTAAAAAGAATATATTCTGCTATTATATAATTAAATTAAGAAATTTTTATGCAAAGTTAAACATAAAAAGATTTAATAGAATTTTATTACATCTAGATATGAATATAACTTTCCTAAAACTAAAAGTAACAGCGGAAAAAGAAAGAAAAAAAGTGTTGACTAGTGGTGATGCACTTGGAAACTATAAATGGAATATATTTTGCAGAAACTTCTCAGTCCCTGCTCAAAACTCAACAATAAAACGCGTTCACTGTAAAAAAAAATCAAATTGATCACAAACTCACATGAGTCACATCCAAGTGATCCAAGGATTGATTGAATATGCTGATCTAAAAAAAAAACGATTGATTGAATGTTTATCGGCGTGTAATTAAATCATGGAAATAGGCCAAAAATGGAGAGCCGAAACAAGAAACTAAAATATAAGATGAAGATGAGTAAGATGGTTAAAAAAAAAAAGAGAAAAAAATTGGAAGTTTTTTTTTATTTTCCCTTATCAAAACTAACATTTGATAATAAAAAAAAGTAAATACTACTGCAACACACATTAATGCATAAAGAAAAATGCTAGACACAGGGCTGGTCCTGAGAGAGGAACGAGAATAATTGCCCTTATACTACTTCACTTCGCGGTCCTTCAAGAAGAAGAAAAAAGTTTAAACGAGCATTTACTCATTTAGGGCATTTGAACCACCACAAGAAAATTAGGTTTGCTACAGAAAACGACAATTAATATGCAACAAATAATGGACATGCATACAGCATAAGGCAAAGGGTAGTGACGTCAAAATTCTTATGACCAAATAATCTATGGTTCATATCCTCCCCTTTCTCTTCAATATCTGTAATGGGACTAATTATTTGGTCATATTTTCAACCTCTATGTCTCATCGTGTGTTAATTACAATTCAATTAAAATTGTTGATGAGAGAGGGTTTAATTTAATTGGTTAAATAAGATGTATAAATTGTTGTAAATTTTTTAGTGATCTATTTTTTATTCTACAAACCAAAAAAATCATTGCACAATTACATTATTCAAAGTGATAAAGAAAATCTATGGTTTTGTTTGGCTTATCATAAGTGAGAAAATGTACAAAATTGATTATGCATGTGCTTATTTTAAATTCTCATGAACCACAAAAAATATTACAAGATATTATTGGTAGGTGTAGATATAATCTCCATAGATCCACAAGAAAATGTACATAATCTATCAACTTTAATAACTAGCTTATTTTAAGGATCAGTTTAATAGTATAAGGTTTGAATAATTTGTACTAAATTCTTAGTTCAAACCTTGTTGTTATCATTAAAAAAGAAAATGACATTGACTTATTTTGTAAAGAATATGCATGTCATGTGGAAGAGAAAGCACACAAACAATCTAACTCATGCAATGATGCAATCACATCAATCTTTTCTCTTCAAAGGTTATTTGTTTTTTATCTTCTTAGAATTGAAGATAGAAAGCAATGAACTTCATGAAACCTGACAAAGAAATAGGTTGCACATACATTACAAATGAAACCAAAAATTTATTTAAAATTTAAAAAATAATAGAAAATAATGTTTAAGAAAAAGGTCTGATTCAAAAGATTGATTCATTATGTATAAAGAAAGGTGTGAAAACTTAATCCCACGATAATTTTAATACATCTATTAATAAATTATATAAAGATTTTATACATCTATTAATTCCGATCCACTACACCTTAGTTAATTGTATAAATTATTAATAAATTTAAAATATTTATTTATTAATGATATAAATAATGGAATTTGTAAATTTGAGTTTTGTATTTATTTATTTTTGAAATTGAAAATGTACCTATGAAGGTTTTATTACTATATTTTAAAAGGATAAGAAATTTTGTATGATTCTTTAAGTTGAAAGAGGGAATTGTGAAAAAATATTTTTGAGCGCGAAAGGAGTGACCCCTATTCCTATATATGTATCTTCAAGTGAAATGAAGAATTAAAATTGACATAGTTCTTGGAAAATATATGTGGATTGATATAATAACCAAGGTTAAATAAATAAAAGAAAAAGAAAGAAAAGTGTAAATTTGCTAATTTTCTGTCGCAAAAGTATTAGTGACGAAATTAGCAACGGATTTAGCGACAGATTTAACGACGGATTTAGAGTTGAAGGAGTCACGCCGGTAGCGTGGGAAGTGCTCCAGAAAGCCATTTTTCACTGGATTTCCACGTCGGTAGCGTAGGAGCCACGCTGGTAGCGTGGGACTCACGCTGGGGGGCCTATAAAAGGCCATTTTCGCGTTTTTGGGCTTCAAAACTGCTTCTTCTTCTTCCTCCTTATGTTTTCCTCCATTTTTGAGCTTGGAGAGCTCCATAACTGCTTATCCCTTGACCTAAACACTTGATAACCAACTAGGAAAGTGATTAGAACCTCTTGATAAGCTAGATTCCAGCTTCAATTTCTTGAGAAAACCATCAATCGGAGAGATCCCGTTCTCTAGGGAACTTGGTAAAACTGAGTTTGGAAGAGAAAGAAGGCGATTCAAGGACACTAGAGCTTGGAGAAGTGATCCTCCAGCCTTCCTCGACAGTTTTGAGGTAAGAAACTCAAGTTTTACCGATTGATTTGAGAATTGTTCATGGGATGAATAGTAACCTATTTGTGATAGGGCTGGAATTAGGCTTAAGTTCTAGAAAAGTATGCTCCGAGGGTTGTTCTAATGAATAATAAGCTTTGAAACATGACTATTGATGAAGTTTGGTTTTGACTCTGATATATGTATGAGTAGGAAGAATGATGATTAAATGGAGGGTATTATGATATGTATGAGCCTTGGTGCTTTTACAAAAGATATTCAGAAGACTAAATAAACGGTGAAAAAGTGTTGAAGCAACCATTTTAGCCAACTTGATAAATGTTGATATTTGGCCTAGATGAAGGCATTTGAACTGATAGAATTGACTCGTGCAGAGTCTTTGGGAGACTCTAGTACCTTGGTTAGGCCGAGATAAACCTTGTTGAGGGTCTGTGAGTAGCCTATAAGATGAGTAGTTCAGATAACTCTAAGATAGAAGACAAAGAGATTTAAATGGAAAGGGAATGCTTTGCTTTTCTTTTGAACGGTTGAGGACCGTTGATGATTCTTGCTTGTGTGTGTCTTTGTATAGGGCGTGACACCAAGAGTGTCGGTGGCGGAGACCACAGTCCAGGGATTGGACAGCAGAGCACTGCATTGTCAGGTAAGCTCTTTGTTCTTGGGAGTGTTTCTCATTGATTGTGTTCCACCATACTCCAGTGAGAGTAATGGTCATTGTATGAGCTAATGCATGTATATTTAAATTGTGTGTTACTGTTTGGCTTGAAACCATGTACTTGATATGCATGGATTGAGGTTATGTGTGTTGATTGATGAGATTCCTCTGACCAGTAGAATAGATAGAATAGAGGGTATATATATGTGTTTGAGTAAGTCCTGATGAGAAATGTGCCCATATAGATGGATGTAGCTTCCTCAGGCTAATGATAGGGAGTCCTGATGTGAGATGTGCCCATATAGATGGATGTAGCTTCCTCAGGCTAATGGTAGGGAGTCCTGATGTGAGATGTGCCCACATAGGTGGATGTAGCTTCCTCAGGAATTGGTAAATGATATATATATATATATATATATATATATATATATATATATGCCATGTACATGTGATTATGTTTTAATATGTTGTGAACTGTTGAGGGCCGTGATGGCTAAATGATGATGATGTATGTTATGAAAAGGGTACTGATAAACCCTTGAGACATATGTATATGTGTTATTATGGCTTGAGAGTTGTGATGGCTAGTTGTAATGTCAATTTTGATATTATATGCATGAAAGTGAACCAGGGGGAGGAAATACCTCCAAGAACCCTGAGTTTACTGAGATTGTTATCTCATCCCTGTTGGGGTTATGTTTTTGCAGGTGACCCTCAGGGAGCAGCTGAGAGATCTCAGGGCAAGAGGCCCTAGCAGGGATAGGTTCTGTGAGAACCTTAGGCATAGGATTGAGAGCATGTTAGCTCTACTTTTGCTTTTATGCCTATTATTTTGTACCCTGAGAGGGAATTGTATAGTTTTGTTATATATACACATTGTATATTATGAGAATTCACCATATATGATGTATAGTGGGTGTTGTTAATGATGGTTGATGACGTCATTTTAGTTATCGCTTCCGAATTGATTATCTGTGATAATTGCTGCGCTTAATGACCATAAATCAATGTTAATGAACCGGATATATATATATACGGGTCATTACAATTGATTTATTTTAATTAATATTAACTTATTATTTTTTATTTGGAAATATTCCGAATTATCGAGTACCCAAAATATCTAACCCAAACGTAACAAAATCCAGGCACAAATTTGCATGAAATAGACCTAGCAAATAGATAACCTATCTTAACCCAAACTGAACCAGAAATCTGAATGGGCCATCTTGATTCAAGAAGGCACCTGCTATTTACATCTCCATTCTTGCTAAGTACATTCTATTCCCCTTTATTATATTTTAATTATCCATTATACCTTTTTCCTTAAGGGGGCACACCCCTTGGAACCTCATTTTTCTCTTTTTAGAATGTCTTTTCGGAATAACATATACCTGAGACATTTCTGGTAGTAAAAACAGTACCTTAACCAAATCACTTAAGAGACACTACCTTTAATTGTTGATGTTGTAAACCTAGATTGAAAAATGAACACTTATTTGTACACATTTAAAGGAGAGAAGTCAATGTCAAAATATTTTCTTTGAAATTAACGTATTAGTTATAAATGTACCTTGAAACATAGTGTAATGTGAAGGGGTATACCCCTTTAAGATAAAAAATTATAATGGATAATAAAAATATAAAAAGGGGAACATGGGAATGCTTAGCAAAATTTGGGGTGTAAGTAGCAAGTGCCATTGTTTTCCTTTTTTATTTGCCGTAAGCTCTAAAATTAAATTTTAGATTATTTTAAGTTCTGATTTTTGTTTTGATTTGAGTTATTGAATAAAATATAAACAAAATACGAGAATTTTTTTATTTTTGGAAGAAAAATATAAAGAACCTCCATGTGATGTAAAATTGTGGAAGGAGTCGAAGATGAGGGGAGGGGGATGTGGTTTTTGAAGTACAAGTTGATGAGCTTCATTTTGGTTGTGGGGGATTTTTGGGCAAAACTTTATACACCAGTATAAAGACTTATACACCCAGAATTTTTTTAAAATGCCAATAATACCCTCCGTTGTTTATAACAGAAGCTGAGCATTTTTTTTTGATTTCCATGAACGACTTCAAGCTTTGGTTGAGTGCATTGTGAGTGGAAGGTGTTGGTTGTGGTCGTTTTAGCTGGTGGTGTGTGCCGTTGCCGCTGTTGGGTTGGTCGGAGTCGCAGACGGCGGTGGAGCAGCTGTCGGTGAAGGTAAGTTGCGTTTTTGGCATTTACGGATTGGATAATCCGTATCGGATCTACGGATTAGTAAATTCGCACATATATTCAGCCTTGTCTGATCCGTATGGTCCATACGGATTGACTGATCCGTATGGATAAAAAATTGGATTTAATTATTAAAATTTGATTTTAATTATTAAAAATTGTGTTCTTAATGATTATTATTTGTTTGTGTTGTGATTTATGTAAGGTTGTTGTCATTTGTGAAGATGAACAACGATGAGTGGATATATGATGCTATAATGTCTGAAGAAATTGATATGAATGAAGATATCGGAGATGAACCGAGTGCATTTGAAAAAGCTGATGATTCAGTCGATTGTTCTGCAGCGTTCAATACTTGTGAGGTATGTATATTATTTATAAATTCGTTAGCGTTTATTAGTCAGTGATTTATGGAACTTAGTAGTCATTATTATTGATTTGTGTAGGTGTTCGCTTCTCGTGATGAACTATTAAAATGGGCCAGAAGTGTTGCGTATCAGAATGGTTTTGTAGCCGTGATAATGAGGTCAGACATGCATACTGGAAAGAAGGGAAGAACTTCATTTGTTTTAATTGGTTGTGAGAGAAGTGGAAAGTATAGAGCGTTCAAAAAAAACATGGTGCCCACAGTGACTAGCACGAGAAAATGCAATTGTCCGTTTAGATTGAAAGCGAAACCAGTACCGGAAGGTGAAGGGTGGATGGTGAAATTATTATGTGGCACTCATAATCATGGTTTGGCAAACTCATTATGTGGACACCCGTATGCTGGTCGACTGACAGAGGAAGAGAAGGTTGTAGTGCATGATATGACATGATCGATGGTGAAGCCTAAGAATATTCTCCTTACTTTGAAAGAGCATAATCCGAATAATTGTACATCCTTGAAGCAAGTAATGAATGCACGATATACATACCGTACGCGTATCCGAGAAGGTAATACTGAATTGCAACAGTTGATGAAGCTTCTAGAACGAGACATGTACATTCATTGGCATAGAGTGAAGGGTGAAAATGTCATTCGTGACCTGTTTTGGACCCATCCAGATGCAGTGAAGTTGACAAATGCATATAATGTTGTTTTCATGGTAGACAGCACATACAAAACAAACAGGTACAGACTTCCGTTATTGGACATTGTTGGTGTCACTCCTACTGGGATGACCTTCTCAGCTGCGTTTGCTTTATTAGAAGCTGAACGTGTAGACAATGTTGTTTGGGCCCTAGAACGTTTTAGAGGCATGTTTATTAAAACTGAATTTTTCCCAAAAGTGATTGTCACTGATAGAGATTTAGTATTGATGAGTGCAATTACAACTGTGTTCCCTATGTCTACCAATTTACTTTGTCGGTTCCATATTGAAAAAAATGTGAAGGCAAAATGTAAAACTTTTATCCGACAGAGTAACGCATGGGACTATGTGATGGAAGCCTGGGGAAGTCTTGTGGACTGTGGTAATGAGAATGAATTTGGTGATTGTATGGCAAAGTTTGACATTGCGTGTTCTCCATGGCCTGCGTTTGTTGATTACGTGAAAACCACATGGCTTAATCCACACAAAGAAAAATTTGTTACGGCGTGGACCAAACAATTTATGCATCTGGGTAACACAACAACTAACAGGTTAGCAAATCTTTAAGTTTTGTAAAGTTATGCTTTTATATTGTGGTTGTAGGGGATAGTTTGTGACTGATACCATTGGAATGTAGGGTCGAGTCAGCACATTCGACATTGAAGAGGCTGTTGCATAATAGCCTAGGTGACCTCTGTAGTGTATGGGATGCAATGCACAACATGCTGACCTTACAACATACTGAGATTAGGGCATCATTGGAGAGAAGCACACATGTGGTGGGTCATGTGTTTAAAGTAACACTGTATAAACGACTGATTGGAATGGTATCCAGGTATGCTTTAAACCAATTAGCTGCTGAGTATGAGCGTGTCCATTATGCAGTTAAAAGCAAAAACCGTTGTGGATGTGTCATGAGAACAACGCATGGACTGTCTTGTGCATGTGAGCTAGCTAAGTATGTTATTGGGTCCATACCTATTGATGCTGTTGATTTGTTTTGGCGGAGGCTAAGTTATGAAGATCAAGGTGTAGATGAGGGCCAGGTCGACATAAGTAGAGAGATGGAAGCCATATCTATGCGTTTCAATGCCCTTGATTTTTGTGGGAAGGTTACTTTAAAGACAAAACTTAGACAAATTGCATATCCTGACAAAAATTCAATGTGTCCTCCGCCAGAAAAAGTGAAAACAAAAGGTGCGCAAAAGAGACAAGCTTCGCAGAACGCGAGATCAACCAAGCGGGATCCATCTTACTGGGAGTATGTGGACGAATTACATTCGGTGCAAAATAGCTGTTCCACACCAATACATCCTGCAACATCTTCGGCTGATGATAGGCATACAAAGGGCAAGCCTCCGATGGTGGATCAGTTTCATACATTCATGCATGATTTCATTGTAGACATTATTGATGTGAAAGCTGATGGTAACTGTGGATTTCGTGTTATTGCGGCTTTACTAGGTTACGGTGAAGAATCTTGGTCTTTGGTTCGCAATCATTTGCTTAAAGAACTTGCAGAATGGTCTGGTGAATACATAGCCTTGTTTGGTGGCTTTGACAGATTTGAGCAATTGAAACGGTCCCTACTTGTTGATGGGTTCTCAAAGGTAAATACTATGTTTATGGATGTTTGTATTTATACATTAACGCATGGTTATTATATTTACAGTTAAGTGGTTTTCATGTCAGGTAACAATTGATAAGTGGATGGATATCACCGATCTGGGGTACGTCATTGCATCACGGTATAACCTTGTTCTTGTTTCTCTGTCTCTCAAACAAAGCATGACGTTCTTTCCTTTAAGAAGCCAACCGCCTGCAGATATCAATAATCATCGGGTTATTTGTATTGGACATGTATTTGGAAATCACTTTGTTCAGGTAAAACTTGTTGAACACAGTTTATTGGGCCAAGGCTATGAACACATTTTAACCACAGTTGATGTTGGTTATTGTTTCAGGTTGTATTGAAAGCTGGATGTCCTATTCCGCCACCTGCGTTGTTATGGTCAAGGAATTGTTACAATGTTGCAAATCAATGGATCGTTCCTTATCGATATAGAATAGAAGCTTATAGACAACTTCAGCATATCCGTACTGATTATGTTGACTTAGGACTTTAGTTTAAATTGTATTATTTCAGTTGACATTGTTGAACATCATGAATGTTGATTATTAATCAGTGATTGATGGTTTGTTTAACCATGAATAGCATGTGTTGTTGTTTAAACGTGTTTTGGATGACAATCAATATGTATACCAAACAAATAGCCTAAAGCAATGTCAAAAGTACAATAATGTTGAAGTACATGAACTACAATGTCAGAG
The DNA here is from genome assembly GCA_013407115.1 of Glycine latifolia. Taxonomy (NCBI): domain Eukaryota; kingdom Viridiplantae; phylum Streptophyta; class Magnoliopsida; order Fabales; family Fabaceae; genus Glycine; species Glycine latifolia. The sequence continues at coordinate 14,251,855 of CM023946.1, read as the reverse complement.
TACAATAATGTGCATATAAAACATGGAGTACAAAATCCAACTACAAGAACCAGTACGATAAATATAACAACAACTATAACGTCTGCAAGTGCGTGGCTACTGGTGCCTCTGCCTCGTCCGTCTCTGCCGCCTGTAGACACATCGTTCCTCGGTCACCGAACGCGTTATACGTAACAGCCTCTCCGTGGCGGCATAAGCATCAGTGCCCGGGGTAACCATGCGTAGGTCTATCATCTCCTGTAAGCCTCGGGCTATCCTATCGAAAGTAGCCTGAAGCAATGTCAACATAATAATGGTTACCTTTGTAACACGACATACATTTACAAAAAACAAATAGTTGAACAGTGATAGACATACCAACGCATGTGGAGGGTCATCAGGTCTAGCTACATCATCAGCTATAGCTGCATCAGGCACTGGATGATGAGTATCAGCATGCGGAGGGTCCTCTACAATGTGTGGATCGGCGGGACGGTGCCTAACAGGATCACCTATCTCAACGGGTCTCATATATGGATGGGACACCCGGAAATACCAGTCCATGTAGCCAACCACTGTCTGACCAGGCTGACGGGCTACCTCAGTGGTGGATGCCAAGTGATCCCCAAACTCAATCCATGCCTCATCAATGTCATCTGTGGTAGGTGCGTCTGATAACTGGATCTCTGGGATATCCTGAACATAACCGTACTGCCGCAATACCCTGCCTGGAAGGTGTCTAACAACGATCGGTCCGCAGCGAATATGACCAGAGAATAGTGAGAGGATATCGAAGTCTCTATGCGGACGGTGATCTGCATATGGAGCCCAGCGTACATCATCCATGACCAACCTATCCAGTCTCCGACGATAGGTGGTAAGTGGTAATGCCTTCTCAACCCGCCACCGACACGCTCGTGGTAATCTCTCCTCATATGATCCGTATACAGAGACATTTCCAACTGTAGGGAAATGCTCATAAATCAAACACTGCAACATAAATGATACATGGACAACCTATTAGCATGTGTGACAAATGAAATGTAAGGTTCATAATAAGCATGGGCCTGATAAAATGAATTACCTGCAACAACGTCACATAACCGGCCAGGTGCTTGCCGTGATGCAAGGATGCGTAGTTGAGGTTGGCATACATATGAACCAGAGCAGCCACACCCCAAGCGTATCCCCCTGCACGGTCCAGATCACGAAAAGCCTCCAAGAATACCACACTGATATGTGTGGCACTCTTGTTGGCAAATAGAGTGCAGCCAACCAAGTGAAGCAAGTAGGCTCTGGCCGCTACTATCCACTCCTGAGCCGCAACCTTCACAGCGGATAAGTCTCGAAGCCAGGACAAACGAACATATGCCCCATGGCATTGCTCGGTCTCCGCTCCAGCTGCGTCTGCAGATACCTCAAGCAAATCAACGATAATATGTATGGCCTAGCCAACATCAATACTCTCGAACGATAAAAGATCTCCTACTATCGGTAAATGCAAGAGGGATGCCACATCGTCCACTGTGATACTTAACTCCCCCACCGGTAAATGAAAACTGCTTGTCTCTGAGTGCCACCTCTCAACGAACGCCGATAACAATCCCCTATCTCCAGTATCAACACAGGAGCTGATCAAAGGGGCCAAACCCGTCCCAGCAACTATACCCTCAATCTGAGGTGCAGGCCGTCCAAATTTCTGAACTTTTCTCCCATGCGAGGCCAGTTTCAATTCACCCCGTTCCTACAAACATATCACTCACTGTAAGATGACTACATAATTGGAAAACTTTGTTTTTGAATTACAACTATCAATACCTCTCCTTCCCACACTCGAACAGCTACATGTTGAGCGTACTCTGTTAAGACTGAGGTGTCCTCCGGACCACCTGGAAATGAGTGAACATCACCGCCTCCATCATCCATGGCAACATGGTCCTCAGCAGCAGGCACCTCATGAATATCATCCCCTACATGTGGGTCTGGCACCTGTGGCTGCTCATCGACAACTGCCCCTGCACGTTGTCTTCTGACTGACGCCGTAGGCCTACGACGTTCAGCAGCTGACTCTTCATGCCCTCTGTCCCCATCTCGTCCTGCTATGCGGCGTATACCACCTCTTGTTCTAGCCATAACCTGTGGTAGAACATTTGAAAAAGAAAAAAAGTCACATTTCAATACCAAATGATAGCTAACATCAACAAAAAAATCCACATTTCAAAACCTGCACAAACATGCTCGCCAAATCCATTACCAAATAGATTAAATTGTTTGACTATTTCATTACATTAAGGAATAACAACAGTTTTACCAAATCCAAAATTATCCACTATGTCATGCATCACCAAGTCAAATATCAATACCTTGTTTCTACAACTTACACCATTTCTATGTATCACTACTTCACCTATATTTGGTATGAACCATTGATGGTGTTGACAATTTCCAAATAAGCTGTGGTACTTGGGAATCCAATGAACTACTAATATACCTACAATAGATATATAAAGTGGTTCTAATTGTTTTTGTGCTAAGTTTGATTTACCAACATAAAATTTTACCACATTGATCTTCATTGAACAATTTCCATTGGTCAAATGCTAACTGTGGGAACAGTCCACATCAGGACAACTCCAAGCAGAATAATGTAAGCTAAGTTTCTACTACCTGTGTCTATATAAACCAAAATTTCCCTACCCATCCAGTAACCAACCAAAATAAAGTGTACAGCTCCAAGTAATAAGTTAAACTATAGTTCTATCTCAACAATAATAGCATAAAACAAACATAAATTACCAATAACATATTCATTTGACAATCAACAAAGCATCTGATTCTAAATTCCATCAATTGGCATTTAAATTTTTAAAAAATGGTGTCGTACGGATTAAGTAATCCGCGAGCACCATACGGATTAACCAATCCGTAAAATTTGGAAATCCGTATGGTGCTCACGGATTACTTAATCCGTAAAGACTGTACGGATTACTTAATCCGTACGACACCACAACCAGTAAAAAGCGCAGAAAAGCTTACTCCGGAGGTCGGAAACCACCAAAAGAGCCGCCCCAATGTCCGACAACCACGAATGAACCACCTTCTTCAACCCAAATGCGAACTAGTGATTACGCCGACGGGAGAAAAGAACGCACCACAGCAGGAGCTATACACCAGGAGAGGGAAAAGTTAAACGTTCAAATGCCTAAACCTATTTAACGGAGGGCTTATTCGGAATTTCACTGTTTAATTCTGGGTGTATTAGTTTATTGGCTGGTGTATTAAGTTTGGCCCGGGATTTTTTTGGGCAAGTGAAAGGCCTAAGCCCAAACTACAAGAAGGTCACATAAGGGGATGAGACGGTAGAACAATCATCAAGCAACAATTGGCTTAAAAAATTAGCGGTTGTGTATACATCACAAAATCCTCCTTCGTGCTACAAGCATGATTAGCAAGAGCATCCGCACAAGCATTAGCCTCATGAAATAAATCTTAGTTTGTTTCAAGAAAACTGCATTTTCTAAAAATATTGATTTGTTATATACGAAAACTCAAAAGAATTAATACATAAATAAGAAACCAAATAAAAATAATTCATTATTTCAAATTATTTTAAAAACTCAAATCGTTACGTCTTTACCAAATTGATTACTGGGAGAGGGCAAGAAAGTAAGAAGCAGGGTAGCGTTGGAGAGTCCGAACTCCGAAGAGTACAAAGAAACAGTTAGGATCCATAATTCGTTTGGTGGAAAGAAGATAAATTAAAATAAAATAAAGTGTGAAAATATGGATTCCAAGTTATTTTAGTTTTCATTTTTATTCTTGTTCGGTCTCTTTTCCCCCTCAAACGAAGACCTTAACGGGGTGTGTGTCGTGAATGCGCAAACCTCATTCATTGTTACACCCAGGTTCGTTTGTGTTATTCTGCACTGTCCCAACACAACCACAACCACAACCACAAGAGCAATGGCCTCGAGTAGTGCTCCTAACTTGGAAGATGTTCCTTCCCTCGATCTCATGTCCGAGCTTCTCCGTCGCATGAAGTGCGCCTCCAAGCCCGACAAGCGCCTCATTCTCGTTGGTATTCATCATTCCTCTCTCTCTTCCTTCAGATCCCAACATTCGAATTCCAAACCTAGATGCTTTTCCAATATCGTTAGGGTTTGCTTTGGGCCGAGGGTTCACGCTGCCTCGGACCCATTCAAGTCTCTTTTCTTGCTTCATGGATTTCTGTTAATTGTTTTTGTAACTCTTCGAATGTGATTTTAGGTCAACCAGTGATTATTTTTGTGAATTGCTCTGTGCTCCTCCTCTCTGTTGGTGATTCGACACCCGTCTGTTTCTTTGAGGGTTTTTGTGTGTTTAGGAAATTGCGCAACATTCTCACATTTCTTTTGGTGATTGTCGTAATTTACATCGTCGAGACGTGTTTTATGCTTTTACTGGTCTGGATTCAACCGAAACTATTTTGCATTGTGGAGTCAATATTATTGTTTAGGACTGTTCACACTTAACTGGAGACTCCTAAAGTTCAGTGTGAACTCAAGAGTCCTATGAGCTGTACAACTTTTGACCTGCCTTGGCAGAGATTGGTCACGCCTATTTAACGAGCGTGTCCTGTAACCGTTCCCGCCTTTTTCGGGTGGCTGAATAATGCCTTAGTTAGATTTGCAGGAAGGATCTATAAGCGTTATCCTCTGCCCATAGCTACAAGGCCCATAGACTCTTTGCGGTATAGGACCTCTCCTGGCCATTAATGTGTTATCAGGCGTAGCATTATTCTGGTCCTATCAGTCGAGTATGATATTGGATCGGCTCTAAGTTTAAGTCTGCCCATAAGAGAGTTGGTCTTGACAAAATGTCTGCTACGCAGCCAGCCGTATCTGGTCTAGCTCTCGGCGATAGAGACTAGCAATGAGTTTCTTAGTGTTATTAGATAATAGTTGGCAAGTTTATAATTCTTTCCAACTTCCTAAAGCAATTCTGGATATGTTTTAGTTGTGTATTGTACTGAATTTTGGATTGTCTAAGTACCATTAATTGAAACTTGAGATACCTGCTCCTGTTAAATAATTGTACATAAATATAACTATCTGTGTTGGTTTTGTCTTTTGGTTGTCTTTTGCCTTCGTTGTTCTGCAATTTATAATTTCTTTTGAAAAGCATTTCTCCAGAATCAATTCCCGTGTTTTTGTGAGGCTACTTTTTTCTGTTTGCACAACAAAAACATGAAGCACCATATTTTGTTGCTTCCCTGAACTTTCAAATTTAACCAGTTTATGTCATGAGCAGATGAGCTAGTGTGTTAAATGTAATGTTTTAGCTGCTGTTATAAGACTTTATACTATTACAATACTTTATTTCAGTATTTCTATGATGATACTCTTTCAATTTATAATTTAGGAACAGTGAAGCACAATACTTATTTCCTTCTTGAAGTTTCAAATTAAACTGGAATGCGTTACTGGAGTTAGCATTGTAAATTGTGATGCGATTTCTTCTCTTCTACCTTTTTAATTTGAGATGCTTTTTGCTTCATGCATTAAATTAAGATTACTCTACTAGAAACTGTAGTCTTCAAGTTCAAGTATGTTTATTCTTCATAAGCCATATCATTTGGTTAGCGCATGCCACATTTAATATTCATGCTTTTAGAATTTGTTATATGCATTCAAACGATTAAAAACTCGGAGTGGGGTATAACCTTTAAATATTGTTAATGCAGGTCCACCTGGGTCAGGAAAAGGCACCCAGTCGCCAATCATAAAAGATGAGTACTGCTTGTGCCACTTAGCTACTGGTGACATGTTAAGAGCAGCTGTGACAGCTAAAACCCCTCTTGGTATTAAGGCTAAAGAAGCTATGGATAATGTAAGATTTTTTGTATATCTTGCTTGATGATTTGCTGTATATATATGAACTTTCTATAGGGATTGCTAAGTTGGTATTATGTTGTGCATTTTCAGGGACAACTTGTTTCTGATGACTTAGTTGTTGGCATTATAGATGAAGCTATTAAAAAACCATCATGTCAAAAAGGTTTCATTCTTGATGGTTTTCCAAGAACTGTGGTCCAAGCACAGAAGGTATTTGCATTGTTCGACACCTGAACTAAACATTTGTTTGGTTCCTTATAAGCACACAAAAACTTTTTATCTTCACTTATTTACAGCTTTTCTTGTGCATACTATGAATGTGATTTTTCTTTGTTTTCTTTGCCTGCAGCTTGATGAGATACTGGAAAAGCAGGGAATTAAAGTTGATAAGGTTCTCAATTTTGCAATTGATGATGCTATCCTTGAGGAGCGGATTACCGGCCGCTGGATACACCCATCCACTGGCAGAACTTACCATACAAAATTTGCTCCTCCCAAGGTCCCTGGGGTTGATGATGTAAGTATGCAATCCGCATCACTATTTATAAAAAATTTATAAGGACATGATGTTAGTGAGAATTAGTTAAAAGCTGCTGTTATCATTCAGAGTAGGACAATAATGCTATATTTGAGGCTCCACATTTCATTGTTTTTAGATGATGATTTCTTTGGGTGCACTGGTGGTTGAAGTTGCTGGCCATACTGATGCTCTCCGAGAATGACTATATTTTGAGGAAGTACTAATCATGTCATATCTTACATTGTTAAATTTGTTTTCCTTAGGTTACTGGTGAACCTCTTATTCAGCGCAAGGATGACACTTCAGCTGTTCTTAAGTCAAGACTAGAGGCGTTCCACAAGCAAACTGAACCAGTATGATTTTGTCTATATCCTTGATGATGTCTTGTTTGAGATTGCTGGATTATCTGGGATAAATCTATTTGTAACAGAAAAAAAGCTGTTTTTTAGTTAAGCTAGTGTGTTTAGCAAATCAGATGAAAAATAAAAAATGCTGTTTTATGGTAAAAAAAAAGAAAGGGAAGTTTATCACCCTATTCATTCTCATGTTGAGCATTGTGATGGAATTTTTTTTCTCTCAAATCGCTTCTTCCCACATCTACACTTTTAATACCGCAACAATTATTAATATAAAGTAATAACTTCATATCTTTTTCAAAATTTATCATGTAAAAACTCTGAATTTTTACGCTATTCAAACAAAATAAATAGTCTTTAAACTGTCTTTCAGCAAACATACCCAAACAAACAAATTTGTATCATAAGTTATAACTGATTACAACAACAATCTATGCTTTAATTGAAGTTGATGTTAAGTTCTTTCATCATCATTTGGCTCAATTTATCACCTTTCCAATTTTAGATATATTGCTTCGGGTCCCTATTCTGATTTTCTTAAGAGCACCTTCTTGGTTATTTAGTTTTGTAGAAATTCCTTTTCTTCTTTCTTGGACTACAATGAAAATTTGTTCACTGAATATGCAGGTTATTGATTACTACTCAAAGAAGGGCATTGTTGTTAATCTCCCTGCTGAGAAATCTCCCAAAGAGGTGACAGCTGAAGTTGAGAAAGTGCTGTCTTCATAGAGTTCCTCTCTGCCCCTCTGTTCCAGATTGAAATGCAACTGTTTTGCCATTAAAAAGCTAGTTTACTGATATGTAGTTTGATCTGATGATCATCTTTCAGCTTTTACTGACTTGTTTGGAAATGCAAATGCCGGCTATTCTCATACCCAAATTTGAAGAGTTACTTGGATGAAATAAAAGTTGAATCATTTATAACTGTTACTTTTGAATATACTAGTTTAATTGCTTTGCATGAATTGCAGGTTGTTTTATACCTTTGTTAAGGCGGATTTTGACATCAATGAAATTGGTGGTGTGGACTTTCGAAATGAAAATGTTTAGACAGATTTTGAAATCAATACTTTTTTATTTTATTTTATTTTCAAGATCCAATGAAAATCTTTCGTTTGTCATAAGAAAAACAAAATTAAGTTCGATTAGAATTTTATTTATTTATTTATAAGTCAGCAAAAAAAAAGATATTGTTTTCTAGTTCAAAAATCTCCATTAGAAATTAAGTGTCATAACAATTTTTTATTAGTTGTGGAAAATTATTTTTGAGTCTAAAAGATTCAAGTTAACTCGGAGTAAGATTGGGTATATGAAATGTGAATTTTTATTGGTAAAAGTTGTGATCAATATCTTGTCTATCTACTTGGTCAAGATGTATCTAAAAAAGATGTTTTTAGATATTTAAGATCAATTTTGCAAAAAAGGTGTAAATATTGATGAAAATGTAAATCATAAAATCAAAACAGGGTGGATGAGATGACAAAGTGCATTTGAATTGTTGTGTGATCGCAAAATTCACTTTAAATTAAAAAGAAAATTATATAGAACAATTGTAAGACTTGTAATGTTATATGAAGTTAAATGTTGGTCAGCACATAGGCAATATAGACATAAAATAGAGGTAGTAGAAATGAGGAGGTGAATGTGTGGTTATACGAAGATATATAATATAAGAAATGAAGATATTCAATGAAAGGTATCAGTAGTATCGGTGAGTGAAAATATGAGAGAATATATATTGAGGTGGTTTGGACACATAATGTGATGACCCCTGGATGCTTCCGTAAGAACTAAAGTTTATTACCAATAACTCGACACAAAGAGAGGTAGAGATAAACTGAAACTTACCTGAAAAAAAGTGGTTAAACAAGACTTAATGAAGTGAGATATAGATTGGCGGACGGTGTGTCTTAAGATGGAATGAAAAAAAATTATAAGTTTAGTGGAGGGTTAGACCCGTTGTTATCTCTATGTTCTAGATAATCCATTTTTAGTCTTTTTTCTCTTCATCTTTCTCCCCTTTTTTTCCATTCTTTTCTTTTTTTTCTTTTTATCTTATTTTTAATTTCTTCGTATCTATCATTAGATTTATCTACCACTTATCACAATTAACTTAAGTTAAAGATGTTGATATTAATATTTTTAGAATAAGTAAGTCAAACATAATAGATTTGTGCGGTATGTACTATGTGGTAGTCTTTCCCAAAAGAGAAATTCATGTGTTTTATTTTATTTTATTTGAATATATTTTTAGTATCTTAAATTTAAGAGTCTTTTTTAGTCTTTTAAATTAAAATTTATATTTTTTAGTCTTTTAAACTTACGAAATAGTTTTTATTTATTTCTAGCCCCTCCAATAATAAAATAATCATCACAAATTGTACTCCAAATAACCAAAAATTAGTAGGGAGGTGTTTTTTTTTTTGTGAATTTGAGATTAAAAAATGTAAGTTTTAAATTGGAAGACTAAAAGAGATAGATCTCAAATCTGAGGGATATGTTTAAACTCTTTTTTTGTTATAATTATCTTAATAACCAATCAAACCAGCGGTTTTTCGTCTTCTTTCCGCTCATTTTTTGCTTTATCCGCTCGTACACACCCTTTGGCTATTTGTACCACCTGTCCATTTTTAATTGTTTTGACAAAAATGTTTTTTTTTTCAGAAACTAATATTTGGAACATATTTTTAAAAAGTGACCCAACATTACTAAATAGATTACAAAAATCAGTGTTTGTAATGTAAAATTTACAATACAAAAGTTAGTTTCCGTAATCTAATTTTTATATTATGGAAACTAATTTTTGTAAAATGTATGTACAAATGAATAAAGAAAAAAAACTTGGAAGAACAAAATGACTTGAGATAGTTTTGGAGAGAAGAAAAGAGTAAGAAAAATGAGAGGAACAAAAACGAGAAGGGTTCAGGAAGAGAGGAAGCCAGGATGGTGAAGTGAGAGAGAGTAAGGATATTTTGGGAATATAAAAAGTGAGAGTGTGAATAGCAGCTCCACAATTTTTATTCAACATATCAAAAGGCTCATTGAATCCATATGTTATAAATCTGAGAAACTTTGAAAGTACATATGTCACATTTGGAGTAAAGAGGAGTTATTTTTCTCTTTCTTTCTATTTGGTTCTCTCTTTTACATTTTCTCCTCTTTTTTATTTTTTATGTTTTTATTAAATAATGTGTTTTTGTTTACATTCTTTGTTTCTTCTCTCTCTTTTTACATTCTTTCTTTTTTATATGTTTTCTTTCTTTCTCTTTATACGTTTTTTCTTTAGATTTTATTTTTATTTTTTTTTATTTGTCATTCAATTTATATGTGATTGTTTTTTATTATATATTATTTATATATATATTACAAGAAGTATTACGTAGCTTCATTTCTTAATAAATAAGATAAAAAATTCCTCTCATTTGGTACACCATATATATAACCGAACATATGAATTAGGGATTAATCAACTCAAATACAACCATTTTTTTCTATATATAAAAAGGCATGCAAAGTATACAACAAATTCTTTTTAAAAAAACTCAGAAAACGAGTGGGTCTAGAAAATTAAGAGCTAAAATTATTGAATACTTTTAATGATGGAGCAATATATACCTGAATAATGTTGAATAATGATGCAAGACTGTACCGTCAACGTCAAAATTCAATGAACCATTTAATTCTTTGACAATTACTAATTTATAAAATAAAAATGTTTAAAATAATAACAGTCAACAAACAACTTTTTATGTATCGTTTGTACAAAAAAAAATTATCGCCACTATTACACGGATTTTCTTTGAAGTATTAATTATAGGAATTAACTCTAAGTTTGGTTGATTTACTTGTAGCAGAGAATTGTGTGCAAAATTTAGAAAATTTGGTTTTATTTTAATTTAAATATTTTTTCTTAATTTCATTTTTCTCCATTCCATTCTAGCAGAGGTTAACTAAGTATCTCTAATGATGTAGCCATGTACAAAATTGAATAATGCTGAACAATTATATAAAACTTTATGGTAAGCGTCAACCCTTCAATGATTTCAATTTTCAATTCAATCCAACATTTTATTTTGAGAAATACTAACAATATACTCTTAACATTTTTTTTAACATTCTATCCGTTGATGATTAGAATTAATAGGAAATTATAAATTTTAGCAGGTGTAATTTTTTATTTAAGAGTCTTTCTTCTGATTTATAAGTAAAATTCAGCAGTATTTATAATGTTTAATAAAATGAAATTAACAAAAAAATTATTAAATAGAAAATGTTAAAGAGAATAATGTTAAGTGTTAACACTTTTTATTCTATAAATAATCATTTTGGTTGGTGAGGGTGTCTAAATTTACAGAAATTTAAATTTAGTCTTTATTATAAAAAATGGATAGATTCATCCTAGAAATAGTTTAATATCTAATTGATTCCTAAACTTTATAAGTTAATATTAAATTGATTATAAAAAATATTATTTATTATCAAATTAATTGATGAATATTATAACTTAATAATAAAATCTACTATACATACATATATAAAAGCAAACTACCAATATAATTACAAAAGTAGATAGCTTACATTGTTGACAGTTGGCAAAAAATAGGGATAAAATGGTAATTGAATATTTATTTGCTGATTGCACCTCCTTTTTAATAAGTACATGGGAGTATTCTCAAATAAAAAATTGCTAATTGCACACCCTTTTTTTTTAAGTGCACTCCAATATTTTTCAAATTAAAACTTGCTAATTGCACCCCTTTTTTGATAAGAAAATCTATATTTCTTTCATCCCTCTCACATGTCATATCTTTAACGCGTAGACAATGATATTACTTATATACATAGGGTCGTACTAGTTAGTTACAAAAATACAAAATTTTAATATTATTTTAATTTTTCCTTCCAAAAAGACTCTAAATCATTGGTGATATAGTAATTCCTCCTTTATTTACTCAACAATTGTCTAAAAACTTGCTAAGGCAATGATTTCACTCATTATATCATTTATTTCATCCATCTCACACATTATTATCTAAAAACTTGCTAAGTCTAATTATTGACAAGTTTGCACAGGCGTGACAAAAGATGGAACCTTAAGTGGATCAATTGCTTATGATCTGATCTTAACAGAGGTATATTATCACAAGAAGAAAAAGTCATTATTGAACTTCACTTCTTTCTTTCTCTTATTTTTGCTACACATTCATTTTGCCATTAATAAACTATGTTAGATCTTGCAGTTTTTTAAATATATTTCCAGTCTAAATGATATATTGTTTTAACTATCTTTTTAAGAGTTAGATGTGTTCAAATATCTTTCTTATCATCTTCTCTTTTTTCTCAACTCTGAAAATGTTCTTCTTCTCTAATATTCTCTGTCTTCTCACCATTTTTCTCTATTCTCTTACCTTCTTTATTTACTCTATTTATTTTCTCTCCATTCAAATAATAAACCGATGAAATATCTTTTTACTTCTCCGTTAACCGTTCAACATCGCAGCCCTCACTGAAGATGTCTTTGCTAGCCACTGTGACTACAACTTCTTCATAATTTTTTCATGATTTATAGTGATCTTTAGCAACAAATGTGAATAGTTTTCTTAGTTTATATTTTCTTGGTTGATTTTGGTTTGGCTTAATTACTTTCTTTATTTTTTTCTCCTTCATTAAAATTTCTTTAATATTGTGAATATGGATTAAATTTGTCAAAAAGGTTTATTTGATATGGCCTATGGGTTAAAATATTCTGTGTAAAAAGATACTAAACATGTCTTTATAAGAATAGATGAGAATTGAAGAAATTTTTAAATATCTATTTGATTTTGTTCTAAACTGATTTATTGGTTACAAATTATGTGTTTGATCAAATGTCAAATGACATTTTTTGGTATGTTTCCTTATTTCTCATTTTACTTTTAAATTCATGACGCTTTTGATACTACTTTTCACATGAAAATTTTTTAGTTGATTTCATCGATTTGGTATTATCTTATAGAGTAAGAATTTTTCACATACAATATTTGGTTGTTGTTGTTGCTTATCTTTTGTTAATATTACTCCTATTTATAATTAATAGTTCAATTATATTTGTTTAAAAAACGTTAGTAAATGAAAACTGATGTATATTTCAGAAATTTAGGTGAACGGGTAAAAGATTAATGGAATGTTTAATTGTGAAATTTGATGCAGAACCTCTATAAAAGTTAGCATTGACACAAACATAAGTGAATAAAAATAATTCAATTGATGATTGAGTAGAAGATGAAAGTTCATAGTGGAGAAAAGATGCAGGACAAAATGAAGGTATTACTTGGATAAATTGAAATAGAAGACCTAAACAAGTGGGAAGTTTACTAACAAAACATTAATTTTGCATAAAATTTTCAGTTGTTTTATTTAATTTAAGTTCAAAATTGAAAGTTGCTTGCTACATATTACAATTCTTGCTTAGATTGAAAATTAGTATTTTTGTTCCAAGCTAACTTTTTCATTTTTTTTTGTTCATCTTATAACTTTATCTTATAGTGATTATATGAATTTAAATTCTAACAAGTTTTCAATCAGGCATGCATTAGTCATGTTTCACTCAAACTATTTAAGTTTTCAATCTTTTTGAAATTGTTGTAACTCATCAGTTACATTTATATACAATATTCTATTTCTAGGCTGAAATTTTGTAAGATATTAACAAAATTGTTAAGTAATTCTACATTACAAATTGATCGTCGGGTGCCTATAATTGTATTACACTACATCTATATACCTATTGTTATGAAATAATATTTCTTTATTACCCATGCAAAAGGAATGTTACAGACGCAATCGAAGACAAAAAATATATACAAATAAGTGTTAGAATTTTCATTCATATGTTTACTTATAATTATCATATCTTTATATTACACACAACAAACATAATTTCTTATTCCTATTAATAATTCATCATTTTCTTCATTTCTAAACTATTTATATGTTTACTTATTATATAATAGTTTTCTAATTTAAAGCAATCGAAGCGTAACAAATCAGTACATCCCGTGCAAATGCACGGATTACCGACTAGTTATCTTATAAATTAAACAACAAAACTAACATATCAAGCTTTTTATATATTTAAAAATTAATTTTAAATTTTTGAAGAGACTAATTTATTATTATCAAATTAAATATTTCCCTATTTTTTTACCAGCGATACTATAATCAATAATGGTATATCACGTACTATGTGATATGAGGTGGGGCCAAAAGAAGAGACAAGTGTGGTTGAGAAAACTAGCAAGAGTGAAGACAACAACAACCACTCTAAGTGAAGAAGATCATCTCTATTATAATTTCAATGGCTACCCAAACCCAAACACAGTCACATCCAAAAACTACCACTATCGACCCAAATAGCAACTTATGTTCTCATTCCAGAACCTTCCATTCCTTTCGCCCTCTCACCCCCTCTCCTTCATTGACTACGTCTTCTCCCTCCTCCCCTTTGCCATCATCGCCTCCTCATCCATCACCTTCGCCATCATCGACGCCACCACCTACCGCCACCTGTCTTATTCCCTCCTCCTCCGCTAAGTCAAATCCCTTACCTCCTCCCTTCAATCCCTTACACCTCTCTCCAAAGGCCACATGGCACTCATCCTCACCCCTTCCTCCCTGCACGTCCCCGTACTCTATTTTTCCCTCCTCTCCCTCGACGTCACCATCGCCCCCGAGAATCCACTCAGTTCCCAATCTGAGTTGACTCACCTGGTCAAACTCGCGAAACTCGTCATCGCATTTTCCACCTAGAACACAGCGAAAAACATTCCCTCCTCCCTCAAATTCGGTACAATCCTCCTCGATTCCCCTATCTTCCTTTCCATGCTCAACAGCAACGAATACGTCATCGCCGATTAACGAACTCGCCGAGTCAAAGTGAGTCAGTCTGACTCAACGGCGATTCTGTTCCCCTCGGGAACCACGGGGCGCGTGAAGGGCATGCTCGTTACGCACCGCAACTTCATCGCGCTGATTGAAGGGTTCTATCACCTTAGAATCGTGGTTGATGGTGATCTGCACCAGGTGTCATTGTTCACGCTGTCGCTTTTCCACGTGTTTGGGTTCTTTATGCTGGTTAAGGCCATCGTCGTCGAAGAGACGCTTATGTTCATTGTAAAATTGAAAAATTTAGGCCGTAAGGACTTATGGAAAAAACAACTTTTAGAAAAAAATTTATTGAACTTCTTTTTCTTCTTTCTTTTTGTTAACCAATACAATGATTTATTTATAGACTATATAATTTACCCTTTAAGAATTTAAAGACTTAAATTCTATTAATAGCCATAAATCAAAATAAAAACTCATTATAGTCATTCATCAAAAACAATAATTGCTAACTTTTGATCTTTCATTCTCCTAAAACAAAATTACTGAAATAATCTCATTAAATCAAATATTTAAGTTTATTCAATAAAAATCCCCGTAAACTTAAATGCTTTTGTCATCCTTCATGTCGACAAATTTTTCTTGAACACCCATTTCATACCAATGGGCTGACTTCCTTTCGACACCTCGCTAACTTCCATGTGTTGTTGGGATCAATAGCTTTAATCTCCTTGTCCATGGCAGTTTGCCACTTCTTGTCTTGCACCGCCTCTTAAAGACTTATATTCTCGGAATCTGCCAAAAGACATACAATATGTACCTCATTTGTCGAATCATACAAATCTTGCAAATTTCGCATTTTGGGTTGTTGCGGTTCATCTTCATTATCAGTAGTTTCAGAATTTGTCGGTATGATTGTTGGTATAATGGTTGATGATTCTCCATTTTCCTTGATAACCTCCGTTGAGTTATTTCAATCCCACCCGCTTGCTTCATTAACTTGTGCATCACGACTCACTACAACCTTCTTGCTTTTTGGGTCGAGTAGCTTATATCCTTTTGTTTTCTCATCATACCCAATTAAAACATACATTTTGCTTTTGTCTTCGAACTTCGTTATTGGCTGATCCGGTACGTGTGCATAGGCACACTACCAAATACTTTGAGATGAGAAACTATCGATTTTTGTCTGCTTCATGCCTCTTGTGGTGTTTGATCATCCAACTTTGCATGTGGACACCGATTTTGCACATAGATGGCGCATTGCACGACTTCCACCCAAAATTCCTTCAGCATCTTCTTGCTCTTGAGCATTGATCGAACCATGTCAAGAATAGTCTGGTTCTTCCTCTCGACCACACCCTTTTGTTGGGGAGAGTACGGTGCATTTAGAAATCGCCTTATGTCTTGCTCCTCACCATACTCCATGAAAGTTGTTGAAGTATACTCGCCACCTCTATCGGATTGTACGGATTTGATGTGTCTACCAGTTGCCTTTTCCACCACCACTTTGAACTTTTTGAACATCTCGAATGCCTCCGATTTTTCTTTCAAAAAATAAACCCAAGTTTCTCATGAGAAATCATCTATAAAGGAAATGAAATACCTTTTACTGCTAAAAGATTAGGGGGTGATTGGTCCACATATGTCAGTATGAATTAATTCGAAAGGTTGCTTAGCCCGATATTCTGCCTTCTTTTGAAACGAAGTTCTCACATGCTTGTTGAACACACATTCTTCACAAAATTTTCCCTCGTAATCCATGTTCGGTAGCCCGTGGACCATGTTCTTCTTCTCCAACTCATTTAGACCACCATGATGTAGATGACCCAAATGGAGATGCCACAACGACGCCTTGTCTTCTATGTCGACTTGCAAACATTTTTCTCGAACGCTTCTCAAGTTCAGCTTGTACATGCAATTTCTCCCCATTTCAACTCGAGCGACCAAACGCTCGTGCTTATCTTTCAAGTGTAATACCCAATCTTTCATAAGGACCGAATAACCTTTCTCCATGAGTTGCCCCATACTCAAAATGTTGCTCTTTAGGTCTGGTACATAATACACGTCTTGGATTGACCCAACTAAGTCATCCTTTTGTAAATAATAAACCGTACATTGGCCTTTGACCTCAACCTTCGACGCATCTCCAAATGACACATGTCTAGTTTCAACCTTTCGCATCTCTTTGAATAGGTGCTTGTGCCCCGCACATATGGTTGCTCGCACCTGTGTCAAGGTACCACACCGTGTCGTTGACTTCATTGTGTGCCATCAAAAGAAAATCTTTTTTCACCTCCTTATTTTCCGTGATTAGGTTGATTGTTTCTTCCACCTTTTTTCAACTCGACATTCTTTCGCAAAATGTCCCACCTTGCCACAATTATAACACTTATCGGAGTTGCAATCCTTCGCATAGTGACCATATTTACCACACTTGTAGCACTTAATGTTGGAATAATTCGACCAACCGCCTCTTCCATGACCGCGTCCTCTTCCATGCCAATGTTGTTAGTTTGATTGCTCACTCTCTTCATAATACCCTTATTGACCGCGACCTTTACCACCGCTACCATTTCCTCAACCTCCACTGTCATGCCCTCTACCTCGAAAGTTTTGAGAATAAAGTACCTTTTCGTCTTTGATTGATGCCTTGGTTTGAAGTGCTTGCTTAAGTGTCTCCTCCTCCTTCTTCTTCTTATGTTGTTCGTGTGCTTCAAGAGAACCGGCGAACTCGTCGATCGTTAGCTTTGTTAGGTCCTTTGACTCTTCTATAGCACATACGACATTCTCGAAACTGTCGGTTAACGTCCTCAAAATCTTCTCCACAACTTGCGCATCAATTTACGCTTTTCTGTTTCAGTTGAGTTGGTTCACCACGGTTTAAACACGTGTGATATAGTCAGAGACCCCTTCCGACTCCTTCATCTTCATGCCTTCCAACTTGCCACGAAGAGTTTGAAGGCATACTTGTTTAACCCACGCTTCTTTTGAAGTTGTCACATTCGTAATCTTCTCAAAACCTGACTCGTCAATAGCTTGGAACAACATGTACAAAGTCGCCTTATCTTTCAAGCGCGTCTCTTTCAACGCCTTGTGTTGAGCCGCCATATATCCCATGGTTATTGCCAGTTCTTTGAAATCTTCTTGAACCAACTCCCAACCATCTTGAGACCTGAGAAGAATTTTCATTTGGATGCTCCAATTTTCGTAGTTCACCTTCGCTAGTTGAGGCAACGACACATTATTGGTAATACTAGCCATCGACTCTTGATACCAATTTATAGAATTGAAAAAATTTATGTCGTGAGAGCTTGTGGAGAAAACAACTTCCAGAAAATTTTTATTCAACTTCTTTCTCTTCTCTCTTTTTGTCAACCAATACAATGATCTATTTATCGGCTATAATTTGCCCTTCAAGAATTTAAAGACTTAAATTTTATTAATAGTCATAAACCATAATCAAAACTCATTATAATCATTCATCAAAAACAATAATTACTTACTCTTAACCTTTCATTCTCTTAAAACAAAATTGTTGAATTAATCCCATTAAAACAAATATTTAAGTTTATTTAACATTTATGCATATTTAATTTTGAAGGGATGCTGAAAGCGGTGGAAAGGTATAGAATCACTTACATGTCGGTGTTGCCGCTGCTCGTGGTGGCGCTGGCGAAATCGGAGCTCGTGAAGAAGTATGATTTGAGTTTGCTACGGTATTTGGGCAGCGGTGGCGCGCAGCTGGGGAAGGAGGTCGCCGACGACTTTAGAGCCAAATTCCCCGACGTGGAAATTGGGCAGGTGAGCGAACTGCTTTACTTTTTTTTTTTTTTTTAAACTTTTTCTACGTTTTAACTCATGCGTGCAACTATCGTGTTTCACGGGTTATATGTTGTTTTTTATACCGTTATTACCTTCTTCAACTGTTTTTTTTTTTATTATTTTAAAAAATACTGATAAAAGTACGAAGCATTTCTCTTTTAACTAGTTTCTTTAATGGGGCCTACAATAATTTATGTTTGGAATTCCGTTTTACTCTATACGTATTAGAATGTTGGATCTAGATTCCAAATATAGGCAACGGCAAACCAATCTGTAAGACTCAAAATGGGTCTCTATACCGTATTCTTCTTTTAAGAATCTCTTTGCGCATTATTTTTTATGAGCTTCACAGAGGATAATGATATTTTTAAAAAATACCGTATATGGATACTATAAATGCTACTCCCTTATGAATTTGGAAGATTATACCGGATTCAAATCCATTCCCTTATGAGTTTGTCTTATAATGTCATCATACAACCAATAATGCTTTTAAGGAAAAGTTCAACCCTTTGAACACTCCATCCACATCCATCGTTAGTATGAATTTAAAGTATAAATTATTTTATACAAATGTATACTATTTGTTTCTCATTAATACATAAGTATATCATAGGATGATAGTCATAAATTACATAAAAATATATTTGACTTGTTTTAAGAGAAAAAATCACCCATATTAAAATATGGGTTTAAATCTGCTTTTGATCTCTCTAATTTATTTTGTGCTATTTTAGTTTTTTTTAATTAAAAAAATGTTGTTTTCCATTGACTTTTTTATCCAATCTATATGTTTTTTTTATATACAAATTAGCGAATCCATATCCATAAAAAAAAATCATACGGATTGGCGAATCCGTAAGGTTCTTACGAATTTGCCAATCTGTATGTATGAATTATACGGATCTATGTATAAAGGCCATAATAATGCGAAGGGTAATTTTGGAAACGCATGTGTATTAGAAATATACTTGGTGTATGAAACACAACTCAAGGTGATTAGCCATTTATTTCCTTTTGATTTGGTGAAAAATGTGCTTGAGCATACATTTAGCAACACCATTCTATTAAAAAGAATCCAAATATAATTTGGGAGGTGTACTTGGGAGGCTTATTCATTTTCATTGCATAATGTTAGGTAGTGAAGAAAGGCGTATAAAATAGACCAGTGATTATCATGACTCCTAATAAATGATACCAATTTCAGGTTAAGCCATACAAGATGAATATGAATTGTTTTTTTATTTATCAAACGCAGTTCATATCACTAGAGAAATATGATTAACAGTTTATGGTCTTGCTTATGTAAAACGGCTCATGAATGATGATTATGGTTCTGGTGCAGGTTATGTAGGAGATGAGAAGGCGACAGCTGAAACATTGGACTCAGAAGGATGGCTGAAGACAGGCGATCTTTGTTATTTTGACTCTGATGGTTTCCTCTACATTGTAGATAGACTGAAGGAATTGATCAAATGCAAATTTATCAGGTGAGAAGTTATTTCCACTAACAAACATCTTTTTTTTTTATATTGTTTTACTACTTTGACATTTTTCTTAATATTTTTTCAAACCAAATCCAGGTTCCGTGTGTATCAAGTCCTTTAATGTTGTATTCAGAAGCAAATAAGTTGTTTTCAATGAAAATGAATTACATTTGATAGCTTTTTCCCAATTATAGTTCCCGTGGGGAATCAAAGTTTCACCTTTTGACTTTAAACTCGTAATTATTATATATCTTGGACTCCTTTAGATTGAGCAAATCACTTTAACAGTTAAACTAAATAATCTCAGTCAAAGAAAATCATCGGTCGATATTATATGCACACGCATAACAAATTATAAATGTGTTGAAATATCAATTGTTGATTTTTTCATCAATGACTATGATTACTTACTTTATCCATGCTCAATTTAGAGAAGTCATATCCAATCCAAAAGAAAAAAAAGGTGTTGCTGCAATTCAATTCCCTTAACATACATGTATAACATGACTTGGTCTTGTTACAAGGTTCACTAAATCTGCTAATCTTTTGAGGACAGGTATCCTGATGAAGAGGCAGGACAGATTCCAATGGCCTTTGTAGTAAGAAAGCCTGGAAGCAACATCACTGCAGATCAGGTCATGGAGTTTGTGGCAAAGCATGTGGGCTTCTGAAACCATGTGTTCTAAAATAAGGATATTTGGTGAATGAAGTATTATATTCAGTAATAAAAGCGTATAAAACCTAGATGTTTCTGTAAACAAGTCATAGTTTGTGTTTTTCCTCTTGCCATATTGCTTAAGTATATGCTTATTGTTGTTGCAGGTTTCACCATACAAGAAGATACGGCGAGTTTCTTTCATCAAATCTATCCTAAAATCTCAGGCTGGCAAAAATTTGAGAAGAGAATTAGTTGATTATGCTCTATCCGGTGGTTCATCCAAATTGTGATCAACAAAAGAGCATGGAGAGAATGTACTTGGCCTCGAAACTATTGTGACCTGTTCAGATGCAACAAATGCACGATATCATGTGAAGCATCTGGCCTAACATGTGGTTCATCGCCCTAGTCCACAGCTAAGAATGTTGGTGGTTTGTACCCAAAAATCAGCAATCATTTTATTCACACACACCTCACAGAAATTTAATCATTTTAATCAACTACCTTGGTTTCCCTCATTTTTTTACCAAAATAAATAAGCACATTAAGGCTTACAAACATTTTCATTCGTTGTAAACTATTTTGTTCATTTTGTATAGTTTCATTTATATTTTTTTTTGCTCTTCTTTTCCTTCTTATTGCTTTTTTTATTTATTGGCATTAAGGAATATATATTAGACTAAATTATTGTTTAGGTCCTCTAATTTATTTTTAATGTTCAATTAGATCCTCTAATTATTAAATAGTTTAATTGAGTTTTCTAATTATTTAAAATGGTTCAATTGAGTCATTTTTGTCAATTTGGTATTAACGTCGTTAATAGGTCATCTACTTGACAGTTGTTGGTGAAATGTATTAACATTAGCAACATGAATTTTATGACAGTTGGAGGAGAGTTTCTTTTTCCCAAATTGTGAGCACTTACAGTTTTATTTCTGCAAAATTGATTCAGCAAATTCTTCTTGTTGGGTTGGCTCGTCCACCAGTGATATTCCTCCATGAGTCATAGCTCAAACCATCATTTGAGGTCTAATAATAACAATGGGAGTCAAAGATTTGTCCCTCCCTATGATTGCGACGATGTTGTGATTCTGTCGTGCATGACAAAATATTTATATCAAGTCATATTATCCTATCGTGCACGATATCAAGTCACAAAGAAATATTTGCATTCAATTGAAGTGTCTAACCTTAATGAAATATGTCACTTATGTATCCAAATATATGTGTGTTCAATAGTCTCATGAATGTGAATTCTCATGATCTTAACTACAAGTTAAATCTATATCAAAATATATAGGTAATCATGTTTTCCTCAAATATCATTGTCATGTACACACACCCCCCCCTAAAGAAAGAAATACAAAATTTTTATTCATTCATGCATATCGTACCGTGCATGATGACAAAGTAGGATTCTATTATGCACAACAAAATATTTATATAAAGTTATATTATCTTATCGTGCATGATACTAAGACATTTATGTAGAAAATAGAGTAGTTCTCATTGAGCGTAATTGATTTAGCTAAACGCACTATGTAATTTTTTTTGAAAAATCTCATAAAAAATATTTCGCTCAACTAAATCAATTTTCCTAAGTCAAAAATTTGTAAAATCTGGAGAAGATACTGAAGATATAAATAATTTTTTTTTATATAAAATATTTAGTTAAATATATTTATATAAAGTCATGTTATACTATATTATATTTATAAGATATTTAAATTTAATGATTAATTTTATTTATTTATATTAAAGATACATCAATTTATTTGTCTCTCAAAAAAAAATTATGTACTATTTATATTGTATAAATATATAATATATATGATTGAACAAACACATTGTAACCATAATATAGCTCCAGAAAATAAAGTTAAGCAAGTTGACGTACAAGGTTCAACAGTTACATACGAAATTAAAATGCTTAATAAGTAGTAGTGTTCAACAGACACATTTACAAAAAAGAAAGCCAAGACTAATCGAAAATGACAAGATCATGACTTCCAGTGTGGTGTTTTCCTTGTTGGGAGCTTTTGCCTAAATGGTTGCGCAGCTCTAGGTCTAGTGTGGGCTGGGAAGCTCTAGTTGCAGTGACTTGTGTGAAGCTGTAGATCTAGTGGGCTGAGAAGCTGTACTTGCAATGGCTTTTGAAGTTCCTGTAGTTGCAGATGCAGTAAATGCACGTGAATGTCAAAATAATGGACAAAAGGCAAACACATTAAGATTGCATCCACAAAAAAACTGATCATGACCTTCAAATGGATGATGGAGCAAACGATCTTCTTTTTCCCCAAATTGCATCGATAAATCCTACCCAAACAACCCATGATTTTTGTCTTCTTCACTACACGGTCCTCTCCCCCCCCCCACCCCCCCCCCCCCCCCCCCCAAATGCATCAACAAACCCTAGCCAAACACCCCACGATCTTCTTCTTTTTTCGGAGAATTTCATCTTCCTTGAATTTATCACCACAAAGATAAGTAACATTTCAAAATAATTCTAATAGATTCACACTATGGGTTAAGAGCCAAAATGAAGTCATTTTGTGTCTCATTGAAACAATGTCGTTTTGTGCATCAGAATCCACCTATTAAAAAAATAACACATTACTTGTCACATCAGATTATACTATTAACTTTAACACTTAATTGACATAAAAGACTTAATTGAATCATTTTAAATAATTAGAAGATCAAATTTAACCATTTAATAATTATAGGATCTAATTGAACTTTGAAAATAAATTAGAAGACCTAAATAGTAATTTGGCCTATATATTAAAACACACAAGAGATGCAAAAGAATTACAAAGAAAGAAAGCTAGCAGCTCCACGATATTAGAAGCACCAGGCCAAGGTAAATAGAGATAACGAGTTTAATCTTACACCAATTTATAATTTTTCTCCATTTCGTCTTAAGATACATTATCCGCCAATTTATATCCTGTTTCATTAAGTCTTATTTAATTACATTTTCTCATGTAAGTTTCGATTTATTTCTACCTTTTTTTATGTCGAACTCTTGGTAACAAACTTTTGTTCTTATGAAAACATATAAAAGTTGTCTCATTACGTATTAAAATCGCCTTTTTATGTTTACTCATTGATATTAGTATCACTTTTCGTCAAATATCTTCATTTACAAATAGTTAATTAATCCTTATATATTTACAAAAATGTAATGCTGCTATTTTTAAATATTTAAGTGGTTAGTATAAGAACAAGTAACAATATTTTATTATGTCTATTTTGATGAAGTGAATAAATATGGATGTAATTGATAATGAATTAACTTATGTTTTAAAAAGATGTGAGTTTGATTTATGTTTTGATGTGAAATTTTTTTATTAAATAATATATATGTATATTTATAAGTATTTGTTGAGACTTAAAAGACTTATTTTCATCATTTAAACTTTCCGAAACCAAATTCACCTTAAGTTCATCGTGTAAAAAAAAGTTGGGAGTGTAGATTGCTCTAGAGTACACACTGAGAGATTCTTTAGTTACATATGTCATGTCAATTGTGTAGTAAATGTTAAAATTTAAAATGCAATTAAGCCTGGGTCGGTGAGTGCTACACGGAGTGAGATTTTTATTTTATGTATCCGTTGCGGAACGAGCGAGAAAATCGTTTTAGGTCTTTGCTTGGTAGACGCAACAGCGATAGAACTGTAGAAATAGAATAGTAAACGGTGTTAGCTTCGATAGATTAAACGAACACAGAGGAGCGACCGAAAGTAGAATCTGAAAAACAATGGCGGCTAAGCTAGACACCCACGCCGTGGCTTCCGATCTGATCGACTTCCTCAATGCTTCTCCAACGGCTTTCCACGCCGTCGGTAAAACAAAAACCAATTTCTCTTTCTCTTATCTCTTCCTCTCACCAAAAAATCGCAACAAATCCTCACTCACTCTTTATTCCTTTCAGACGAGGCAAAGAGGCGTTTGCGTAGCGCGGGGTACCACCAACTCTCGGAGAGGGAAGTGTGGGAACTGCAACCGGGCAATAAGTACTTCTTCACCAGAAATCACTCCACCATCGTCGCCTTCGCCATCGGCAAAAAGTTCGCTCCACTCTATCCCACTCTTTTTTAGCCACCGTAATTAGGGCCTTTGGTTTCCTGTGGATCCCGAGCTATCCCCAGAAGCTTCTTTTCTTTGGCTGGCTATGTGATTAATGCTCACTTCGAGATTTAATGACACTTAAAACTCCTGACCTCTCCCCAAACTCGGAACAATAATAATAATAATAATATTGATAATAATGTCTCTTTTTTCACCTTGTCAGGTACGTTGCTGGAAATGGATTCTACATAATTGGGGCTCACACGGATAGTCCTTGTCTCAAACTCAAGCCTGTCACCAAGGTAACACACTACCATTTTAGTCCCTGGAATAAAATAAATAGCTTATTGTCATTTTGGTTCTGAACATATGTTAATATCATCACTTAACTCCAGCATCCCTGAAATTGTAATTTGTTTAATCTAAGTTCCAAAATTTAATAATTTATTTCATTTTGGTTCGTTATCGTGAACATATGTTAATATTATCACTTGAGCCACTTATGTTGGACTAATGTGAGTGACGGATTACAGTTTTAGGGATTTTTTTTAGTTTTTTTTATTCTGAGACTAATGTGATAACCAACTTCAAGGACAAAATGGTTGTTTACTGTAATAAATATGAATTAATAATTGTGTATTGAATTTTGAATTTGAATATGTTATTATATGTATGTAATGTAAGAGGTGTTTAATGCAGGTTGTTAAGGCTGGGATTTTGGAGGTTGGTGTCCAAACCTATGGAGGTGGTTTGTGGCACACGTGGTTTGATCGAGACTTGACCGTGGCCGGGAGGGTTATTGTGCGGGAAGAGAATGCCTGTTCTGTTTCGTACTCACATCGCCTTGTTAGAATCGAGGAACCTATAATGCGAATACCGACTTTGGCAATTCACTTGGACAAGTTCTGTTGCTATTGTTGAGATGCATTGCCTGTTTGTTTGTTTGTTTGATTGCTTGCTTGC
The DNA here is from genome assembly GCA_013407115.1 of Glycine latifolia. Lineage (NCBI taxonomy): Eukaryota > Viridiplantae > Streptophyta > Magnoliopsida > Fabales > Fabaceae > Glycine > Glycine latifolia. The sequence continues at coordinate 14,226,257 of CM023946.1, read as the reverse complement.
TTGATCACCATTTTCAACTTATCATTTCCTTTGGTTCATTGTGTACAGGACTGTTAATGATGGATTCAAATTTAACAATGAGAATCACCTTATTCCCATCTTGGCAACATCGCTGAAGGTAATTGCACTGGTTACTGATTTTTCTATGGAAATAATTGTTATGGTGATGTCTTGGTTTAATGTTTCTAGTCCTGCAACATTTAATGTTATGTTACCGGAGTTAATATTTTAGTGATTGCATGTGGTTAGAAAGCTCATTTATTGGCTAAATAGGCATTTTAAAATTGAAAATTATATTAGCACGCAATGTTGCTAGTTAGTAAATATTGTTTTTCTGTTTTAAATCTTTGATGCAATCGTTTTGGACAGTTATACGCTCAGACTCGTATGTAGTTAATTAAAACAAATAAATGAAGTCTCCAAACAATGCTTGTTCAGATTCATAGTGTTCATTTTGAATTGTTTAGATTCACCTTTTACACATTCGTTGGACTTTGTTTTGCAGGGTGAGCTCAATAAAGTGTCCTCTGAAAATGGTCCTGTTGAAAGTGGAAATCAGACCGATGGAAAGAAAGCTAATGATAAAACAGGCACCAGCAATACGAAACATCACCTTCTTCTTCTACAGGTTAACTACAAATTTTGAAACTCTAGATATGTATTAAGACTTGGCACACATGGTTGTAACTTCTAACTTTCTTAATTTGGGTCTTGGGATGTATACATGATGATTACGAGTCTAATTGTTTGAGATTTTCTTCTTTCCACTTTTCACCAGTTGCTTGCAAGTAAGCTTGGGTGTGAACCAGATGACATATGTGATTTTGAATTGCAAGCTTGCGATACACAACCAAGTACTATTGCTGGAGCTGCAAAGGAATTCATTTTTTCAGGACGACTTGATAATCTCTGCATGTCATTTTGCTCGCTGAAGGTTTAACTTTTATATAGTTTATTTTTTCGAGTCAAGTTTCAAACACATGTGTATAGTAGAGATATGAACTCTGAAATATAACCTTGATTTTGAAGTTTACCACTCAAGATATTGCATCTAAAATCTAAATTGGGGCATTTTGGACTAGAGTTATCTATAGTGCAAGGAATAGAAATTTTTTCTGAATATCAATACTGTATGTTTATAACATCACTATAATTTATGCTCTAATGTAATGATTTCAGACAATGATCTCTCTGGGTATAATTGCATCTTCTCCTATTCTATGAACTTGTGAGATAGATCATTAATTCAAACCCAAATGGTTTTTCTGTCTTTGTTACAATATCTATTGATATAGTAGGGATGAAAAAGTTAAGAGAGATTAAGGTCTTTCTGGTGATGTTAATTGAATTCTGTTAATTTTTCTGATAGAAATTCTATCAATTGTCTGTAAATGAGATATTTTGTAACGTGTAGTATTCACTGTAGATTCCAATGTCAGTGTGATATCAATATCTGTATGATAGAATTACAGTGGAAAGGATGAGATGAACCCAAAAAAACAAACAAAGCCAGGGCATTTGTGAGAGCCTTCAGTCTTCCACTCTCTTCTACACACTTTTTCCTTACTCTCCAAGTACACTCCTCTCATCTTTCCTATATCTTGCAAGTAATAAGAGAATTTCCCTGATTGCCTCACTGGCAGTCTGTTATATTACTACTCGAATAGTCATGCCCTCTACTTTGTGCATTTGAGACTCTGATATTCTACATCCTTTCCTAATGCACACCTAAGTGAAATGTAGGTAATTAGCCCTGTATAACTGCAGAGGATCCCCCAAAACTTACAAAGTCCAGCAGGTCTTGCCATTTAATTAGGACTTCAGTCATGCCCTCTGGTGTTCTTATAGCATAGTACATCTTATGATTTCAGCCTGAGCTCCAATATTCTGATGGAAAGCCTGTCAATGTCTAGCTCACAGCAGGGGCAGATATGGATTTCTTCAACAATCACACACAGAAGAAGACTGGATGTATATGAATGCTAGTTGCTAAGGTCAGGTTGTATACACGTATCCAATTTTTTCTAGGACTTCAAAATTCCCATATAACGTAGGGTCACACTTACTAAATCTTTTGGCTCAGGATTTTATAACTTGATCCTGTAAAGATGAATTTTGATATAAACCATATCACCCAACTGGTCAACTGATAGCATGCATCTATTTTTTGCCAGCTCGCACCTTTGTTCTGTTAAGCCATTGAGGTCACTGGGTACTGGTTAGGCTTTGATCTTGTCAAACATTGCAAATATGTATCTAGACACTTACTTGCTGAGTTGCTGACTACCTTGGAATGAGGCTGGTAGCTGGAACAGAACTTGAGTTTGGTTCCTGATTTCCTTGATTACTCAGTCCATGTATAACTGACTGAGAAAACCTTGTAGCTCTCGATAACTATTTATGATGGAAATCCATGAAATCTAGAATTTTTCTGATAAAACTTCAGCCACTTCTTTGGCCGTAAGGGATGGCAGATAATAGGAAGTGGGCATATTATTGGGTATTATAGCAATCACACAACTATCGAGAAGAGAGAAAAGGGAAGAAGAAAACAACACACAAAGTTTACCCTGGTTCATCCAATGTGGACTACGTTCAGCTATTCACTATATTCTCTCACACACTCGTACAATTGCACTCAGATTACAAGGAAATATATAGGCTTAGAAACCTTAAGCACCGTAACTATTCATGGGCCTAAGCCCAAACTACAAATAATAAAACACAAGGCCAACAACAGTACAAGGCCTCGAAAAATGTCCCAGGGGCATTGCCCCCTAGCCCCCGCCGGGGCGACTCCCCCGGACCCCCGCCCGTGCCTATCTGCTGACGGCACAATATGAGCCATACCCAACATTCTCCCACTTGGCGAATGCTTTGCATACTTCTTCGATCCCAATGCAGTTGCACACATTCCAAACTTCTCTTAAACTATTGCCTTGGTCAGAAAATCAGCACCATTCTCCTTTGTGTCAACCTTCTTCAACATTACTATCTTTTCTCTGATGAAATGGTATTGGATGTCTATGTGCTTGGTCCTCGCATGGTATCCTAGGTTTTTAGCGAGAAATATAGCACTCTGACTATCACACCCAATAGTCACATCTCCTTGTGTAAGGCCAAGCTCTTTACACAATCTTTGCAACCAAATAACTTCCTTGACAGCATGTGTCAAGGCCATGTACTCAGCCTCAGTAGTTGATAATGCAACAATCTGCTGCCTCTTGCTCATCCAACTAACAGCTCCACCAAATGAAGAAAAAACATATCCACTAGTAGACCTTCTACTATCAATGTCATCTCCCCAATAAGCATCCACAAAGCACTCTAGCTGTAATGGTGGTTGTCCCCTTGAGTCTTTCACGCTTTCATAGCATAACTCAAGGTCAGATGTACCACAAAGATAACGGAATACATGCTTCACTGTCATCCAATGCTCTTTTCCTGGCGTGGACATAAACCTACTCAATACTCCCACTGCTTGGGCAATATCCAGACGAGTACAAACCATAACATACATCAAACTCCCAACTGCACTAGCATAAGGAACTGATGCCATTACTTCTCTTTCTTCTTCAGTCTTGGGACACTGATAAATGGATAACTTCAAACCTTTAGTCATGGGAGTTTGCACTGGTTTGCAGTTAGTCATATTGAATTTCTTCAGAATATCTTCTATGTACTTCCTCTGACTCAACCATAACCTTCTTCTATGATGCTCCCTTTTGATTTGCATGCCCAAGATCATACTTGCAGGGCCTAAATCTTTCATTTCAAATTTCTTTGCCAGTAGACCTTTTATAGCACTGATCATCTTCAAACTGTTACCAACAAGTAGCATGTCATCAACATACAAGGTTAGAATAACAAAGCTATCTTCTACCTTTTTCACGTAAACACAATGATCAGCATCACAACGGTCAAACACAAGTTTTGACACATAAGTGTCAAACTTCTGATACCACATCCTGGGAGATTGCTTCAGGCCATACAGAGACTTGTTAAGCTTGCACACAAAGTTCTCTTTACCTCTTACTATGAACCCCTCTGGCTGCTTCATGTAAATAACCTCCTCCAAATCACCTTGAAAGAATGCAGTCTTCACATCCAGCTGCTCCACCTCTAAGTCATATGCAGCTGCCATAGATAAAACAAGTCTTATGGAATTTAACTTTGCAACGGGTGAAAATACCTCATCATAATCAACCCCTTCTATCTGTGAATATTCTTTTGCAGCCAAGCGAGCTTTGTAACGTTTTAACTCCCCATTAGCACCAATCTTCTTCTTGAACAACCACTTACAACCAATTGCCTTTCGATCTGCAGGTAGTTTCACCAAACTCCAAGTTTGATTCTTGATCAGAGAGTTCATCTCTTCATTCATGGCTTCCTCCCACTATTTGGCAGCATCTGAATCCCTAGCCTATTTGCTGACGGCACAGTATGAGCCATACCCAACACATATTTGATGAATATGTCTACTATGACCATGATATTAACCACTTTGGTGTGAACACAAAGGTCATAAGGCTTTTTTGCTTCCCTGTAAATCCTTAATTTAGTCTTCCAAGATTAGTATGTTAACATTAGTCCACAAAAGCTTTGTCTTCTGTTAATTAAATTAGTCCTTTCAAAGATCTAAAACGCTACCATATTCATTCTTTTGGAAGGCTAAAGTAGTGACACAAACACAAAGGACAAATTTTGTAGTTTGTGTGTATTTTTTAAGGGACTAATTTGGTGGTAAAAAAAATCTTTGGAAGATTAATGTGGTCACATGCTGATATTTAGAGGACAAAATTGAGGCTTTACTCAATATTATATAATAGTCTATACTCCTATATGCAATCATGAGCCCTTGCTTATGCTCTTAATGTCCTGTCATATTCCTCTCAGTAAATAAATTATGCATATTAGTCTATTAAATCAACTATGCAAGTCCTTGTTTTTGTTTTTTAAAAGAATTTGTGCTTAGATATCGTTTTGTTTGCAGAAAAAGTGACATTATTCTATGTGAACCCTTTCTTGGTTGACTATAGAGTATAGAGATAAGGATCTTGAAGATGAACCCTTAGTAAATGTGTTGGTATCACTGTACATACCTTTAGTCCTAGTTATAAAAATATACTACCCAATACACTATAATACAAGAGTATATTTGTGGCACTGAGTGCGCGCCATACAACAAAACTATTTCTGTAGTTATGATCCATTGGAGTCTCACTGTAGTAGGGATACTTGGTGACAACATATATAACCTTGGGCTCTTCCCTTCAGTAACTAGCTTTTTGGGGTGGACTCTGTCAAGCTTATCTCAAATGTTATTAGAGTTCCCACAGTATCTTCACAATTCTGCAGCTTGAGCAGTGATGTTGGTATTGTAGTATTCTCTTGGCACTAGAGTTGCTAGACCCTGTCACCCTGAACACAAAGCAACCCACATGGTGGAATGCTATGGTCTGTCAGATTCCCAGATTGTTGTTTTAGTGTGCTTCATAAGGGTACGTATGGCCTTGAGCTATTGACCTCTTCCCCTCAACTGGTGAATTTTCTGGGTGAAGTCTCTGAAGGTTATCAGTGGCTTTGACGCTTCGTCAGTTTTTGCTATGCTTCTCCTTGCCAATCTTAGGTTTACCTATAGCTATAAAATTATTCTTAGGTGTGTGTCTTGCCCTGTCTTGCCCTTGGTCCTATGGAAAATTCCAATCAACTTAAGATCAAAAGTATCCTTGCTTGTCAACCATGATGTGGTTGAATGACATCATATTCTCAAATTCAAATGCCACAAGGTGTATGGGTCTGTTTGCTGTTTTTTTCCCCATCAAACTTGGGCATTTTGGGAATTAATCTAAGAATTAAGATTAAGTGACTAATCTAACTCTAAATTAGAAAGTGTGTTTGCATGATGTGCAAATTCTTTTAACAATGTAGTAGTTGTTGATTATCCTATGCTAACATCTTGGTTTCTATTTTAGGCATTGATAGATGCTACATCTTCTGACAGCAGTCTTGAGGAAGAGTCGGGCGTTAGAATGGTGGCTTTATTTGACCATGAGGAAGTTGGATCTAACTCTGCACAAGGAGCTGGCTCTCCTGTTATGCTAAATGCTGTGACAAGGGTTACCAATTCCTTCAGCTCAAGTCCCAACGTATGATCCCTTTAATTTTTTTTACCCCTTTTTATGCCTAAGAACTACATGGATGACTCTTACTTCTTACAGTGAGTTAAATCTAGGTAGGGGCTGTTGTCATGCACTTATTCCAGCCCTCATAATTTACAGCACCATTCCACTATTTAGCATTTTAGATATTTCAACGGTGGAAAGTGGAATAACCACACTCTAATTTTTGCTTTCAGTATCTAACTAGTTTTTATTATGGTGATTTGATTTAGCTTCTGGAGAAAGCAGCACAATTAAGCTACCTTGTATCTGCCGATATGGCACATGCACTGCACCCAAATTACATGGTACGTCTTATGTGCCTTGATTTACTTTTGCCAATAATTCAATGTTGATCCTTATCAAGGCCTAATTTATTACAGGACAAGCATGAAGCAAACCATCAGCCCAAACTACATGGAGGACTTGTCATTAAAACCAACGCAAGCCAACGCTATGCAACCAATGTTGTCACATCCTTCATATTCAGGGAGATAGCTTCAAAACATAAACTTCCCGTTCAGGTCAGTTCAGTGAACAATTTTATCTCTCTTTTCTTCCTTTCTGATTGGAATTGGAACTGATTGCTTCTGCAGAGCAAGATACAATTACAATCATAGAGAAAGCCTTCTCTACTTTAGTATCTGTAGTATTTCAAGGAGCAAAATTATTGCCTATTTTGAATTATCAGAAGCTTGGAATGGAGTAAGCACTGTATGTGATAATGGATTATAATGAGGTATGTTGATGAATGTAGGACTTTGTGGTGCGCAATGACATGGGATGTGGTTCAACCATTGGTCCTATTCTTGCTAGTGGCGTAGGTATTCGCACTGTTGATGTAGGTGCTCCGCAGTTGTCAATGCATAGCATACGAGAAATGTGTGCTGTTGATGATGTGAAGTATTCATATGAGCACTTCAAGGCATTTTACCAAGAATTCTCTCATGTTGATCGTAAGATGGTCGTGGATATATAGGAATATCTCTAATCACGAAATCCTCATTAATCCTTTGCTCTAGAAGCTGTGGCTGAAATGGTCGTGTTTCGTAATTTAGTATCATTATAATGCTGACGTTATTATGATGAAATTTTCAATAAAATTAGACTCCCTGAATGAAATATTAGCAACTACTTTAAGTGTGTTGTTTACGTGAATAGTCCAAGTTCTTGCTTCTAAAATGGGACCGTGTTCAGGCGAGTAACGAGTTTACTCGAGTAGAAGTAGAAATAAATATACTGTTTTTCGAGCAATATTCAATCTACGAAATGTATGGTACATTGGTAGTACTGTGTTATTTGAAGCTTCAGCTTTCACGTGTATTATCCTTGCCTACCTTCGAGAATTCAATTGAATATATTATTCTGAATGAAGCTTAAGTTTGCACATCCAGATAAAGAATGTGCTTGATTTAATTTTTTATGGGATTCCATACATGTAAGCATTAAGATTAAGAGCAATTACTTAAAGCATCCTATTTTTTATTTGGTGCACCTTCAAAATTTCTAATGTCCTTTCTACGCTTTTTCTTCCTCTCTCCTGTCACGTCCTTCCTGAACCTTCACCAAGCCACCATTGCTCTTGCACCCACATGACCAAACACCACCATCAGATTTGCACATTGGGTGCATGCGACTTCATTTTGTCACCTTCGTCCAACTGCATGCGAAATCCACCCAGGTCTCACCATCATCAACGTGCATCCACCAAATGTATTACAGATTGTTTAATTCATAATATATTTTTACTACAACGATCTGTAATACAATGTGTTACGGATTGAGCAATCAGTAATATTAAAATAATGTAGGTACCCTTGTATACCCTTTTGAAACCGAGTCCAAACATATTGACAACACTCAAAGCAGACACAATGAGTAAGAGAAAGAATGAAAATGTTTCTTAGACATCCAATATGATACTTTTAACCTAGAGAGAAAACAATAAAATAGACAAAATATAGATATAATAGGTATTTGATGTGACAAAAAGAGATAGAGAAAAATATGTGTCAACTGGATGTATATTTTTTGTTTTTAGGATTTGATTTTTGCAATTTTTATTAAAATATTATTTCATTAAAATTTATATATTTTCTTTTCATCTTTTAACTTAAATTACATCAAAAAAATTACTAATGACAATTTATGAAACTTCTTAATTAATATGTTAAATCTTCTATAATAAAAAATCTATCAAATTTTTGTTTATTTTAAATCAAATTTATCTTTAAAAAATCGTCTAAAAAAGAAAATAATATTACACTATATAAGTTCTATATATATATATATATATATATATATATATATATATATATATATATATATATATATATGATATTATAAAACATTGTGAAATTCAAGTAATATATACACAATATATAACACTAAAATAATATATGTATTGTAATTTGATTTGGTTTCAAAAATACAGACTACAATTCAAATCAAACTTATCAGTTGAGAAAAAAATTATCTATATAAATTAAAAAAAATGAATTTGATTTTTGATTTTTTTAATGTTTTTTTATTTTTATTTTAGATTGATTTAGATTTTTGGCTATTAAAATTATAATCCATCAATAAATCGGGTCGACAAAAAATGTATAGTTCTGTGACGGCCGCACGCAGCAACCACAGTGAACCAAACCAGTCCGATTGGGACTCGGTGATCTAACTTGTTGGAGTTGCTCATCGGACCGGGCATGAATGCGAATTGGATCAACTCGGTAAAATTCGACCGGTTTTGCTTAAACCATTTAAGAAATCCCAAAATAACGTCGTTTTGGACCCCAAGTGACCCCAAAAAGCAAAGTAGCAAACGTGCGTTTACTCTGTTTCTCAATCTTCACTTATTGACAGATTCACCGCTTGAGACCATGCACGAGCCCTAGCTCTTGTAGCCGTCGCAGTTCGCACTTCCCACGCCCGGTAGCGCTGTTCATCGACGGGGCTACTCCTACTTTTAGTCATCTGAACTAAAGCTCCATTATCTTGTTTCTTGCTTTATTTTGTTTCCTGCTTTAGCACTTTAATGAACTGAAATTGGGTTGTGAATCTTGTGATTGCATAGTTAGGGATCATATTTTATGTTGCTTGTGTTGTGTCATACTGTAACTACACTGTCATTTTTGCGTTGTGCTTGCAGTCACTTTGTTTGGCCTCCTTGTTCAACCACCGTGGCAGTAAACATGCACTTTATAGTTTGTACAGTTTTGTTCTAATTTGTAATTACATTTAACAGAACGATACTAATCTTTGTCATTACTCATAATAATTTCTTGTATGTTATCTATATTGTTTTTTTGGAGTATGGATTGATCAAATTATGTTATATATATATATATATATATTTTTTTTTTTAATTTTTAAAATATATCAGGTAAACTGATTCAATCAGTGACCCTCATGTTAGTGGCGGACTCAGGAAAATTTTTTTATGTCCGCACACTTAGTGGCAGGGGTTCAAAATGAGCACATACATTTTTCTTACCTCGTAGTTGTACATAACCTGAATCACAAGCATACAAAACAATTAAGCTTTTAATTTGTGAACCTTACTTGTACTTCTAACCTGCACAATTTCGTAAAATTTTGCACGATAATCATTTACTTTCTTTATTGTAATTTATATGTATAAGGCTTAATTTGAATAATTGGATTGCAGAATTGACTCCTTCAACACATGTTCTACCATATGAACTACTTTGGGCCAATCCATAAGAGCTGCAACCTATTGAAATAATCTCAAATAACACCATTTTTCTTGTCCCGTAGTTGTACATAACCTGAATCACAAGCATACAAAACAATTAAGCTTTTTATTTGTGAACCTTAATTGTACTTCTAAACTGCATAATTTCGTACAATTTTGCACGATAATCATTTACTTTCTTTGTTGTAATTTATATGTACAAGGCTTAATTTGAATAATTGGATTGCAGAATTGACTTCTTCAACACATGTTCTACCATATGGACTGCTTTGAGCCAATGCATAAGGGCTACAACCTATTGGACTAATCCCAAATAACACCATTTTTCTTGTCTCGTAGTTGTACATAACCTGAATCACAAGCATACAAAACAATTAAGCTTTTAATATGTGAACCTTACTTATACTTCTAACCTGCACAATTTCGTATAATTTTGCAGGATAATCATTTACTTTCTTTGTTGTAGTTTATATATATAAGGCTTAATTGTGTCTATTTTTTGTCTCTATTTTCTGTCGAGTTTTGTTTCTACTAATTAAGAAATTTTAGTTCTTCTATTAACTTAAATTGTGCGCAATTAATTAATATGTTTAACTTAAGTTTGAATCTTTTGTATACTACTGAATTAAATCATTGATCAAAATAATTATTGATCAGATTTTACTTATCTCTTAACTGAACTCCAGATTAATTAAGATATTTTTTTCTATTAAATATGAGGATTAAAACAAAAAAAAACTTAATGTTTATTATAATATGACAATGTAATAGAATGTTAAGTCAATACAAATGTATTGGTATGACAATATAATATAGTGTCGTGTCAATATTTCCATTAAATATTAGATATTAAGAAGAAGAAAAATTGTAAAGGAAATTTAAATAAACGCTTTATGTACAAGGTTATGAACCCGCTCAAAATTATACTATATATATGTATATAAATAACATTATTTGATTAAGAAAATTTCATCCATAGTTCAATACTAAAAAATCCAAAATAACAATTGAAGTATTAAAGTTGATAATACAAGTAAAGTGTATTAATAATAAAAAAGACTATAAATAACAACTAACTAAATTAAAACTCAAAAGCCCATTTCGAAAATGTAATACGAAACGGCAGAAAAAAAAAAAGGATTTGTTGCCATTTGAAGGTTACAAATTTCATAACCTTTATGTTATGAACGCGACACTCCAACCAACTGAGTTAATAAGTCAATTATGTTAAAAAATAATTAATGTTGATACATATAACACTAAATTTTTTAATGTATATTTAATACACATATCTAAACCTTTAATTGTTTAGTTTATCTAATTTCTTTATCTTTTCTTATTTCAGATTCTTACTAGTAAGTAACCCGTGCATACGCACGCTTCGCTCAGCTCCGCTATATTTTATTTTTTATTTTTTTTAGTAGGAAAATTGTGATTAAATTAAGTATAATATAATTGTATATATTTAGTTGTAATCATGTAAAACTTAGTAAATAAGAACCAAAACTAATAAAATTAAAATATGTAATATATTTTATAAAATAATCCTATGTATTTAGCTCATAAGTTTATAAAATCAAAACACCATCATTTTTGCAAAAATTTACCAAAAAATTTTGTAAATAAAGTTTGGAGAGATTGATTGAGTATGATACACTTAATTTACATTTAATCAATTCAAAAATTCATTATCAGAATTATAGAAGTACCACTTTTTCAATACCTATTCCTGAATTAAAGCTTCAATCTTAGCACCCTATTTATTTGTAATAATAATAATAAATTCATTAGTCGTGAAGGAAAACATGTACAATAATATGTTTCTGCTGATATCTAACCAATTTGATATATTATTCAATTTTATTTTATTTAACAAAAAACTGAAAAAAAAAACAAATTGTGAGACCTGATAATATGATAAATGGGAAAATAAAAACTACCATTCTTGTGCTTGAACTTATACTTCGTATTATTTTTAAAATATCAAACCTAATTTTTTCGATTTCAGTAAGCAATGTCATCATTTAACAGGATTCCTAACATTCAGTTTAAAATGAAAAGAAATACTTAATAGGGATAAAAAAAAAGTCTATAACGGACAAAATGTTTAAGTCTATGAGTTTAAAACTATAAATATTTAATCAACTGTGTTGCGTTATGCATGAGACACACAACTATGTTGCATTACGCTCCATACTAATTAAATTGTTTATAGTTGTAAATAATTAATTTATTTTTCTATTTATAATACAAATTTAAAGATGTGCATTCTAAGTTCATGATATATAAATGTTAGAAAAACACAAACTCGTAAATTATGCAGCGTGAAAAATGACTTTAATTGATTCCTTTACTTTCTTTTCTTGACATGTTTCATTAATAGCCTATTGTTTATGCAATCAATAGCTCACGACAATTTCTGCTAGTATAGAATAAAGATATATATATATATATATATATATATATATATATATATAATTAAAAGTATCAAATAACTTAAAATAGTAATATAAGACAAACTTTTCAATGATCAGGTCATGTCTAACTTGATATAAATTACACATGTATTCTTTTCATTCTCTGTTATGTACATAACAATGTTAGTTTAATTAAAAAGGTAAAATTGAAATTTCCATGACTACAAAAAAAATAGATTAAATACTTATCTGTTTACATGAATTCAAACCTGCCAGCAAATTTCAATAGAATCCAATACCATGTTAAATATATTAAAAAGTCATATAAGGACTAAAAACTGAATGAAAATGTACATAGTCACCAATTCTCAATGGAATCCAATATGCAAGATTTTGTCAATCTAGTCTGCAATGACAAATCCATGAAAATATGAGAAGATGTGGGTGATAAAGTGTTTACTATGTATCAATTTTTTTTTCTGCATTCTTAAATGTAAAACTTACGTTCAAAAAAGGAGGTGGAATTGATTAAAATAATTAAAGATTTTCAATAGACAATTTGTTCAGCGGGTTGAGATTAAAGATTCACAGCAGAAATTTCTTCAGAAGGTTGAGAATCAAGATTTACAATAAACAATTCTTCAGTAGGTTAGGATCTAACATTTTCACCAGACTGAGCAGACTGAGATGTCACCTAGTTAATTTCATTGATATAACAATGATGAATCATTAACATTGACAAACATCTTATTATATATTTTTAAAGAAATGCATAAGTGATATACCTCATCATATGCAGAATGTGGCATAATGAATTCAATCAATTCTTTCTCATCTGAAATCTTACTTACAGCAAAATTGTTAAATTTTGGCTGCACCTTAATTCAATATGCTAAAGTGCACCCCAACATGTTATCAAGTGGTTTCGACTTCACCAACCTAAATAATACATTAAAAAATTTACCATGAGGAATAAAGAGACCAATACTATTTAAAAAATTTGACAAAACATGAATATGAAATTATCTTATATAAAACACTACGCTTACTTCAACTATCACTTTCCTCAAACGATCAGCTGACATCCCAATTAGTTGAGCACATTCATAGTCAAAAAATACAAAAATAGAAAAGTTAGTACATATTTTAACAGAAAAGTTGAGCACATTTAAATTCCTGATTGTTTTCATTAGTGACACCAACTTTATGGTAGATGACAGTCATACCATACTTGTAGGTAGATTATAGCCACCTTGTAGTAGAGTTTGTTGTACTTTTTTACATGGTGGGCTCCATGTTATTTTTAATTGTACCAATTTCCCATAACCAAAAGTTAGTACATATTTTAACAGCAACTCTTAATGGTTTTATACTGATTCTGTGTGATGAATTTTGTATTTATTAGCATGTTATGTTTTTGTATTATGTCTATATCAGTTTCTGTAAATTACATATTCACATCCAATATGGCCCAGTATGATTTCTATGGATTAACATTGGAAGAAGTAATATGTGAACATTGCATAAACAGATATTTCAAAATTGGATTTACAAATTTAAACATTGCATACACATAACAAAAGATAAATGGAAGGCGAATTGAATTGCTAAATTTCACAGATGGCCATATTGGAAATTGTTCATACAACTAACAAAAACTGAAGTTGTTCACACAGCTAACAAAAGTTGAAGTTTACAAACCACTACATTTTAAAATGACTAAAAAAATTATGGATACACTTTGTCTGCATACATCCTTACTATTATTTTCCCAAAAAGTTAATGGCCATATGTTAGAATTAAACTATATACAAAGAAAGAATCTTATATTCAATTGAATGTATAGGTTTTGACGATTGTATTTGATCAAATGATCATCATTGTTAATCTATAGAAACTAAAACAGGGTAATGATTCATAATATAGTTACTCACCATGTGTGAATTCCATCCTTGGGCATGTATGTGTATATATATAGTCATTTTGCAACAACAAAAAGTTCTAGTTGTATTAAGCTTGAACTCACAAAAAAATCCGATGGTGGGATGAGATTTGCTGCAAGATAAAAAAATAATTAGTCATGATTTTATTTAAAGTATATGGTTATTGTAATTTCTTAAAATTAATAATGATGAACCTGTTAAAGATTTTGAAAGACTTCTTTGTAGACAACATTAGTTGTTGTCTTCAATGGATTCCTTTCATTATCATGTACCAAAATCTTCAGTCCACTCCTTTTTTTAACTCTAGATATAGCCACATAAAGTTGGCCATGACTAAAAACTGGTTTTGGCAAGTACAGTCCTACATTTGTCAAAGATTGTCCTTGTGATTTGTTGATCGTCATGGCATAGGATATGACAATAGGGAATTGCCTCCTAATTAGTTTAAATGGCCAAGGAGACTGTGAAGGTGATAATGACATTCGTGGTATGTATACGTAGTTTCTTTCCCTTTCAGTTGACATAAACTTTGCTTCAATGACATGGTTTGCTAATTTTGTGACAACTAATCTAGTGCCATTGCATAAGCCTTCAGATTGGTCTAAATTTCTTAAAAGCATGATGGGTGTACCCACTTTAAGCCTTATCTTATGATTTGGTAACCCTGATGTTCTAAGACAATGAAGAAACTCAGGGGTGATTGCTTGAAAAGATTGGTTGTATTGTATGTCAGTCATGTCAATCGAATCTGAACTTAAATACTCTTTTTCATCACCTATATCAGTAAATATATATAAATAGCACTTGAAGATTATTATCAAATTAAATACATTTTGAATATAACATAAAGTAAAAAAAAAAGGTAGATAAAATATGATTTTTTTTTTATAAATCGGGCAATGGATAGAAGTTGTTACCTGGAATCATTGACAAAATGTATTCATTGATCATATCCACTGTTTCTATTGTAGAAGCCAAAATGGCTCTACATTGTAGAAATCCTTCAATTTTGTAATTTGTAGACAAATCAGGATATGTGCTATCAACAATGGCTTGAATGGGATCCTCAAAATTAGAAATTAGAAACTCATCAGGTAAAGTAATTGTAGCATAACCATCATTTGGTTCTCCTATTCTTCCATTCCCAACATCTAATATCCATTGAGAGAATTGTCTAAGTTCAGCAATAGACATATTGTCCGATGAACTTTCCAAACGCATATTCTTGGTTAGAGTTAATACTTGACAATGATCCCAAAGATAAGATGCGTTAATAGTTGCATGGACAATATCTGATCGATCACCTCTTGGAATGACAGGTAGTATCTGACGAAAGTCTCCTCCGAATACAATGACTTTGCCCCCGAAAACTGTAGAGCTATTATTTTCAGCACCCGTAAGATCTTTCAAACTTTTGTCTAGTGCTTCAAAACAATGTTTATGTACCATTGGAGCTTCATCCCATATGATAAGTTTGGCCAATTTTAATAGTTCTGCATGCTCGCTTCCTTAGTGGATGTTACATACTGAATTATCAAGAGTAGGCACAAGTATCTTAAATTTTGAATGTGCAGTCCTTCCACCTGGTAATAGTAAAGATGCAATACCGCTTGATGCAACAGTCAGCACAATCTCTCGCTTACTTCTAAGGGCAGATGCTAATGTTTGCCACATGAAGGTCTTGCCTGTCCCGCCAAAACCATATAAGAAAAACATAGCACCTCTTTGTCTATTCACAGCTGCCATTATGTTCTCAAATATTTCCCTTTGCTCATCTACAACAAACAATATTAGTATATTAGTTTAGGATTTTGAAGAGATTTTCTTCTAATGCAAATCAATAATTAAAATCTAACCTGTTAAAGACTTGTAATTTTTGTCAAATTGAGACTTCATTTCAGCGATGTCATAATCAAGTTCTGTAAACACAAGCCTATTTCCTGAAACGCTCCTAACAAAATTGTTTGGATATAGCATGAGCGGAAAATCCCTAAGACTTTTTCTATTATTTTCAAGCAATTTTTCAATCTCTAAAAGTGTGAAATTCTTTAATTCCTCTATACTGAGCTGTAAATCTGAAATGTTCAGGCCAAATATTTGATTAGAATAGATGTAAAAGTGGAATATGATATAGCTAATTTAGGCAGGTTTTTAATTTTGTACCTTGGATTTTTGTCAATCTCCTTTGTTCATACAAAATGCCATCTGAGAGCCATTGCCATGTATTTGCCCAAACATGTTCTAGTTTATTCATGTTGTTGGAAATAAGCATGGTAACAAATAATCTTCTCAAAAAATGACCAGATCCCCAATCCTTAGCTTCTCTAATTGCTTCAATGTATTCTTTGTCATCCTCAACAAAACCCAAAGCAAAACATGCTTCTTTGAATGTTGGATAAAGAATGTTGTTGATTGTCCTAATATCTTCATAAGTACACGGACCTTTGGAAACAGTTAACATTAATCTTAAATAATATAACTCTCCTGTACTTGGTGGCACCCACATCAACCTTCCAATTGTATGACCTTTCTTTCTAAGTTTCCAACATCTTCTACTCTTCACATAAACAAATTTAGACACAAATTGGCCATATGTTAGACTTTATGCTTGATCATATGACTTGTTTGCATCCATCCATGATGTGAACATTGATTGGTTGACAGAGGGCTTTGAAAGAATATCATCAAGTGATTCAGCATCATTAAAATACACTGATTGTTCCCCTGGTAAATGGAAGAACAATCTCTCAACTGCTGACATTCTGCTATGAATTGGAAAAGAGAAGATTCTCCAGCATGCTTCTGATAGAGAGATATATCTGCAGTCAACATATTGCTTAATTTCATCATTTGGTGCATGTTGAGATGCATGTTGGCTTTCATCCGGGACAATCGCAGCAGTTATTCGATCATAACCCTTGTTGATATATTTGAACAAATATTTAATAGAAGTGCATTGGTTGCACCATTCCATGTTGATGTGGGCTTGGTACTTGAGAAGGAACATTGGGTTGTATGGAACTACACTTCTGTTATCAAAAGTTAGACCACCTTTTTCTATTGTATTTCCATGATCTCTTCTTCTATATACAGGGAATCCATCTTGATCTAGAATTGTAACATTTTTAAATTTTTTTTGGATAGTACCGTGTACACTTCCCATTTTTCATACATGGTGAGGAGTTGTTAGCTAAGCCACATGGTTCATGAATCATGTGTGACTTCACTAACTGGTATAACTCTGGACTGTCTTGTTCACTGGGTATCTCAGCTGAAATTATTTTATCAATGTCATTCGGTGTAGGATACTTATTTGAAGGATGTAGAAAGATAAGCAAATGAGCGTGAGGTAATCCACGCTTTTGGAACTCTATTGTGTACACATCTGAAATTAAGAAATTAACATCAGATAAGGAAAATAAAATAAAACTACACATAAGTTATAAAAACAAAATTCAGATTATGTTTGTCAATAACTCATAGACTTTGAGTTTTGCGATGGATAATCAGATTTATCTTTAAAGTGTAATGTATTATACTCTAGAAATTACTAATTGTTTAATTTAAATATTTAATATCAGAACTTTATATTTGCATAAAAAATGTTATGATTTATAATGTTGATATATTGGAAATATACATTGAGTATCAAAGAGTTCTAGAATTTAAAAAACTTACACGCAATCACTTTGCCAAGAACATGTTTTTTTGTCAAATCTTTCAATAACTCTTGAAATTTAATCTTGAAAACTCTAGCGACAATATCAGGTCGATCCACAGGCTTCAAATTCAATGGAGCAAGCAACCTTTGAATTTCTTTCCAATATGGATTACACGTGAAAGTGATAAATAAATCAGGAAATCCAACGTGACTACAGATAGCCATTGCATCAAAGTAAAGTTGATCCATATAGCGACGACCACCAACAAATGATGATGGCAAGATTACACGCTTTCCTTTATCAGAACCTTGACTTTGATTGTTGGAATCTACATCAGTCAAGTTAGAATACTTGTCTACTCGTAGTTTACATTGGTTGTATCTTATGAAGGATAACCTCTCTGACTCAAGCATCATGTAACCGTCTACCAAAAATTGTTGAAATAACCTTCGGGATCTAATTAAAGTATGTGCTTCATTTATTCTAGTCTGTATCTGAAAACAAAGCCATTCTCTTATAGTCAACCGATTCCTTTTAGTGTCTTGAGTAATGCGAGAATCACGGTGTAACACATCTGATCTGTATCCATCTTCTCCATAAGGGAATAAGAGGGGATATTGAAATCCCAAATAGCTTAGATGTAGTTCATCTATCCTTTGCAATATGCCACACTGTCTTTCAACAATTATATCCCTATGAGATGCTGAGTCAACATCTCCAACAATCACAACCGCTATTTCAGAAACATTTGGAATATTATAGATTCTGCCATCAGTTGATCTGTCAAAAATCAGTTGCAACTTCAAGTTATGTGCAGATTTTTGTTTCAATTTGTCTCGAGCTTGCCTGAAGCATTGGGCATGTGTGTTGTATTTATCCAGCATGTTTGAAAGTTTTTTGACAATCTCAGGATCAACATTGGGTTGCTTGCTATAACAATTAGTAAAGATTAAAATTAAAATAACCTCTGATATGTATATAAAAATTTAAAACTCCATATGTATATAATTTTTACCTCATTGATCGAATCTTATTCTGCACTTCATTTTCAGTGTCATAGATGTAAAGTTGTGCAAATTTTGGAGATTGTTTTGGCATCGAGAGTAAACTACCAATTCTATGACATGATTCACCTTGAAATCTTATTGTTGGTGGACCTCGACTCTTATATATATGTGGATCCAGTTTTACCCCAGGTGAAGTGAAGGCAAACATAACATTATACACTCTAATATTATGCTGGAAATGTTTGCTATCATCTAAATTTTGATCAAATAGCAAATGTTGAAGCAAAGAAGGAGGTTCTTTCAATAATGGTAGCTGGACTTTACCATTGCCACAACAAAGATAGTATTTGGGAGAAATGTTGTGCTTGTGCTTTCGCATCCTCTCTTGATACCACATAAGCGCATTGCAATAATTACATTGATGAATAGGATCACCAATATCATAATATCCTATACAATAAATATCAAAAAGAATTTCATATCAACTAGTATCAAAATAGGTTGATACATTTTTATTAACAAATAAGATTATAATTTTCAATCTAATTTGTGAAATGTTTTCACATCACATTACTACCTTGGTGGACATTAGAAGTTGAGGTAGTAGCATTTCCATGAATAAAATCATCATCCTCAAAGCTTGAATCACTGTTTGAACTCAAATCTAATAGATTGAAATATTTTATTAGTATTTGCTCATTTTATCTAACAAAAGTCATAACTAATTAATCATGTTTTCTTTATATGAAAACAAAAATCACAATAGAACAAAGGAAATAGAAAAAGTCACCTTCTGTTCCTGCAAAAGAGTGACAATTTCCAGTGTTGCGATTGTTGTTGCTACCAATTTGACTTGAACTTTGTGGATTTATATGTCCAGTTTCTGCATTTTTTTTTTTGCCTGAATTCGATCAGTTTTGCTGCATAATGGGTTTAGTATTGGTTGTTTCAAAATGACAGCATCAAATCTATTAATCAAGTTTTGGCCATTGTACTGCATTCCAGTCCTGGTCCTTTTGTTTTGCAATGCATGGTCCAAATTTGAACTTGGCTGAGTGAACTGATCTTGTGTGAATTCTATGTTTTTGTCATTGCTACTTCCTTTGTATTGTGTTACATCAGAAAGTGGCGTTCTTTGGTAACTTGAACATATTTTTTTATGCTTGTCAGCATTTCTTTTCCTCAAAAAAATTTTTCTTTTTCTTCTGAGCAGCAGCCTCTCTATTGCTATTTTCTTTGTCATTCATTTTTCTGTTGATACAAAAATGATAATATATCTCTTTATAAATGTTAGAAAAATTGGCTATGTATAACATTATTAATTATTAAGGAAAAACCACATATACAAAGATACATGCTAAATAAAATGTTACAGAACATATACTTTAAATAAAACTACATAAATTTAAATCACACACTTATCGTCTTACATTCAAAATGAAACTGGAGAAAAATCACAATTCAGAAAAAAATAAATGTGCTTCAATCCTTAGAAGAAAAAGTATAAGAAGTGCGGATAAAGAATAATATAAAAGTTTAACTTAACTGACACTATGTTAAAAACCAACCTCAATTGATAAATAAGCAACCATTATTGGCTAATGAACAACCATCAACTAAAAACCCAAAAGTTAAATGATAAGTGTTAAGCAAGATTCTAATATTTTTATAAATAAACTACACCTAATTATACCATGATTTTCTGCAACTATACATGATACAATCCTTCATGTTCATAACAATGAGATCAATTTGTCAATCTTAAAAAATAAATTACAACTAAAAATAAGTTTAAAAAAAACAGAAAATAACTAAAAAGGAAAAATAAAAGAGGAGTAGAATGAGACACATTGAAGATACTCCTATTATTCAACAACTATAGTTCTTATACCAATTTGTTTTATAATACTTTGAGCCATTGAAATTTGACACACTCCTATTATTTACATGTTTTTATAATTCTACTATACTTAGACTATTATATATTCACCAATATGCTAGAAATATTTGTTTTCCAATTCAAATCATGTCTTATATTAATTATTCTGATATCCTCTTTATATATTTTTCAATTGCATGCAAAAATAGTAGTAGTTAATATCCAGCAAACTGATATGAGAATCCAACAACACAAATAAGCTAGTAGACCACAGTTTTCCAATTACAGTTAATTTGAATATACTCCTTATTAGTTAACAGTTATACCAACTATGCCAATTTCCAAAATATGAAGAATGTGAGTGAGGAAAACAAAGAGAAAAGCCTAATTGAAAAAATCAAAATAAAAATTATGCAGAGGCAAAGAAAAAAAGGAGAGACAATGAAGAGGTGTAACCAAACCAAATAAAAAACATAGTCCAATTTGTCCCCTGCAAACCTATTCCTTGAGGACAGATTGCAGCGCCACAAACAATAATAGGGAGGTGGCAGCAGAAAACAAAATTGCTCCCGCCAACCTACACGATCACTGCGATTCAGTCGCAAAATGGAGTCAATTCTGTCACGACAGCAAACACGCACTGCACCACTGTTACATAATCGGTTCGCACAATTCAAAATATCGAAATAAAAAACATGAAGACAGAAAAAGAAAAAAAAAAGAAACAATGAAGAGGTGTAACCAAATCATTTTGGGGATTTTTGCTATTAACAATTATACCTTAAATGGAGAAATAAATCATTTTTTAAGTACTAAGTATATGAAATTGTGACAGATTTGGTTCTCATAAACACTATTTTCAAATTTTAAAGAGAAAAAAAAAACCATTTTTTTCCATAACATTCATTTTGATTTCTTCTAAGAAACCAAGTCTACATTCATAACATTAGCGTAGTTAAAAAAAAATAAACATTAGAGAAAAAAAACATAGATACCATCAGCGGACATGGCGAAAACGGAAAAGTTTCTTCTTGGAGCATGTTGGCTTGAAATGGAGGAAGAATCAGAGTTAATTCTTGTGCTGCTGAAAAAGTGTGAAATGAAAGTGAGAGAGTGAGAGAGATGAGCAGAGACAGAGTGCTTAGTCTTATTTTTTTTATCTACTACCTACTCCTGTCTAGTCAAAGAAGGCTTTAGAAGTTTAAAAATTTGAACCGCTGCACTTTGTTTCTGTCTGAGTAGGTACATTTTTTTTTTGCTAATTGCTTGTTGTGTAAAGTGTGGGACCCATTAGTCTACTTTTTGAAATTTTCCATTTTGTTCTCACGTGAATGGTTGAGAAGCAGAAGTTTTTTCTTTGTTTGTTGTTTGTTGTGCAAAGTATGGGACCCATTAATCAAATTTTTCAAATTTCCTATTTTATCCAAAGAAATGAGACAGGTGTCAACTAATAGAATAAGAGTGAATATGTAATTTACCTGGCCTAAAACTATCTTAAATAGACTATCTTAAATAGATATTAGATAGATAAATAGATATTAGATTTTATTAATTAGGGATATTATGTTCATTTTATCAATTAGGATAATTGTTAGTTATGATCCTATCAAATATGATTCTCTTTTATTTTAATTTTATCAATTAATGATTTATATATAATTAATTTTATTTTGATTATTGAATTATTTCTCATGCTATTACTTTAATATTCTTAACATAATTTATTATGTAAACTTATATGTGTATTAAATATACATTAAAAATGTAACAATAATAATTATTTTAATGTATATTTAATACACATATAAGTTTACATAATAAATTATGTTAAGAATATTAAAGTAATAGCATGAGAAATAATTCAATAATCAAAATAAAATTAATTATATATAACTCATTAATTGATAAAATTAAAATGGAAGAGAATCATATTTGATAGGATCATAACTAACAATTATCCTAATTGATAAATGAACATAATATCCCTAATTAATAAAATAAGAATCTGAAATAAGAAAAGATAAAGAAATTAGATAAATTAAACAATTAAAGATTTAGATATGTATAATAAATATATATTAAAAATTTAGTGTTATATGTATCAACATTAATTATTTTTTAACATAATTAATTTATTAGCTCAGTTGGTCGGAGTGTTACCTTTAATAACATAAAGGTCACATGTTTGAGACTTGCATGCACTATTATTTTAATTTATTTGAAAAAATATATTTTAACTTTAAAAAAAACTTATAGATTGTCGAATCCGTAAATATCCGTATTACGAAGAATATTTTCGTTCGTGCACTATTCACATATAGTATATTAGAAATTTATCCAGTGTACTTAGCAAATCCCGAAAAAAAAAGTTGATAGAGAAAGCAAATTAGGCCCAAATAAGAAAAACCTAGCATATATTCTTCTTTTCTCCTTCTCTTCGCACTGCTGCTGCCGTTTTTCTTTCTAGTTTCCGTTACGGTTCTTATGAGCTGTTTTCATCCAAATCAGTGACCTCCAAAGTTGCAACGGTTTTCGGAAGAGCGTGGCATAGCTATTATTTGTAATGTTCTTTATTTCAACTATTTTCTCTTTAGAAATGAAGTGCTGTAAACTGCTGTTGCTGACGGTTCGATCTGCAGAAATTGAAGGCAGAGCTCGATGACGGGAATGGTGGGCAAACCTCCTTCCAATGCAAAGATGACCTCTCCAACTCCGATTGCTACAACTGCGTGAGCAGACTCCCGGTCCTCCGCAAATTAATTTTTATGTCCGCACTTGCGGACATTTGCCCCAACGTGGGTCCGCCACTGCCTCAGGTTTAACTACTGAACCATTAATCCAGTGCCTCAACTGGGTCAAAGACCGAATTTGTTTTCAGAACATTGCTCCCTTCTCTTCACTCTTTCTAGTTTTGAGAAATTTCATTTTCCTATTTCTTCCCTTATTTTGTTTAACAGCTAATGCTTTCGTTACAGATTCAAACAGAAGTTATGAAGTCGTTCAATATAAATGGAACTACTTTTTCTGTTGCACTCTACACTGACGTGACGAATTCAAAGTTAGTCTCTCTCTCATAGCATGTCATTGGAATGTTACCTTGAATGAAAGCCAATATATTAAAATATTATGATTAGCTTGTTTGCCATTTAGAATCAAATTTTTCTTTTTCTCATGCCAACTGTGAAGGAGATGTTTTTCTGTTAATTATGTTTAAATCAAATTTCTTTATTCTGGTATTAAGTTAAATGTTCATATGGTGAATGATTGTTTCTGGGTAACTTTCAAATATTGCCATCTATAGACACAAGTGATAACTTTGTCTCAAATTTCAGTTTAAACATAGAGTTTGATTTGCTCTTTTGGCTTGTGATAACAAGTAATATTGTAATAACATTAGGTGCTAGTAGTGAAGTTACCGTATTACAGTAGTAATTTATGATAATTGATAAACCAGTTGCTCCTATACAATTGTTTGTAGATGGTGTTTGGCTAATTGCAAAATATTTGCTATTTATTGTCATATGTCAATCTATAAAAGTAAATACATAAAGCAATTGTAAAAGAATTTATCTATTTATTTGTAAATTGTAATTGATTCAAAAGATTGGGAACCTGCTCTTAGCTAAAGTGTATTATGTAATTGTTATTCTCACAGAGAACTCTTGGAAAGTATGCATGCTGGGACATTGGAGCCAGAAGTTGCATTCCTCAATGCTTTGCTTGTATGATTTCCTATATTTGTGTTTTATGTCATACTCAGATCACACTTATTTTATGTCATTCACTAACACAAGAAGGTCATGTTATGAGAGAAAAGTATGCAGAAGTAATCATAGTTGGACATGGACCCACCATTTTCTCAAGAGGATTTAATAGTTTTACTTTTCTTTCTTTCTCTGTCATAAGCATTGCATGTTAGTATGTAACATGGGAGGATCCTAAATGATTTTGGTGCTTAAATTTTCAAACACTTTTGCTTCTTTCTGATGGTACAACTGTTGTCAATTGAACCAGATTCCAGATATTTTCCCTGTTCTAGCAGCTGCACACAAAACACTTGTAGCCAAGTCTCGAGACACTTTGACCACACACACTCTTCATTCAGAGCTTGTTTACAGCTACTCAGGGTCTAAGCATGTAATTATGTATTGCTATTTAATCTGTTATGATTCATATTTCCAATTAGAGTTGCTAACTTTGGCGTGTCTTGTGACTAGATTACTGAATCTTTGAAAAGATGTGGCATATCTGACAGCACAACTTATATCCTTGCTGCTCGATTTGATGGTAGTCCTGATGAGGTGAGTCAATTCTACATTTCTACAGTAAAATACGGCACGCATTTATTTCTTTCACTCACATAACTAAAGTGATCTTTGTATCTCCACTAGATAAAAGCTATAGGGAAGCTCATTAATGGCAAGGAGATTGACCTGGAGGAGCTAGAAGAGAGAGCAAACCAATTCCAGATACAAAAGGTTTGTAATATCTTTGATCCGAATCACTTAGTATCCTTTTGTGCATAACTAGCATATTTAATTACTTGTTATGATTCAGCTTTACAAGATATCTTCCTCGGAACTTGGAGTATCATCACTTGCTGATGCAATAACTTGCCGGATAGCTGCTTGTGATGCCTTGTGAGAAGAATGAACTTAACATGCTTGAGTTTCCTTATCTCTCCTTGATCTATTGTAGAATATGTCTTGAAATTTTCAAAGAAAGCTTCAGGCTTCCATTATATATACTTTAGCTTTCATGTGCTGTAATTTTGATTTTTTTTTTTTTGTTTATCATTCTTACTGCACTAACGTTTCTTATGGAAATTAAAAAAGTAGGTGGTCATTTGATCTTGTATATGCTTACTGGTCATGAAATGCATGCTGTAAAAACTAAATATGACACTTCTTGAGTTCTTCATTTGCTTCTCTAGGTATACATTCATTCATATCTACTTAAATATGTGCACGGACTTGATTTCTGAAGTGATATTGATTAAAAAAATTACCACATTATGACATTACACAATCACTACTATATTAGGGCATCAATATGTAGGCACATGTATACATACTTAGAGTGAGTGCACTTCATCTGAGTGTTTATTAGCTAAGTAGACCTTACTTTTTATTCTATATTCAAGTATGAAAGCATGATAATCAACTTGACAAACCATTTTAAAGTTGGCACATTTTTTAAGCTTAATTATGTTTTTAGTTCCTCAAATTACAGGGTGTATGCTTAATTATAGTCTCTTAAATAAATAAAAAATATTTTTTAGTCCCTCAAATTTTGGCTGAGGGACTATAAAAAGCATTTTTTGAATTTGAGGAATTAAAAAATTCAAATTTTTATTTCGAGGACTAAAAAAACAAAGTCCCTTAATTTGAGGGACTAAAAACATAAATAAGTCTCTTTTTTTATTCATCCAAATTAATATTATTCAGCTCTCTCATTGCATGATTAAAAGTATAAACTAATTGAATGAAAAGTAGAAATATACTATTTAAGACCCGTGACCCATAGAAGTCAATTAGAAGGAAGAAGTTTTCAAGTAGGATGAGAATAATGAAACACTGTAAATGAATAACACAGCTTGTTCGATAATGTAGTTATGATGCCTCTGTTAGAAGCATGTGATAAAACCTAAGCGAAATATAAATTCTAGAAAAATGAGAATTGATCATTTGTTATAAAACTTAACAAGATAGAGATGAACTAATTAATTAAAAAGGCTTGGATTTAAAGTTTTATAAGATAATTATAAACTCAATTATCATTGCCAAAGTCTATCAACTGGAACAGGGGAAATCTATGTGTATATAGGTTGAATTTAATGCTTGTAAGTCCCCAGTAGCTGCTACATAATTTGGTTCATTTCTGCAATGTTCCTTATCATTTTTTAAATCGGCAAAAGAAAATATATTAAGAACTGGTACCAGAAGTACCCAAATGAATACAAGAGAACAGTGCAGGATTTGATAAAAGGAAAGGCTATAGAGTATTTATAACAACCCGCTACAAACTAGATAAACCCACAAATCAGATCCATCAGCTGGAGTAAGTTACAAACAGGAACAATAAAACAATACATACCAGCCAACTGCCTACACCTAAGGACTAAACCATACTTGCAGCAAAATCATGAATAGCTAACGAAGCAGCAACAAATATGAATCCCACGTGATCATTCCTACAAGACAGGGAATTAAGCTAATGGCCCATTTAGACATGCGTTAATATTGCTCGACCATTGTACATAAGAGAACTTGAACGAGGAATCATGTTGAGGGAGCCAAGTCCACACCGTGAAGATAATATATCATCAATCGAACTCCTTCCATCAAACTGTTCTTGTTTAAAGATGATTGCATTCCTTTTCCTCCACACACAAAAAAGCACCGAACACCAAGATAGTCTGCCACCACACATTATTTGACCTAGTTGAACCCATGCTTGTATTTTGCCAAAATAAATCATGAATAGACAGAGGGAGTGCCGTAGCAAAGCCTTCTGCCCTCCAAGAGTACACTTCTTTCCATATTGCCGATACCACAGCGCAGGAAGAGAATAAATGTTGAGCAATCTCCAGCTCATTTTTGCAGAAAGGGCAATACATCTCACCTGGGCCAAACGGTTTTTGAGAAGCTTCCAAATGAAAAATAATGCCTTTTTAGGTATTTTGGAGTGCCATAGCCGAGAATAAATGTCCAGCTTCTCTTGCGGTCTGTTTATGCTAGATATCCATTTATATGCAGAATTTGTAGTGAAGTTTCCGCATGTGCTGCCCTTCCTCCATAGCCAAACATCCGTACCCGAGCTTTGAATCTGTACATGGTCCAGCAATTGATGTAATTGTTGGATTAACTCACTCTCCCTCACAAAGCATTCTCTACTCCACTTGAATTCCCACTTCCAAACCTCTCCACACCATCTTCCCGTATGGATTACTAAATCATCTTTTTGTTCGGATAAAATGAAAAGTCTAGGGAATAAGTTTATTAATTTCTTATCATCAACCCAATCATCATGCCAAAACCTTGTTTTGTCCACTACACCCACTTTCCATACAAAACCTTTATCAAACCACCCCTCCTCATGTTTTTCTCCACACACCTTCTTGAGATCCTTCCACCATATAGATTCCCAATTATTTTCTCCCTCACTCAAGAGCCCTCTCCAACCATTATATTTAGACTCTAACACCTCCATCCACAGCCCCTCTCTTGGTGTGGAAAAGATTCCACCTCCACTTACTCAACAATGCCTCATTGAACTCTACAACAGTATTTTTAACTCCCAAACCACCACACTCCTTACTACAACAAATATCCTCCCAACAAACCCATGCAATTTTTTTAATTTCCATATCCCCCCCCCCCCCCCCCAACAACAAACACACACAAAAACCTATTTTGGTTTGCCACAAGTTTTCTAGCCATCACATTTGGAATTTTAAAAAATGAAAAGTAGAAAAGAGGCAAGGAAGTTAATACCAAATTTACCAAGCAAGCTCTCCCCACAAAACAAATGAATTTTTGCTTCCAAAGAGCTAGCTTCTTAGAGAACTTTTGGATGATAGCCTCCCACATTCCTATTTTCCTAGGAATAGCCCCAATGGGAATGCCTAGGTATACAAATGGAAAGGACAACAATCTACAATTCAACATGTCCGCAAACCTTTCCACCTCTCTCCTAGCCACCCCTAGAGCCCCACAACAAGAAGTTCACCCTCAAACCGGAAGCAAGTTCAAAGGCCCGAAGTATACCCTTAATTGTGAAGACATCTATAGCAATTGCTTCACCCACAAAGGTACTATTGTCAGCATATTGTAGCATTTAGTGTAATGTTCCTTATCATAATGATAAGGTGTTCCTAGTTGTTGTTCTACTCAGTACTTTGTTAATTTTTTTGTGTTGCTGCCTTTGATCAATATAATGTTCCTTATCTTGTTGCAGTATTGCTGAGTTATCAAGTATGATGAAGTCCTTATGGATCTTGATAATGATTTATGGGAAAATGATTTGTTATTCTTTTAAAAAAATATTTAAATATGTTTTTAGTCCTTATAATTTAGCATTATTTAATTTTTGGTCCTTATAATTTTTTTTTAGTTTTTGTAAACTATGTTTTTTTTTATTTTTAGTTCTTGAGACACTTTACTTAGCACTTTTTGAACAATGAAAAAGCATCATAAGAATAAAAAATAAAACAAATTTAATTTGTGAGGACTAAAAATATAAACAAATTACAAGAAATAAAAATGTATTTAAACCTTAAAAAATGAATAATAAATATAACTTTTGTTGTCTAAAAATAGTAACCAACTTGTTTCAAAATATTACTTTAGAATATGAAATTTAGCCAATTTAGTCAAAACACATTTTGTTTCAAAATGATTTTTTTATTTTTTACAATTTAGAGAAACACTTTTGTGGTCTGTAAAGTAGTAACAAATCTTGTTTTAAAAAAATATTACTCCAATTTAGTCAAACACATTTTGTTTCAAAATTTACTTTAGAAAAATAAACAATGGCAACCACTCCAAATTAGTCTTAAAACTATCATTATTTTAATATGAAAATTTTAATTATTTTTGAAGTCTTATTAATAAGTAGTAGTTTTAAAAAATATTAATTAAGAAATATTTAATTAATTATGATCGAATATTTTTTCATTAATTGTTGTTTTACTCAGTACTTTGTTAAGAAATATTTAAAGTCTTAAGAAATTCTATATATCTATGTTATTTCAAATATTTTTTTTATTAAATAGTTTTAGTTACTAACATATATAATAATAAAATAATTTATATTCTTATAATATAATGATAATTTTTTTAATTAAATTACTTTTACTTTTATTTTTAACTAATAAACCATATATCATTGTTTGTCGTTACTTTTTTCGACCAAACATAGCATATGCGCACCATACCTTCCGCTAAAGAATTCTTGAACCCATTCCAAAAGTAGTGACCAATTACCACTTCCCTCCCATGTGAGTTTGGGGATACAAAGTTCAAAATGGAAAGCAACCAAAAAAAATTGGGGGCAGGATTCCCTTGTCGTACGACACATCAAGCCAATAGCCAATAGGGGAACTACAACACACGACAATTCATAATCATTGTACTCATTTGACGCCACTTTGCTTTACTATTCAAGAATAATGACACGTACCTACTTTGCAAACTAAGAAAGGGTCCAAGACCCAACAACCAATGACTACCTTAATTAGTTAATTCCCCCTACCCCTAGCATCTCTTGTTGATGAAGGTTATTATATTGTAGATAGGGATAGTCCTAAGCTTTGAAATTGGAGTTCAAATTATACAATAATTCGGGCAATAGCTAAGTTAAGGATATAAATCACATAATGTATAGTTAATTTGCATGCAAAACTTGGTACAAATGGAGCAATCACGGTCGTTAGTTTTCTAATTTTCTGATTGGTGCCCACTTTAAGGAGAGGGAGAATCTGCTACAAGGGCATGATGGGTTGATGACGCCACCAAGGTCAAGGTGTGATTTGAATATCAGCCATATTCAACTAGGGCAATGGTTTAAAAGTTAAATTTAATTTTTTGGTGTACCATGTAACAATTTAATCGATTTAACTAATGAAATCATGTCTTAATTATTTTTTAATTCAATTATTATTTTTATAATACTGATTCCTTTGTTCATGATTAAAGTATCATTATATGGATTTCAATTTGATATAGAAAAACAATGTTAAGTAGTGTTTTTAAAATATTAAAAAATTTATACAAAAATATTACTGATATATTTTATGCTTTTTAAGTTAATTTTATCATAATTTCTAAGAATTTTTTTATCATGAAACTAAATCACTTCCATGTAATTAAAAGCTTTTGGATTCATAAGAAGAAAGTTTAATTGGATTGAATCATAATTTGTATTCTATGATTGATTATTATAAAGTACAAACATTAATAAGTCTGAATAGGATTAGAGTTGCAAAGAACGGACAAATCCACTAATACTAATATAGTAAATACTAGAAGAAGAAGAAAGAAAAAAAACCAACGATTGCTACTGATTGGTATATTACTATATTATACTAGATTGGTATATTATATAGTAGAAGAAGAAAAAATAAAACCACTAATACGTAACTGTGTAAATGTACCAGGATTCATTTCCGTCATTTCACGCAATTGCTACTGATTGGTATATTATACTAGAAATATGCAATATCTAGATGCGTGTACCATATTTATAATTTATAATCTAAAATGAAAACGCAGCCAGGCATTACGTAAAAACAACATTGGCAGTTTCCTCACGGGGCTATTTAGCATTGGATAATTGACTATGAGGTGGAAATACTCTACTGCAAAAGCTGAAGTAAAATATGTTCATCTTTCCACACAGAAGCACAGGAAACGTCGTTTTCAAGAATCACCCATTGCCATCAAGATTCACAAATCTTGATCGCACTATAAAATGATTTTGTTTGAGTTGTTCTTTAGTTAGTTGATTACTCTATAAACGGGTAACGGTGAAGAAATCAGGGAACCAAAGGAAGAGATACAATGAAAATAGTGTTGATAACATATTTTCTGAGACACTATTTTAAAAATATTTTTTTATGTGTGGGGCACTATAAGTCTAATTGCATGGGTGAAAATATTTGTTTGACTCATCAACTAAGACCACCTTCATGCAAGAGAAAATCCAAGTCTTTATGATTGTAGCAACAACAAACATCTTCGGATATCAGTTTGTAAAGACTTTACAGCCCAATTTAGAACTCGAAAAAGGGAAGCTAATAACGTTGCACCCCAACTATAATGATTTTCCTATGTAAAATTTGATAACAACAGAAAATATAAAATGAAATCTTGCCCCTTATATATTTAGCCTGAAACAATCGCTTATGAGCATTATTATATGAACTCTAGCATGTTGTGCAATTACAACATCATCAACATCAGCAAAAAGTTCTTGAAAATTTTGTCGAAACCAGATTAAATAAATCATTTTTCCTTTGATATACTTATAAGGTGGAATGTCCCCTAATAAGTCCTAACAAGCAACACACACATCACCAGTACTGCCACCAATTATAGGCAGTCTGTCAATCTTGAGGCCTAGCTGCAAGGCCACATATTCTAAAGTTATGGTTGTCTCCCTATGTGAAAAATGAAATGTGTGTTTCGGACCTCCAACGTTCAATTAATGTAGTGACCAAATGTTGTTTAATATCAATTTGTCCAACAGTTATAACACGACCAAAATCAGTTTCATTTATTTAGTATTGCACGTGATTATCGATATGGTCCAGATGTGTAAAAGCCTAGACAAAATTTCACCCTGGACAAAGCATCCTCTCTTTGCCTTCCTACATTTGATTGGAAATATGATTGTGTTGCAAGTGCAACAATGAGCTATCAATAGGTCCACATTGTGTATGTGTCTTTACTTCACACAAAAAATAAGAGATTGCAAGAAGGATGAAAAAGGTGGGATGTGAGAAAGAGAAACAAGCTCCACAACATCAAGAGAAGAATGAAAGAAGTGGTATGTGAGAAAGAAGTTCCAACTTGAGAGAAGTAGTCTTTGGTGTCATGCATTTGTCATTAGTGAGAGGGAATCTCATGCATTTGTGTTCACGTGAGAAAGAATCTCATGTCTTTTGCAATGTACTTGATTGGACTACACATAAAGAATCTTGTGCCACATGGTAAGTTGAGCGTGTCGGTTTGGTCTTTCTTGAATGCATAGGTTTAGGGTTCTTCAACATGGTTTTCATGAGCTTCATCATTGAATGAGGGAAGATTCTTCAAGGTGCAACATACAGAAATCTCATATGTATATTCATCTTCATACTTTATATCATGCAAGCTAAGATTCTTCACGCATAAGCTTGACAATATTCATGCATCAGCCTACATTATTTGCGTTCTACATTGTTCACGAATCAGCCTACATTATTCACAATCTTCATGGTTTTATTACACGTTCCACACGACTTCAAAGTCGTAGCATCAGGTGACAACTTTTAAGTCGTAAGGGGAAAAAATTTAAACAGTCACAACTTTAAATTTGTGAGATAGGCCACGACTGTAGGGTTAATGTTATTATTACTATTTAGTTATAATGTTGAAGTCGTGAGATAGAGCATGACTTAAAGTCGTGAGATAGGCCACAACTTTAGGATTTTACTTGTTATTATTATTTATTTATAAATGTTATAAGTTATAATTATTTACAACAAAAATTCTTTAAATCAATTCAAATTCGTGGAGGGCTTTAATTACTTTGAAGTCGTGCTAACCCTACAACTTTCATCTTTATTATAAAACATAATGCCTAGCACTCGAACCACTCATAATCTTCTTCATCTTTTCTTCAACCACATTTTCCTTACAAGCCATTATACATATTTTTGTGATCTTTCTGGTATGTTTTTATTTAACATTAGATGTCTATAAGTTATTCATATTTTTACTATTAAATTACATTTTTATTTGTTGAGAGATGTCTAGTGAAGAACCCATAATAAGGGATAATGTTACGACTTTATTGACTAGGATTAGAAGCACGAAGTTCACAAAAGTGGAGAAGCAAGCAATCAAAGTCAGTGTGGGTCATCTTCCTATCTTGAAATTATTAATAGCCAACTTTTAGAAGATCTACAGTTCTCAAATCCTTATCAGAATAAAGGCAGTGGCAATACGAATGTCTCCTATGATCTTTATGAAGGCATTGTATTTGAATCAAAATAAGAAATTGTGAATGTCATTAAGCAATTTCCTTTTTTACATTCATTTAATTATGATGTAGAAAAGAACAAGGGTGACAAGTATGTTGTTAAGTTTATACAATATGGTAATGGATGTCACTGGAGGGTGAGAGCATCCTTCAGCAAAATATGCAAGAAGTGGGAGATAAAGTAAATTACAGGTATTCACACTTGCACAACTTCCCTTATATCTCAATATCATGTTAGGTTAGATCCATCTGTAATTGTTCATAATATTGTTGACTTAGCGAAGACAAATCTTGGTATCTCAATCAAAACCTTGATTGCAGACATGCTACAACACTTTGATTATATAGTGACATACAAAAAGACATGAATAACTAAATATAAAGCAATTGAATTTGCATTTGTAGGTTAGAAAGAATCATACAATTATCTGTCTATATGGATAAGAGTTGCTCAACACTTTGTACTAGGTACAATTGTTAGATACAAAACATTCAATTTAATGAAGGATGGTGAGGATGACTCTTTTAAGGTGATTCTTAATTGTGTGTTTTGGACTTTTATGTCATGCATTAAAGACTTCAATATTGCAAGCCAATTGTACAAGTAGATGACACATTTTTTATAGGAAAATATCGTGGTACTTTGTTGACTACCATTACACAAGATGGTAATTGAAACATTTTTTCACTCGCTTTTGCAATTGTTGAGAGCAAGAGCAAAGAAGCTTGGATGTAGTTCTTGCATTATTTGAGGATATATGTCACACCCCAACCAAATTTGTGCATTATATCAGCAAGGGAACCAATTTGCTAGAAGCTTTGCAATCAGAACAAGTTGTGTGGACTAGGCTGAATGTAACTTTTATGTATTGCATTTGCCACATTGCATCAAATTTTAATAAAGAGTTTTAAAATGTTGACTTAAAAAAATAAGTCATCAATATGGGTAAACTCCTAAACTCCTCATGCCTCAAATAATTTATTTATTACGTGTTCAACAAATTTATTACTCATTATGTTTTGTCTTTTGTCATAGGATATGAGATGAGAAAACTGCGATTCGTGGCAAAGTTGTTCGCAATACGATCAAGTTTCAATGAGCAGTAGATTGGTTGGACCAAATTTCAAAGAGTAAATGGACTCAGACCTATGATGAATGAAAACAGTATGGACATATGACAACCAACCTTGTCGAATGTATGAATTCTGTTTTGAAAGGAGCCCAGACATTGTCTATTACTGCCTTAGTAAAGTAAACATTTAATAAATTAAATGACTCATTTATTTCTAATGGAATGAAAATCATGAATACGATAAAGGCATGACATAGGTACTTTGAAGAGGTATATGTCATGATGTAAGAAAATCAACGCATTGCTACCTCACATTATGTTTGAATGTACATTCAGGAGGTAAGGGAGTTTGAGGTTCAAAAGATTACAAATACTCAACTTGGACAACGAGTAACGACATGTATTATCAAATTGAACAAATGGTGGTGTGATTGTTAAAAATTTTAGACACTTCGAATTCATTGCTCTTATGTAATTACAACATGTGTTTCTTGCAATTTAGAATGCAATGACTTTATTGACCTTATATACAAGTTGAAAAATATTTACAAAGTTTATCGGCATCAATTTCATTTTCTTGGAAATAAAGATAAATGACTTCAATATT
This sequence comes from Glycine latifolia, assembly GCA_013407115.1. Lineage (NCBI taxonomy): Eukaryota > Viridiplantae > Streptophyta > Magnoliopsida > Fabales > Fabaceae > Glycine > Glycine latifolia. The sequence continues at coordinate 14,191,049 of CM023946.1, read as the reverse complement.
TAAGTCTATATTTTGTGTCTAATCCTTCAAAGTGATGAGACACATTTAAAAGGCCAATTACTAGTCGTATACATAATGAAATTGACGAATCAATTACAAATAAGCCTAAGAAATACTCATTATGTACAACTGAAAAACATAATTGTATTAACTATCGATACAAACAAATTGACAATTAATATTATTTTTATTTTTTAATTTTATGTTTATATTTATTTTGTATAATTTATTTTTATATTAATGAATTATGTTATTTTTATTTGTATATTAATTCAAAAATTATCCTCATTTATTAAATTCCAAAAGAAATATCTGTTTTAGTCATTCCGCAGCAAGACGGAGTATATTTTTCTAAGGTGAAATGTAGGATGACGTGACTAAAGAATTGAAAAGAGGGAAAGGTGTCGTTATCTGGCCGTCCACTTGGCGCATATCTCCAGTTTCTAATTGCGGAAACACAATAGTCCTTTTGCTCATTACATTGGCACACATGGTCCATGCACTCTTACCCAACACTTTCACTGCTACGTGCAAGCGCCACGTCTCCCTCCCCTCGCACGTGTCCAATGTCTTCCCCCACTGTTCCTATAAACACAACCTCTCTCTCCCTCGCTCCTCTCCGTGCATCTTCTTCTGTGCTTCTCCAACCTCCTTCACTAGCAACCCTCACTCTCTCTCTCTCTCTCTCTCTCTCAACCAAATCACACACCAAAACGGAAACTAAGGGTGGCTGTTGCATCGCGAGGTGTGCAACTCGCGGTGCATATAACATGTCCAAGATGGATAAAATAATGTTACGCTTTCGACCTATCGCCCCTAAACCCCTCCCTGCAGCCGCCGCTCTTTCCGACGCTTTCTCGTCGGAAAGCACCGGCACCGCCAAGCGGAAGGTTAACACCGGCAGCAAGCGGTGCAGTCGAGCGACCCGCCGGAGGAGAAACGCGCCTCCTCCTCCTCCTCCTCCGCCGGCGGTGACTCTACCGCTGCTACCGGAAACTCCAGATCCGAAGAAAACTACCTCCGAACTAAAGAACAAGAACGTACCGGTGTGGCTTAGCTTCGAGAACAGCTTCAAGAACCGCGGCGGTGCTGCTTCGGAGAAGGTGGATCCGTGCTGGTACTCTCCGGCGGCGGGATCGGTGGTGACGGTGGAGTGCGTGATGGACACGTGGCAGCATCAGGAGGAGGGACTAGGGTTGGGAAGAGGAGACGAGGAACGGAAGGTTAAGCTTGAGAAGGACACGTGTCCGGGGTTTATATCGGACGGTTACGGGAGGGTGACGTGGACGAATGGGGCGTACAGGGAAATTATGGGAGAGGGAGGAGTATGGTTGGCAATGAAGGTGACCGTACCGTGTTTGTACAGAGGTTTCACGTGCAGGGTGAGGGTGCAGTACGCGTGTGGGAAAGAGAGAACGGTGCCATGTGATGTTTGGAGAATGAACAGTGGAGGCTTTGCCTGGAGATTAGACGTTAAAGCTGCTCTTAGCTTAAGCTTAGCTCTCTAATAACTATAACTAATAAACTGCTTGTTATTTCTTGAGGTAATAAGAGTTCGCTAAAAAAAAAAAAAAGAAGCCTGCCATAGAACTGTGAATATATCACCCTAGGTTAGGTAGCTTTCTAGAGTGTAAATTGTAAAGTATAAATTGATGCATGTGCTTTAATTTGCTGATCGGAACAACACGACTTTCCGATCGTAATTTGGACGTGAAAAGTTATGTTGTTTACTCTGCGTGAATCTGTATATGAATTATGAGTATCAATACTCTACGGTATGAATGTATGATCGATAATTATCGTGTAATGTTTCCTAAATCCCACTAGTGATATTGATCTGTGGCTTATTATATATCGAATCTTATCTTTCTCGGCTTCTTATGCTTGCTTAGTTTCGATCATCCAAGAAATGAAATGGAGGATAAAGTATAAACTAATCAAGTGATTTAGTTGAAGGTGACCACCATGAAACTATATATATATATATATATATATATATATATATATATATATATATATAT
>CM023946.1:14152949-14189018 GCA_013407115.1 Glycine latifolia | reverse complement strand
TAATTTTTAGAAAATTTGGTCGGATTTTCTTATATTTTAATTCTTAGAAATAATATTATTCGAGTTCGACAAAATAATTATGAATGATAATTTTTTAAAAAAAATATTTAAGATAATTGTATATTTAAGATTTGAATTTAATATATGTGATTAAACTAAAATAATTTTATATCCATTAACATATGTGCTTAATGATAATTTCATGTATCTTAATAAAAAAAAATCTTTTTTTTTCGATACAACTCTTAATTTTTTTAAACAATATCATCAAACACTGATTATAATTTTTCATAATTAAATAGTATGAAAAGAGGATGTGATGGGTGGGACAGATGGTGGAGTAGGGTTGGATTGGGAGGAGAACCTGTAACATTGTTGGGGAAGTATTCCTGGTTGGTTGGGTCACGGTCATGGCTGGTACAAATTAAGAAAGATATGGCTTTATTTATTTACTTGACATTCCAATATGCCATTATAAGCTCCTCGGAAGTTGCTGATTGCACCACGTCGCTGCATCTCAGTAGAGCATGCATACTTTTTTAGCTTTTTTCCTTATCTGTATGGGCTTTTTCTTTCTTGGTTTTGCTCGTAAGGGAAACGGTAAAATAATACTTTCGCCTAAGTCCAACCCATAAGAATATAACTTGTTCTAACTGTTTGAGACTTTGACTACTGCCCAGTGCCCAGTGCTCTCTGCCAAGACCAATCCTTATCTTCAAACTACGTAATGGTTTTCTGGTGGTTTTTGTAGTTTAATTTCTCCGTGAAAACGAATATTGAAAAGCTATGTTTTTATTGAATTAATTAACTAGGCATTGATTCATGATTCACAGATTTAAATATAAACGAGTTGTAGTCAAATCAATGATATGTTTAATTAAAAGTATAATTTTAAAATATATAACATTAGAAACCGTACTATAAAGAATGAGTAGATGTAAGAAAGGGTTATTCAGCAAAAAGAAGAAGAAAGGGTTTCCATATTAAATGTAAAGATGGAAAATGTTAGGTAGTCAAAGTTACACACAAATTAAACACTTGTAAAAAAAAGTAAAAAGACTTGAAAATGCTTGAAATAAAAAAGGTAAGTTGCATAACAAAAAACATGAAAACAACAACACCAAGAGTGAGAGATGTGGGACATGCTAATTTATTTTAAATTTTTTATTATTCTTTAGCAAAAGAAATAGAGTTTATTTAGATACAAATTATAAATACTTTTGAGAGCATTTTTTTATTGAAAATATATAATTTTTTTCAATATAAATTTTTTTTAAAGTATTTATAATCTTATATCCAAACAGATTTACATCCATCATCTATCATCAGCTACTAAGGAACCATTGAATTGAGAAGGATCCTCTAATATAGTAAATACGATTAAGGTTTCTCTTACTAGTATTTCCTTTAAACAAAAAGATATTGGTAATGGGTAAGCTTAACTATACTAATTAGGGCAATAGAGAATCTTCTTGAAAAGTTATTACTCTGTATTATATATAGTAATGGAAATTAATTAGGTTATATTGTCTAACGTCAACTCATGGACGATAATCTATTTCAAGAACTCTGCGTGTTTTGGGAGGATGCCCTCATTGTAAAGCTTCTTGGCAATAATGCCATCATGTCATGAAAAGTTTCTAAGCAAGCATTACATTCATAAAATGATTTGTCAGTTGAAGCCTTATATTTTCACAGCACAACTATTAAAATGCAATATAATTAGTAATGTGAGTTCATACTGCAGGGACAAGATGGGTAATGGTCCTGTTGGTATTGCTAAAAGCTAATGGTCATTCTAGTGGAATCTCAATTGTTGGTGATAACTCAATTTACTTAAATGTTGCTGTGATGATCCACTGTTTCCACCAAAGTCTTACTAGTAAATGGATGAAGTGAAATAAAAGGGAAATGCTATTCTCACCTCCCATGTGCTTTATTTTTCCCCCCAAAATGTCCTTTCAACATAAATATGTTTTTGTTGTATAAAATATGCAAGGGATGTTTTCATTGTACTATATGGGGAGCAAAAAAATAAAAAATAAAAAAATGTTTCTCTTTTGTTATAGAAACATATTTTCATTTTTTTTACACCTCATATGTTACAACGGAAATATGTCTTTATAATGGAAATATGTTTCCATTTTGATTTTGTTGCAATCATATACTATAACGAAAATGCAATTCTTTTTATTTGTACCAAATACAAGAAAAAATTGTAATTACTTTATGCCCTCGTCACAATGAAATTATGATTATGTTAAAAGGTTGTGAAGGAGGGGAAAGAGAAGAAATGTATGGAAGGGAGAGGAGATAATTTTGTCCTTTGGCGTTTTCTTTTTAAGTTGGGGTAAGAATAACAATTTTCATAAATAAAAGCTTGATTTTGTAGTGCATGCATGTGTATGTATGGAAGTCTGGTCGAAAAAAGTTTGTGAGACTCCATAACACGTATTCATTCATGGCAATTGCTTCATGCACCTACAATTAATTGTTTTAAAATTTCCATATTACTGTATTTTATTCTGTAATAGCTATTGTGGAGAACTTACACATATCTAAAATAACTATTTTAAAATATGTTTTTTATATAATGGAATATTTATTCCAAAATAATTTTTCTAGATTACATCTACCTTAATCCCAAATAGTTATTCTGAAAGTGGATACCTTAACACTAAAAAGCCTTCACTCCCACATCTCTAAAACCGATTGTGTTTCTTGTTTCCTTCTTCCATCTGTCATGGGTAACATCGTCACTAAGGCGCCAAAACCACTTGCACCTAGTGTCACTGCCAACGCCATCACTCACGTCCGTTGTCCTTGAGCGGGCACTTAAAGTCATGCCTTGTCTTTGTGTTAGCAACCATGGTGCCAAAAAGTGTGTTGAGAAGAAGGTCATTCAAGATTGAAGTTTGGGCTTGTCGACCTCAAATGCACTCGTGGACCTCAAAGTTGTAGTTGGAAGGGAGCACTAAGACGACAATGTTTAGAAGAAGGTTGTTAATGATCGAGGTGGTGTGTGGTGGTTATGGATTTCAACGACTATGGTTTTTTTGGATTCTCTTGGGAGAGGTAGGGGTGCCAATTAGGGTGTTTATGCTTGTTCATATTGTTTTGGGAGTGCAAAAAGCAAAAAAAAAAAGATGTATAAAGTAACTTCCTTGGTTCGTTTGTTCTTAAGCCTTGTCTATATAGGTGGAATTCTTACTTGCCAATAATGCCCAAATTTCAAAGTACCCATCATAATTGCAAATTGATAAACCTTTGTAATGGTTGAATTGTGTAATTTAAATTTCAAATTATTGTTAGAATTTGTTAGGTTATTACATTTTGTTATTATTATATTTGAAAAAGGAATTATTATTCCAATTTATCCATATATGATTTTTAACATGATATTAGAGCCATGTTCCCTCCATGAATGAGAGTCATGTTCTCTCCATGAAAAAAATTTATCTTCCGCTGCCATAAGAGTTTTTCTTCTTCATATTCTCAAACTTACATCTCTTTTTTTCTTCCTGTATCAATACCTATATTTCACTTTTATTTCTCCTCCTTAACCTTCACCATGTTTCATTCCTCTACAAAGTATGATTATAATTATCATGAACTCCATATTTGGTTCATATAACCTTCGCATCTTCGGTTCAGGCTTGAATCCTTGTCCGTATCTTAATCTTTTTTCCAAAAACAACACAAACAACATAACATAAATCCGTTTTGAATCCTTATTGTACCTCAGTATTGAAGCCTTCATGCACGTATTCCATTTGAAAGTTATTGATGTGAAGCTCGTTGCATTGTTCTGAATCCTTCACAGACCAACCCTGAAGTCTATTGACATGAATATGTGATTGTTTTGAATTTCTTCTCGTATCTCAATTCTCCATGTATGCATTCCATTTGAAGGTCATTGATGTGAAGTTCATTGCACTGTTCTAAATCTTTCACATACCAGCCTTGAAGTCTATTGACTTGAACATATGATTGTTCCTAAATCCCTTCCTATATCTCAATTCTCTTTTTACCTCACATAACTAAAGCACATGTTGTGGAATATCCTGAAGTACCTCTTGAACCTATGGTTGATCAAAGTCATTCCAGGAAGAGAGTTTGAAGAAGCAATTGGCAAGCTGGGCATGACCGATATTCATGCACCAACTTGAGGGGAGTGTTGAATGGTGTAATTTAAATTTCAAATTATTGTTAGGATTTGTTAAGCTGTTATAGTTTCCTATTATTATATTTAAATAGGAATTAACATTATATCAGTTTGTTATTATTCCGTATTATTAGGAGGTTATTGAACTTTTAACAGGAACGCTCTTAATTGTAGACTTTTCGATGCTTCACACATTACGACACTTCACACAATGTTACTTCACTCAACATTTTCGTTGGTCATAACCATCCACTAGTTAGAATTCTTCGTAGGTAGTCATTTTTGAGACATTGACAATATGTCCCATAAGTACTTTAAGTCTGACACACTTAATTGTGAAATTTTTAAGTGATAAATTATCAAAAAATAAATATATCTTATTGATATAAATAATAATAATTAATTCTTTTAAATCATCATTAACTATACAATTTCATGCGTACACAACATTTGAATTTTCTCATCCTAGTATAATTTGTTTGGGATATGATAAGCTTGTCATCAAGACTTTCACACACACATATATATATATATATATAATATATATATATATATATATATATATATATATATATATATATACACATATATATGATTATGAAGGGATTGATTGGCTGGAGATGCAGAGTATATATTGACCATGCATATTTTTCCACACGTTTTTGTTGAGAATTTATGTTTTTTCCTAGCATTCATCTTTATAAGAATATAAATTATATAATTGAAAGGTGTTATTAGATTAAATTTTTTTCATACAAGTTGTAAGTTGTTTTCTTAACCTGTTATTAAAAATTTATGAACATACCATAAGATAATTTTACACACTCCCCCAAACATTTACACAAGTAGTAATGTGATGTGACAAGTTTGAATAAATTGTAAAAAGTTATTTCCTAGGCATACGAATTCTAACAAATAAAATATATGAAATATGATAATAATATATTATAGTAATATTTATAAATATTACTGTAATATATATAGAGAGACAGAAAATAAATATTTTTCCTAAATTATAACTATTTACATATTTACAGCACACATAATAACAATTGTACTTTGCTGATAATGTTAATCAAATAAGGATAATATGATAATAAAGGTTTGCTAATCGTAATCCTATCAAGAAATTAATAAATAAAGTTTTATTAAAAATATAACATTAAATATTATACCTTTTTATGATGTTTTAGTTTTTATCCATAACTAATATTCTTAAAATAACAATTAGCAAGTTTGATATTATGATAAGGATGATCCATATTTGGCTTAGTACAGAAGTATAATAGGAAATAAAGTTCGGATAATAATAATTAATTATAACTAAAAATTACAATAATTCATAAAATTATTAGATTATTTAATTTTGTACCACTCAAATTTGGCACGCCGCCTACACGGATGGTCGATCAGATAGAACACAAAAAAGTGAAAAGTATATTTTTATCACCTAAAATATTAAGATAAGAAAATATCATAGAAGATAAGGTGAGAAAATATTAGGTTAAAATTAAATAATATCTTTTCTTTTCTGCCTTTATTGATGATATTTAAATAAGGAAACTAAGGCCATGGACCTAAAAGAAAATTTTATAAAAACAATTTCATTATTGCTTATTTTTGGTACATGTCTCATCCTCTACGCTTTTAACTTAAATATCAAATTGTCTTTATAGGTATTTATCGTTGTGCCTAGAGACGAAGGAAAGATCGACATAGCAGCCATCATTCGACCAAACTCAATAGGAACAAAACTATTTATTTATTATAATTGACTTATTTTCTCTTAAAAAATGTTATTTGTATAACTTCACAACAAAGAAAAAGGAAAAGAAAAGAGAAGGAAAATATGAGATGCAAATGAAGAAAGACAAAAAAATTGTTGTATTGAGGTTTTGTTGAACAATACACCTCTCATTGGTTGCTCTTTTATTGGTCTAACTCTCCTATTGTCTCGTTGAACATTATTAATACGAAATAAAATATAAAACAAAAAATAAGATAATTTTGTAATTTATATTTTTTGAATTAGTCTATTATTAGACTTATTGATTTGACTCGTTAGAGTTATGTTCGACCTAAAATATTAATGGGTCGAATAAAACTCTACTTATTAATTAACTAATATTTTAGTCTACACATTTCATAAGATAAAAATTTATTTTTATATAATTATAATTCAAAGTAATTTAATTTTTAATATTTTATTATTAAAGTATACAACAATTTTTTTAAAAAATATATGTAAATTATATTTTAGATTTATAATAAATAATTTAAATTGTGATTTAAATAGAAATTAATAGGTGGTTAAGAAAATTAAGTGCATAAAATTAAATGGAGAGTAGCTCAATATTATTTTAGAGATATTTTTTGTATGGTTATAGAAAATATGTGTGAAATGCACCTCCTAGTGAGAGAAAGAGAGTGAAGAAAATCTCTAATTCATGAGAGAGTTTTCATTATCCAAGTTATGGATTTTAATTTTTAGTATATGAGTAGATTTATTTGATTTTTAATTTGTGGCTCCTAACTAAACAAATGCTTTAAGTTTACACATTATTATTATTATTATTATTATTAGAATAAGAGACACTTCGTGACTCTATGTTTATTTTTAAAAAATAAAAACAAAAAAGAAAATTAGTTAAAAAATGATAACAGTTTTTTTAGGAAAAGCGGCAATAGTTACATGGTGAAGATTTAGGAAGGAAATGAAAATAATTATATTTATTGAAGTTAGGAATAAGAAATGTGTATACTAAATGAGATAATTATTTTTATTAATAGTTATAGATAAAAAACAGTTAAAAGAATGTAGCGATAATATTTTTTTATAGAAAAATAACAGTAATTACATCCTAAAAGTTTATGAAAGAAATAAAAATAATTATATATTAAAAGATAATTTAAAATGAAGATAATTATCTTTATTAATAATTATATATAATTGATGTACAGTTAGTTGTTTTTTAACATAGCAAGAGGGAGAGCATCACTGACCGTGCGATTAAGATGGACGCGATGGAGTATGAGCCGTTGGATCTGTGATTGCCGAAGGGAAACGAGGCCTTAAGTAGAGAGAGGAAACCGCGATCTAATCCTTTTGGCTTCGCTGCATTTGGTGTGTCTCTCTCTCTCTCTCGCTCTCGCTGAGTTAAGAAGGTAAACGGAAGAAAGGTGTCGTTTTAGGGTTTGAGGCACATTGCATTTGCGAGGTCACGCTATATAAACCCAGGTTCTCAATTGGATTCTTCGTTAGTGTTTCACACATTTTCTTTTTCTCTTTCCTTCCATCGCACATTGTCGAGATCTAGGGTTTATGCTTCCATTATTCTTTCCGCCTTTTCATTTCCCTTTACTGCAATTCTTTCATTTTTCGTGTGCGCGATTTCAAATAATGAGCGTGACATTGCTCACTTGGGGTGTGTGAAAAAAAAATAGGGATTTTAAGGAATATTGCAATTCGATTAAGTGGTGATTGCTATTTCACCGTGAAAGCGAAAAAAAACCCTTTCATTTGTTTAGACATTTTCGAAAAGGAAGCGAATTGTGGACGGCGAAACTGAAATCAGCCGATACGATAGGGTATGAGAGAAGCTCACCCATCTCTGGGTTTTATGATATTTTGCTTTAAAATTCGGAGGATAAGACTTGATTTTGTGCTTCTTCTTGGGATTAGGGTTTTTTTAGAGATTGTTGTGTGGGAGTAAAATCTGTTGTCGGAGTTGATATGTGCAGTTGTTGGGTTTTTTTCTTATGGCACCAACTGTTCCTATAGAGTTTGCTGGACAGAAGGAATCCAGAAAGTACTCTCATTCACAGAATATGGGGAAATCTAGAAAATACTCCAAAGGTTATGCTACTGGCTTTGTTCCTGATTTTCGGCATGCTGTTGAGACTTTGGGTGAATCAGAAGGGCTGGGTAGCTTGGGAAGGGTTGATACGGAACTGATGGCATTGGCAGATTCTTGTGCACCGAAAAGGAAACGCCCTGGCTTGAATACCGGTGGCAGTGGTTATGGTGGTAGTTTTGATGTACCATTTCAACATTTCTCATTGTTGGCGATGCCAGGTTTTGAGAGAAAGGATTTGAAAGTGAGGTTAACTTGGGAACTTGAACAAGTAAGGGAATTTCAGAAGAAAATTGATGGTATGAACTCAAGTGTTGTTGGAGGATTGTCTCTCGTCAGTGACATAAGGAGCTGCAGTGCCGGGCAGAAGAGGCCTAAGCTGGAGAGCCAGCATAGGACAATGGAAGTATCAGTGCCGCATGGTAAGAAAAGGCCCTTACCAGGACATAATGGTCCCAAGTCAAAGAAAAGTATGTCTGGGCGTCTTGAACATGCAAAACCTGCTACATTGATGAAATCGTGTGAGAATGTACTAAGCCGATTGATGTCTCATCAATTTGCTTGGGTTTTTAACGATCCAGTTGATGTTGTTAAATTGAACATTCCGGATTATTTCACTGTCATCAAGCATCCAATGGATTTGGGTACTGTGAAGAAGAGAATAACCTCTGGCGAATATTCAAATCCCATGGATTTTGCTGCTGATGTGCGGCTAACTTTCGATAATGCAATGTTTTATAATCCAGCTGGCAATGATGTACACATCATGGCTGAGACCCTTAGTAAATTTTTTGAAACAAGGTGGAAGGCCATAGAGAAGAAAATTCCTGTTATTGATTGTGTTGCATCCGAGCCTTCAAGACCTACTCGTGTGGAAACAGAAATTTCTGACCGAGTTCCTCCCACAAAAAAGAAGAAAATAACACCAAATGACATTACTGTCAAGCCAGAGCCTGTTAAAAGAATCATTACCGTAGAAGAGAAGCAAAAATTGAGTCTAGAGTTGGAGACAATGATTGGAGAGCTGCCTGATAGCATTGTTGATTTCTTGAGAGAGCAAAGTTATAATGAAGGGCAAACCAATGATGATGAAATTGAGATTGATATTGATACTCTTAGTGATGATACCTTATTCAAACTACAGAAGCTTCTTGATGATTACATGCTGGAGAAGCAAAAATCCCAGGCAAAAGCTGGACAATGTGAAATCGAGGTCCTTCTCTCTCTCTCTATATATGTGTGTGTGTGTGTGTGTGTGTGCTTGTGTGTGTAACTAAATGACTAATACAATTGTTCAATTGATGTGATATTTTTGTGACACTTCATGTTAAATTTGAGATAAATTAGATATTTTTAAGTATTTAATTGAATACTTTATACAGAAATTTATATTAAAAGCATATGATACATCAGCAAAAAGGTAGATCAACTAATTTGTAAATAACATCAAATTATACGATCTTGAACTGCCTTACGATAACATTCAATCTTACCATTGAATTTATGAAATTTGACATTCAAATGAATTATTCCATGGAGTGTGTTAAGAGTCTTACTCAGGATAAGTGGTTCCCTGATTATACAATGTGTGTGTGTGTGTGAAACTATTAATATGTGCATGTCTATGAATCCTCTATTGTGCGTGTATCAGTTTAACTGACATTTTTGCTTGCTTAATTTTTATGCAGCTTCTGAATGAATCAGGGTTCAGCAATTCATCAATGCAACCTCGCAAAGGTATATTCTATTTCTTGTGCTAGACTGCTGGTATGTTTGTTTGTATCCTTACTATATATTGTATAAATAATTAACACTAAGTGAGGTCCTTTATTTCTCACTGCAGATGCAGGCAATGAACAGGTTGAGGAGGATGTGGACATTATTGGTGGGAATGATCCTCCTATTTCAAATTATCCTCCATTAGAGATTGAAAAAGATGTTACCAATAGAAACAGTAAATGCAGTAGCTCGAGCAGCTCTAGTAGTGAATCTGGCTCTTCATCCAGTGGTTCGTGTTAGTGCATAATTTTGACATTTTTTCACTTTTCAGGATATGTTTTTCCTTCACTATTCTTATAAATTCGGTGGATACTGAGTGACAACTCTGCTTGTTTGGCTCATGATTCTGGCAAAATTAATCACTTGAAAATGATTTTTTTATGTTCAAATTTGTTATTCTTGTCTTACTCATGCAAATGACTAGTGCAATTGTATCGCAACAGATTCAGACTCAGGTAGTTCATCTGGGAGTGAGTTGGATATGGCTAAAACATCAGAACCTCTTAGTGCCACCAAGGTAATTTGGATACATATGGTATCAGATGTTGTGGTACTTTGATAAAATATAATTTTTTTCTGGTTTGACCCGTATCTTTGTCTAAACAAAACTATGTATTGCAGGAAAACGTAGGATCTGGCTTGACTTCAGATCAAAACAAAGGGGATCCTGGTAATTCAGAAACTGGAAAGGGTGAGTACCAAAGTTGAGGGCAGTAATTATGTGCATATTATGGTTTGTTGCCATTACTTTTGATCAGGATGCCTCGGCCTCTGTTGCTTTCTAGCTCATGATCTCTTTCTATATAGATTCAACAAATGTGGGAGGCCAAGTTGAGGAGAGTTCCCAGAGTAGGCCTGTTGCTACTGAGCCAGAAAACCATCAAGAGGGTAAGCTTGAAAAATTGAAGAAATTTGTCTGTTTGTTTTGGGGTATGATCTCACCGTTCATGCTGTAACATTTTAGGGGAGAATGCTGCATCCAAGAGGCAAGTCTCTCCCGAAAAGCTCTACCGTGCAGCTTTATTAAGGAGCCGTTTTGCTGACACCATACTTAAAGCTCAAGAGAAAGCACTTGAAAAGGTTTGTTAAGGGGGTAATGTGTTGCATTTTTTATTTCCTGCATTAATAGAACTGGTCTATTGGGTTAAACACTGACGTTTGAAAAACATAAAAAAAGTAAGTGATTAGTATTTTTGTCTCTTCGTCCCACCTATAGAGCAGATCTGTGACTGCTAAGGTATATCATCAAATCTAGTAATTACCAATTTACCATCATTGCTGTCTTTCATGAAAGCTTTCCCAACATCATTGCAATTTTTTTATAAAATATCTGGTATATTAACTACGTCTTGATCTTAGGATGAAAAGCGAGATCCTGAAAAACTTAGGATTGAGCGAGAAGATCTTGAAAGGCGGCAGAAAGAAGGTGTGTTTGTTTTTTTAAATCTTATAAATTGTAATTTTTGTTCTGTAAAGTCAAAAGTCCTTCTGTCATAAAATACTGCTTCAGGTTTTCAAGATTCAACTGATATTTATAATTTTGTTATGGTGAATTAGAGAAAGCTCGGTTGCAGGCGGAGGCAAAGGCTGCAGAAGAGGCTCAGAGGAAAGCTGAAGCAGAAGCTGCAGCTGAAGCCAAAAGGAAAAGGGAACTGGAAAGAGAAGCAGCCCGCCAGGCTTTGCAGAAGGTATAAAAAAGGGAAGTATGTTAGGATGCTAATTCAGCTTCTTTGTATGTTTTTCACCTAGTAGTTATGTTTGCAGATGGAGAAAACTGTTGATATCAATGAGAACAGTCAATTTTTGGAAGATCTAGAGATGCTTAGTGCTGTACATGATGAACACCTGCCAAGTTTCAAAGAGGAGACAAGCACAGATCAACCTCAAGATGGATTGGGTGGGATCAAGCTACAGGGAAATCCCTTGGAACAGCTAGGGCTGTACATGAAGGAGGAGGAGGAGGAAGAGGAGGAATTGCCTCCCAGTGGTGCTGTAGGACCATCAAATGACGTGGAAGAAGGAGAGATTGATTGATTTGTTCCCCTTGATTGTTCCATTATTTTGAACAGATATATAAAAGGTATTTCTTGGGAACAGTTGCTGGACTTAGGGATGCTGCTTTTTGTTGCTACGGGGAACAGTTGCTGAACAAATAATTACTATTTGTATGTCTGATGCTGGTTCACACCCAAGTTTGAAGATGGGATAGCAAAAACTAGTGGCAAACGAGTGAAGATTGGATTTGGTTTTGGTTCTTTCTGATTAATTTTGGTTTTAACTTGGGAAATGGTTTCTGAAAATGTGGATAGAAAGCTCGCAACCCCCATTTATTGAAGGGCTTTGGTATCTTGGATGGAAAGTTTGTATCAATCAGGATATGTCCAATTTTGCTTGTAAAGAGGAACTCATTTGTAACGAGTTCTATGTCTGACCTCCAGTAGTTGGCTTCTGACAATGTAAAATATTTTAGAGCCAGGGTAAAATCAATTCTTTCTATTTATTTTTTGCTTGATGTTCCTTCTGATTGAGTCTAGTGGTGTGAAGAATCCTTTTATTAGTTATTTCCTTATCGGTGTGAGCAGGTGGATGACTTGTCCTTGTTTTTCTTGAGTTGCAACATAGAAGTTGCCCATGATTAAAATGTAAGTGAATAGTCATTTTAGTCCTAAAAGATTAGGGATTTGTTATTTCAGTTTTTATAAGACTCAATCTTTTGTAGCGGGGTGAGGCCTTAGTGCCTTGGTGGCAAATATTTCGGGCATGAAGGATGTGTGATGACGGGGTGGGATGTGTAACTCTGGGATGTGTAACTCAGGATTTAGAGCATGTGGCTATAAATCACGGTGTTGGAAGTTTGAATCCCTCCTTGCCTACATACAACTTGCCAAAAAAGGGATTACTCAGTTTGGTTGGGTTACCGCCACATATATGGCAAACCTTAACACCCAAATGCAAAGCATAGGGTGGTGGAACACTAATACTTCAATCCCTACATCACCTACATCATTGTCAATTTGTCATTGCCTCAACAAATTATAATAAATTACCCAAATGAAATTTTCTCGTAATATCAATCACAAAATTTTGAAACTTTTACAATTTATTTGAGATTTTCTTCCATCACCCAACACATTTCTTCACAGTAAGGAAAAACTAAAAATACCCTTCCATATAAGTTATACAAATTGACAATTATAGGTTTATAAAAAGTTATATATGTAAAAAATATATTATTTGATTAAAATTATGTTACAAAATTTGTTATGTAAACTTGTGTATTAAATATAAATTAGAAATTTTAATGGTATATATAACAACATCAATTATTATGTAACATGATTGGCCTATTAGCTCAGTTGGTTAGAGCGTCGTGCTAATAACGCGAAGGTCGCAGGTTCGAGACCTGCATGGGCCATTATTTTTGATTTTTTTTCCTTTTCACTTGGATGTAAGAAAATCTCTTCATTTTAATATTTGCTTAAACCGTAAAGTTTAAAATTGCATGGTTGAACATTTCACACAATGTCTCGATGTATTTTCTTGATTCTCATTTCCCGAAAACCTAAATGGTCGTATCAGTTCAGTCGCCATGTGACAATTTTCGTTAACAATACAAATAACATTAGATTGCCGCTGTGAACACATTGTACACTGCCAAAATTTATGCACATTTCTCAGCCTAACTGTACAATTTACTTGAGCTAAACAATGATGCATTGTAGCATCAATCCTCAAACATGCCCTCACCTGATATTGTAGAAGATTCGGTCCCATTAACATGAGGCTGATCTGAGAAATTACTACCGAAACTGCTCAGAATACTGAAGTCAAAATCATCATCGTCGTCGTCATCCTCATCTTCATCAGCTTGACCTTGCCTTGGATCTTCATCGTTTTCTTGCTCCTTAGACCGGGCTTCACTTTCCATCTGTTGCTTGATGCAATCTTCATATGACATTTCGTACCAAACATTGCCCTTGCCCACGATTTTTTTGTTATGGAGATCTGTCATCCGCTCTTGCATGCTCTTCTCTGAATTCTTGGGTTCCCCCCAGTAGTCATAACGATACAGAGGACTTGTAGGATCATATTGATCTTTACCAAAAAAACTAGCATCCATATATCTTCCTGGCTCTTCCAATGGCAGACCAAGAGCTTTGCGACTGCAAAAGGGAGAGAAATAATAGGTAAAAATTAATGCATCATAACAAGGAATTAGGTTGATTAATATTGACATGAACATAATAGTACCAGCTGATGTCTCTAATCAATGCTTCTCTTTCCTCAAATGATCTACGCCAATGCATGTAGTCATACTCATCCATCTCAACATTGCGCCTCAGTTTGGTAATTTTGTATTTCTCACCTCTATCCGCTGCTTCCTTCCTTAGTTTAACATGGAGCTGCGTACCAAAAAGTAACATCCAATATTTCAAAAAGAGGAAAACTACACCATGTATCTCAAACTGAAGATATTGTATAACAGGTCAAAGAAACCCATATGGTAAAATTAATTTTCACAGATTAAACTATGATCTTGCTAATCAATAGGTTAAATTGAAAAAGGAACCGAACCGGTTACCAATAAATGCATAGCCATATCCTTAAGCTCACATTTTGGTCAACAGACATTACGAGAGCAGAATTGCGAGGAAAAGGTGCAAACCCATATGGGAAGTAGAAAATTTTGATAAATCACAGGATGTAATATGCATTACCAACAATAACTGAGAAAGGCTTTAGCCAAAAAGGAAAGCTGACCTCACGCTCAGCAAGTGCAGCCTCTAAGTCAAGCTCTTTGACACTTGTTTTCTGCTAGTGTTAAAAGACAAGATCGTTAAACAAGTCAGCATACATATGAATGCAATTTCATAATAGTACTGACCAGAGTAGTTTGTGGTAGTGTAGTATTCTTATATTGAACTTGTGTATACTCAACAGCGTTTTGTTCATCAAAATCTTCTTCATCAACCAAATCTGACAGTCTTTTGCCTTCATATTTATCAGGATTAATTGCCATATCATCCAAAATCATTTGCTCAGCTACATTAATTTGCCACAACTGCAAAATAAAGGCAGTAACTCACTGAGGCTCTTGCCAAAAGTCTAAAAGTTTCAAGTTTTACCAGCACACAATTTATTTGTATGAATGTTGTTCAACTCAAACATATAAAGTTATTATGTCATAAACCAAGAGCTGTAACTCAAGTGACACCACGTTTATTTGGAGAGTACTTGATCCAAGAATGGAAAAAATCCTTGGAAGGAGCATTTGGAAGCCTGTTAGAGGAATTAGAAACTAGAGTTGAAAACATTATGCTGTCAAGCCAACATTGCCATGCCCAAAAATGAACATTGCAACATTGAGCAGTGTATACACAATCAAAACTAAAGTGATCATGCTGGTTGAAGGATTTTGGGTTTTTCTCAGGTTATAGAGCATTGCAATGTGCAAATTTGACCATGACAAGGTTAGCACCGAGGTTTATAATATAAATACATTTTGAAAAGATTTTCATACAATTTTTGCTGGGGTTTGAGGTCAGGCAATTGGGATTTTTGGAGCAAACACAAGAAGGGATCTTGAAGTGCATCAAGAACTTAGTTCATCCAAGCCTATGGAATTCTTGATCTCTTTCTCTTTTTGCTTCAATTTCTTTCTCTCCATGTGTAGCTAAAAGTGTTGGGGGATAATGGATTTCAACTGCACCTCTTTGCAATTTGACTTGTTCTTAATTCAGTTCTTGTCCTTAATTAGTGATCGCTCCTTAGCTTAATGCTTTCATGATTTGACCAACCATGAATTGATTTCAGATTTAATTCTACAATAGGAAAATTGGTAGTTTGGTTACATTAAGAGTCCCTCACGATATATGTTGTTAATCTAGGAATAGATAATGATGTGTGTGTGATCTTGGTGGAATTCCTAAACTCTCAAGAAATTGAACTAAGTCTTGTTGGTGGGTCATGATATCAAGGAATTGAACTTAGTTAATTGAGTGATTTTCATTATTAGTTGACAGCAAGGAGTTCGAATTAAGTCTTGCTGGAGAGCAATGAGGTGTGTGAAATCAAACCTTAACGAGTATTGCTTATGAATTCCCCCTTCCACTTTTTTGCTTTGTGATTTCAGCTTCTATAGAAACTAAAAGATTCATTGACTTCAGTTTCTTGTGAACTCCCTTCAATTCAAACATCAAGGCCAAATAATTGAAAAAACTTGTGGATTGGTACTTCAATCTCAATCCCTAAGGATGATACTGATAAGCACCTAGCTGTTAAGGCGAGAGAACCAAACACTTAAATATTCCACTGGGCATCCCATACTACTCAATGTGGGCTTAGGCACTCCATAATACCCAAGTCCCTATCATAGCACTGCCATTGAGAGCTGACGTATAAACGCTCACATTCTATGACACTTCACTCAATTTTCTCATTGATCAGAACCTTTCACTGACCAAAACTTTCCACAGATAGCCGTTTCTAAGGCATCGACAACCAACTTTGGTGCACCTAAGCACTTGGGGAACCCTCCCTTAAAAGCAAGTTATGAGGGAGGGGGCAGGGAACCAAACACTTTAATACTCCACCGGGCATCCCATACTACTTGATGTGGGACTTAGGCACCCTATAATACCCAAGTCCCTATCAAATACTTATTTCATTTGCAATTTATTTCTTGTGCCAACCTGTACACTTGTTGATTTAGCAAATACCACTCAAATCAAGTGCCATTAACTTTGAAAGTTCAGATTATATCTTGCATTGAGGGATTTTATGTGATGATGTAACTGAAGCACATATCTGTACTTTATTAGCAGATAGTAATTTTATCATGTTAAGACCATTGCTTATGCAAGATTCAACTGAACATCCACCCATTCGTGTACTTAGGCAAAACTATGAGTGGATATGAAACAAGTAGAAGGTTATGTTTGGCTTCACATTTATGCAGGTATGAATAGAATCTTGTATTGGTTCCTTGAACAAATTAAAAATGAGGGTGAAACCAGGTTAAAAACTAAAAACAAACTCATGCACACACAAGGGATTTGGAGCCATTGTGTGCTTGTAGACGAATTTTGACCAAAAGAGAAAGTTCTCAAGACCTGGACCTACCATTGATGTGTATTGACAGATATATTCTTTAAAAAAAAAAAAAACTACGTATCCCATTGACATATATATTCTTAATGGGATAATATTGAAGTTAAACAGAGAAGCATGCAATGCAGGAGTTAATCAGTCCACCACAAATGTTCCTTGCAACTACTTTAAAGAGATGAATTTGTCATGAGAAGATACCTTCTCGACATATGGATGATTAGACAATAGAGGTTCTTCCTCTGGTTTGTCTCCTGGATCTTTCCTAGGAACAGGAGATCTTCCACAGTCTCGCTGCAAACGTAAAAATCTCAAATCAAAAGAATAACTATCATAATAATACTATTTTAAAAAGAAGCCACATTTTGACAGGTTAAAAAATGCACCCATGGAGGGGGTTGAAACTCAATAAATATTTAATATTTTTCATTGAAAAGGAACTCATGATTTTGTAAACCTTTGTTACCTACTCTTTCAACAGTATCAATGTAATACAAATATTTTAAAAAGCCAAAGTCCAATTGGTTAATCTGGCTCTAAACTATTGTATTAAAATCAAGTATTATATGAATCCATGATTTGTAAATAGTATATCAACCAAGCATTAGCATCTAGTCTGCACTCTGCATGATTGTAATAAAGCATTATGGGAACCAACCTCTTGAAAATATTTTGAAATAAATAAAATTAGTATGGGAACCAACCTCATGAAAATATTTTGAAATAAATGAAATTAGATAGTGAGAAATCCACACAGGAAAAAGATACATTTTAATGCATTTCCAAAATGAAAGCATGAAAGAGATCACAGCAAAGTTATCGTGGCAGAGCTTCCATGAATGCAGAATATATTATGCAGCAAGAAATAACAAAGGGAAAGGTGCAAACCCGTATTTCATCTTCATTAGTATCTTCATCACGATGAAATATTGGTGGGAAGTCAAATTTGTTAAAGCTGAATAATGAAAATGAAAAAAATATTAAATTTACTGCTTCAATGTGATCAAACTAATAAAGATTAAACTATGTACTAAGAATGAATTACAGAAGGTTGAATGTCAAAAACACATAAATAATCATACATTAGATGATCTATATTTGGATCGACAAAACGAAGTTCGATAGGAAAGCGGAAGCGATAAGGATCTCGCTTTGCCTGCAAAACAAAATATAAATAAGTGAACAGATGGTAAAGGAAATCCATTTATGCCTAAACACAGAAATCATGGAAACTAACACTATAGTGATTAAAATCCATTTGATATTCAAATTTGGTCAGGAAGGAATCTATGCATACAGAATCAGTCATATAGACTTGTCTATCCAACTTACATTGCCTGTGAAAAGATGCAGAAACATTGAACATATGGATATAGAAGGAAGAAAAACACCTCAGTAATATATAGACAGTGGCATGGTTAAATCATAATATCAAGCCAACATTTGGTGACAAATTATGGGAAATTCTCAACTGGTGACTGAAACACTCACCGTAATTTCAACAATGACGTGCATACCCACTTTTATGTGATGGCGAAGCCAATACCAATCATTGTTCTTTATAGGAACCCACCTAGAACACAACATGGCAGATGAATCTTCCAGAAGAACACTTGCATAAAAATATAAACATGAAATAGTAACACTGAACAAGATAAATATGCTACAAAAGCAAAGCATCACATAAAATTTACAGATGATAACAAACTGAGAGCATAGGTAATAGAGGTACAGGAAATGGAAGAAAATATGTACTAACTCAGGTTGAATATAAAGAGAAAACGTTAGTTTTTAAAGATTTACTAAAAGGGATTGTTTAAAACTATAGAATACTGTTGACATGTCTTCAATAACCAGCTGGTAATAAATACTTCTCTCATATTTAAACTTCAAATCCTTTTTCTCTACCAAAAGAATGGATCCAAAATTGAAAGATTTAAGTAGTCTCAAGATGTGTCTTGTGATACTTGTTCCTGTCCCTGGCTACCTATGTCAATAGAGCATTTCAGTGCTACAATTGCTTACGAAGTCTAGTAGTTTTTTTGTTCCCTGCAATATTTGATTATGTATGCATTAAATAACCTCACATTCTAAAAGTGTAGCTACTCAATAGCAAGATTATGATAGTGGAAGTAACTTGTTATCATCTGAGAAGTACTGCAGCATTCCAAACAATAAGGAAATTAACACTATACAGAAAATATTCAAAGAACACTAAAAGGTCTAACACAAGTATTGATAGCTACCCATCATGTACCCCGCCAATGTCAACAAATGCCCCTTGATAGAGATGCAACATTGTCACTTTCCCTACACAAATCTGCATAGAAAAATGTCCCAAGTAATTAATATATATGAATTTCTCTTTGAGGTACTTAAAAAACTCGAATCTCCATTTCCACACTTGTATTATGAATTATGATGCAGATATTATAGAAAAAGTATGTTCAAACTTCGAATTATATGTAAGTGTGGAGGTGAAACCAAGCCAAACAAAAATAGAATTATCATTATCTATTGGATTACAAAACACAATTATCCAAACAGGGTCATCACTGAGCCAAAAAAAAAAAAAAATCAAAAACACGATGTTAACACTCGTATAAATCTCAGATAGACCAAAAGAAAAGTTTCTACTTTCTAAACATCAGAACAGCATGATACAAAATGAATAAGATGAGCTCAACCGTTTACTTACTTGGCCAGGATAATAGAATGGAAGCTCATACTGCATAAAACATTAAAAAAAAAATTAAGCACTAAAACCACGTTTTCTTAAGCCTTAAACACATTAAAAGGAAAGAACAATCACAAAACCATCCTACCATGCCCTCCTTGTAGTCCTTCCCTCTTTTCCTTCTACCAGGGTAATAATCTTGGTCTTGCTGTCACAACCACATTGACATCAACATAACCACATTCAAAAGAAGAAACAAAGCCAAAACTTAAGAATTCCTTATTTTGAGAAAACGCTTTCTAGTTTCTATTTTTAATTACAAAAAATGTTTCCTTATAAGATAACCTGTTTGGATTTAGCTCTTCTAAAATGAGGAAGTGCAATTTAGAGATTCACAATAGCGGAGAATTATGCTAAGTGTATTCTCTAACTGAGTCAGATACTAATCTCTTGAGATACTGAAATCTATTAATGAAGTTGACTTCTCTTAAGAGATGCACTTCCATACACGGACCTAGAGATCGAAACCTGCTACATAAGAGACATGATTATCTGTGAACCATATATATACATATATATATATATATATATAAGGTCTAAAGTTAATTAGAATCTCGACCATGGTTTTCTAAGTAATGGTAATTATTGCACTTTATCTTCTAAAGCTCACCCTCACTTTAAAGGAGCCAAACCCGACTTTTTTCCTAATAATTAAAAGAAAAGTCGGATAAACTAAACAAATAAGAAAATGTTTTCTCAATCCAATCCAAAGCAGCAAAATGTTCAGCATTGGTGTGATGTAAAGTCAAAACCTTATAAGACTCCTCTTCCAACCTATCCTTGTTAGCCTCGACCCATTCCTTATACTGCTTGAGAAACACCTTATACCTATCCAAGCCCACGTCATCAGTGTCAGTCCTCACTCCGCTCTCCACCTCCTCCAGCCTCACCCTCCTCGCCTGCACCTTATGCGCCTCGCGGATGAACGCGAGCTCCTTCCGGTCCACGCGCCACCCACGAGGCGGCCAGTCGCGTGGCGGCACGAGGCGCACCACCAGCGGCCCCGCCCACGTCGTCACGAGAGGCTCCGGAATCTCGCCCTTGATCTCGAACTGCTTCGCGTAGAACTCTTCCTCGGTGAGTCCCATTTCCTCCCTTTTCTTCTTGCGGTAGTTAGGGTTTAGCATTTTGAACGCTTCGATGGCTTCCGGGGAGCGGAGGGGAACCTCCTCACCTTCGTTGAGGCTCTTGCGCGCGAAATCGGCCTCCGGAGTGAGGATTTCCTCCCATGGGGCCCACCCGCGCTCGATCCAGTTGCGGCGGCGGGCTTCGTCCTCGGTTTCTTTGTCCTTGGGACCGAAGTTCTCCAGGAAGGTCTCGTCCACCGGGAACTCGTCGGAGCTGAAGGATTTGGGAATGGTGAGGGGGCGGCGGGGGAAGAATGGCGGAGAACGTGGCGGAAGACGGTGGTGGAAATGAGGAGGGGAAGGGTTTAGGGGTTTAGGGAAAGTGAAGAGATAAGAGGTTTGCAGGACTTGCATGGCTGGATGGTGGAATGACGCACCCTGCTTTGCAACGGAACTCTGTTTCCTTCTCTTCTTTGCTTTTGATGAGACTGAGCGGATAACATTTTTATTTTTTTCCCTTGAAATTAACATAAAAAAAAACTATTTTTTTTATCCTTTTTTTATCTTTTAAAAGACTTAACACTCAAATTTAATCCTCTACTCTAATTATTTTTAAGTGTTCAATTAGGTCATGATATTTTAAAGAAATTCATTTAAATTCTTTAATTTTTAAAAATATTCCAATCATATATTTTTTGTCCTAATTAAATTGACATTGTTAAGTTGTCAATTTGAACAATTTTTATTTAAAAATAATGACAAACCTCCATTATATTCATTATTACTTTTAATTAATAAAATATAGACTAAATTATAGTTTTAGTCTTTTTTTAGTTTCTCAAATTCATGATTTAATTTTTCTAGATTTTAATTGTAATATTTGATCTCTTAATTTTATAAATTAGTGATTTTGATACTCATAATAAATTGTTAATAAATAATTTTGACCAATTAAATTATTAAGTTAATTATAATTCTTTATAATATTGTATTTATTCTCTTCTCCAGAAACACATATTTCATCTTTAGTATTGCACGCAACTCCATATACAACAACATCATATTAAGGTTAATAATCTTTATTAATTTTAATAATTAATATTTTTATTTAATATATAATTAATTTAATATCTCTAACCATCATAACTATTAGTTAGTAATCTATAAGATGGATCAAAGTCATCAATTTATAAAATTAGAATATTAAAAATTAAGAAAACCAAAATCATAAATTTGAAAAATTAGGACACCAAAATTGCTATTTAGCCTAAAATATATAATAAACCTTAAATATAATTTTTTTAAAATATTTTAGAAGAGTGGGAATTTGAAAATTATGAACTTTTATAAATATGGTGACAGTTTTTGTACCTTGGTTAAAATTTATATAATAATTAATAAGGACTAAATTGCGATATATATATATATATATATATATATATGTATATATATAAACTGAAATGCAATAAATTTAAAATTTAAAATTTTTAAAAAACTAACTTTGCATAAATTTAAGTATAATCAACCATCTAAAAATCTTTTAAATAAATTTTTTCTTTTGGTGAGTGTTGTGGAATTAGTCAAGAGGAAAACAATAAGAAAAGAAATTATTTTTTTCTTGTTTGTAATATTATGTATTGAATTCATGATATTTCATGTATTAATTTGGTTAATATATACTTTATTATTGATTAAAAAATATTAAAAATTATAAAATTGTAAAAGAAACACATAAAAAAAAAGTGAGACTTTTTTTTGCCCACAAAAGACTGCCACATGCACGACTGAAGCCAATATTTTGTTTTTCCTAAATATGAATTCAATACTCTCTAACTGTGTAAAGTTTTTGTTTTATTTTATTATTGGAACTGTGTAAAGTTATTATCAGTTAATCTATAGATGTGCTTATAATAAGTAAAGAATAAGTAACTTTTAACGATTAATGTTATTATAAAAAAGAGTAAAGTATAGACCAAGTTTGAAGATATAACGGATAATGTCTAAGCTCACAAATAGGCATATCCATTATCCGCGTATCTAACTAAAATTTTCTTCTAGCAAACTTTGGTATAAACACTCATGCAGTATCAAGTCACGGTGCTTCGGATGTAGAATCTACACCAGAGAACAGGAAGGCAGTACTTCGTATCTCATTATATGATTTTTCTAAATTTTGAAATTAAATTTTATTTGCAGTTAGGTCATCTCTTATGTTACTTACAAGAATTGCTTCAAGGAAATCAACATTCCTTAACAAAACTTGTCATTGAAGCGAATGATATTGTTTAACCTATTTTAAATAGTAAAAAATATATTTTCCGGACACATTTAAACAACTCATTTTACCATTAAAGAAACAAAATAATAAAATCTTCCAAGCTTCAAGAGAAGTGTAAGACCCACAGAAAAAACTCTTGAACAATTCAATACGCAATTATGTACTGTGGATATTCTTAGTGGGATAGTTATTTTTCAAAAGGATTTAATTGTTATACACTATTAGTATAAAAAATTGTGTCTTATCCTTAAAAGTCACACATATATTGTGATCGAACCGTGTAAAAAAATAGTATCGCTATTTCAGGCAATAAATAAATAAATTATGCAACACATTTTAATCCCAAAAAGGAAGGCTTCCGCCCATTATGCGTTTATCAACTTATATATGGAAACATAGATAGATGAATTGCAATTATCTGTACATAGTATTCATACCAGGGGAGAAGAAGGAATTACCATTCTTCAAAAACAGAATGTCTAAAATAATCTTAGGCTACACAATAAGAGACTGCCTGAATTAATTCTCCTCCGTTGCTTCCAACTCTCAATCAACAAATCTTCATTGCTTTTAACTTTGAGGTAATCATCCATATCATACCTCAATCCTTTGGATTTAGCTGATAATGACTGGTCTGGGCGACAATAACCTTCTCCTAATTTACTGTATACATCCTTTCCAACATACTCCTGAAGGTAATCAGGGCTCCAGCTTCCACGACTGCTTATAGAATTGTTACCTTGATCTTGCACTTTGATATTTTCCTGTGACATGAACGAATTTCAACAATCCAAGTCATATAAAAGGAGAAAATAAGAGCTACATCAGAAAATGGGCCAACATTTGTTGGCATTGTTGAAAGTTTTTCCATGGCAATGAAAAGTTTGTATGATGTCTTTCCAATCCCTTGAATTTAATCCTTCTATTCAAACACTTCAGATTTTGCGACATATGTGGCAGATATCCAGAGAAAATGATGACGACTAAATGAATTATGAATCATACCAATTTTCAAAGACTTATGCTCTTGACAGTAAATGAAACTGAGCTGGAGGAATACATTAAAGTCAATGTCAAGCCACAATCACATTATTATTCATATATGGTCATGTTATTCCCACAAATAAATTACTTGATCTCAAACACATTTTATTTGAAAATAATTTCACAGAACAGTGATAACCTGGGTAGAACATACAGTTTTTGGAGTGATTGTCATACGTGCCTTATTCAGGCTTGTCATAGGAGAAGCATCATTATTTGTCTCCCATTGCAACCATGGCAATGTAACCCCATCCGTCAAAACAGGAAGAGATCTTGGCACTGGAGGACTATTAAATGTTTCTGGTTTTATTAGTCCTCCAATGGATGAGCTTGCATCACTCCTTTCACCATCAACTGATGAAATATCTGTATCTTCAACATTTGAAATAAAATCCTCAATATATTTCTCAGCCTCCTCAGTCAAGCGCATAGACATTCGGCTTCTGTCATTACTTCTCTGGACAATAAAATAAACAAAATGAAAAACACTGCTTAAAAAATCAAATAAACAATTCATTGTATCTTCCTTCACAAATAAAGACTAATATGTTTAATTTATATTACAAGGAAATCATTGTCAGAACTAATAGCGCAATAGTGACAAGCACCTTCCTGGCTCTTGATGGATTTTGTATAGGATTGTCCTCCTTAGAAGGAACCAATTCATTAACAATCTTAGAAAGTTCTCTGCCTCGCTGCTCCTCAAACACCATTTCAGCTAATAATTCTTGTTTCCGCTTCTCTGACTGTAATTTTAAACCAAAAAAATGCAAATCATGATTGTCTTCGTCAAATAAAAGTGGACTAATCTTCCTGTTGACATTCATGGAAAAATACAACGTTTCAACTGATAAAAAGTGATGGAATGAAGTGGAACAGAATGAAATGATACTTGGTTCCATTGTTTGGATGATTTAAAATACGACGGAATGAAATGAACCTATATAACTGCAAGGAAATCATTTTTTTCATGCACTGTCACAAATTTTAAACAAAGAACCAACATACTCTGCTTGTAGAAGAGCATTGGCAATAAATTAATTATCTAGTAAACGGCTCCACAAGTTCAGATATAGTTGAGCTTCCACAGCTAAAAGTATATTAGAAACTAATAAATGGTTTCATTAGACTAGTCCGCAACTTTAATCATTCACCCCCCACCCCCCCCCAAAAAAAAGCACTCAAAATTTCAATTAGAGAACAGGTGCATTAGAACCTTATGAAGTCAGCAAACACTATTACTCAGACTTTCATACCACTCCATTAAAGAAATGACATCAGTATGGAAATTTTTATTCAACTTTTATACCTTCTCCAGTTCAGTTTCATAGCTCCTTCTGATTGAAGAAACAGCCTGAATAACATCTGAGTTGTTTGATAACAAGCAATCAACTGCGGATAAAGTGGAGGTCCTTGGGTTCACCACAGCCTAAAAAGTGGAAGTTTCATAAAAAAGTATTTTTTTTTTTCAGTGAACAAGGCAGAGGATGCAATTACGGCATGACAGAACATACAAACAAGCAGCTGTACATATAAAAGTGTAAAACTAATTCACAAACCTGCTCAGTTTCCATATGCCTTAATTCTTTTTGCTTTGCTTTGTGGGATCCTTTATCCGTGTCAGTAAGTGCCACCTGAACATTTTTCAAAATAGGAAAAATATTAGAGGCAAAATTTATCAAACTGAGACAGTGCTCTTAGCACAACTGTAATACTTCAACCTTTTTATGTGCATAAACTGATCGTAGTTTCCCAATTCCATTTTTATTAGAGTGAGCACTTGTTCCTTCATCATCAGTGAGAACTGAAGAATGACTCTGAAAAGTGACAAATAATCTCAAATTTAGCTCAAATACAACTATGTGTCATGACAAATTTAAGAACAAAATTAACAGGACAGAAAAGACATTAACACCATCTTTCATAAGGAAATGTTTGGGAGGGTGAGGTTGGACAGCTTGCAAAAGAAATCCATTCCATTATTTGGAAGATTTTATTAAGGGTGTAAAAGGATGGGTTGGAGATGGAGGTCATTCCTCTCTGTGCATGGTCATGAGAAAATTTCCATACCCTCAAAATGGGGCACTGTAATGCCTCGTATGCATCCGGTTTGTTAACATTCAATTATGGTCGTTAAGCGCAGCAATTAATTAAAGATAATTAATTAGGAAGCAACTAATAAATATGACATCATCATATGTCCATGATAATAACATCTGTGCATTATGTATGGTAAACACTCATGAAAAATACAACGTATTTTTGCATCAAATGTGCGTTCTCCCCTCAGGGCCGGGGTACAAAGTATCTGTAGACATAACAAAATAATGAGCCAACATGCTCTCAAAAAGAAAACTAAGTCTAAGGTTCACTCAGAACCCTGTCCCGACTCGGTCTCTTGTCCCGGGATCCATCGATCTGCATCCCTACCCGGGCCTCTTGCCTCGGGATCCACCATCCTCTCTCTGATCATCACTTGCAAAGACATATAATCCCCAACCGGGGTGAGATACAATCTTAGTAAACTTCGGGTTCTTGGAGGCTTCTCCTCCCCCTGCTCACTTTTCATAATACATAACATCAAAATAGGTATCACACAATCTAGCCATCCCGGCTGTCAGAAGAAAAACGCATCACTTGCATATAACAACACAGATATAGCAAGAGAAGATCATCCACTTAAAGGCACATTCTCTCAGGATTTTTATATATATTGACCACTTAGAGTTGTTCCACATGACTTTGGCTCCAAGGGAAGTCCATATTTAGTCCATTCTACTGGCAAGAGAACCTCATCAATCATACACATATCATCACAGTGTACATCATATACATGTTCTCAATAAAAAGCAGTAACACACAATTTCAATACCACATGCATCATGACATACAATAACCATCACTCCCTCGGAGTATGGTGGAACACAGTCAAGGGAAAAACTCCCAAGAACAAAAAGCTTACCTACTCTAAGTGTTACACTGGTTCTCCCGGTCTCGTGGTCACAACCACCTATATCCTCTGTATCAAGCTCTGCAAAAGCATGCAAGAAAACAAAACGGTTATCAACCGTCACATGCAAGCAGTCCATAACGGTCATTAACCGTTGCATGAAAGAGAAACGCTATTCTTTTCCTAAAGGACCCAAGCCTAGTTCCAGCTCTGGCTCAAATGGATCTCTATACATCTCAAAAACACAGTCTCAATTGATCGGTAAGGCGTGAGTGTCTTACCGCTACAACGTCCAGAAAGGCTAGAGGACAGCGTCTCCAAGTTCGAATGTCCTTAAAATGCCTTCTTTCCCTCAAAGTCGAAACTCTGCGAGAGTTCTTGGAGAAGACGATCTCTTCGTCTGATAGTTTTCAGAAGAAATAAAGGTTGAAATCTAGCTATGGGGTGGTTCCTTTCAACTTTCCAGTTGCATGCAAAGGGTTTAGGTTAAGGGTGAGTGTTTATGAAGTTTCTCTCACTTGAAAATGAAGGAAACGAAGACAAGAAGAAGACGATAGTGTTTGCATCAAAAAGTAGAGAAGTGGTCTATTTAAATGGTCCTGACGCGTGTGTCACGCGCCAATAGTGCCAGATGTCAAAATCAGCTTAGTCATCATACACACTCGCTGCCGGGTTCAGATTACCCATCAAAAGCCTACCTTGTACAACTCGACATACGTAACCCGGACGACCTTGTGCAGGTTCATGGTATTAATACAATCAAAAGTCTTACCTGTTGTATCAAGTAAGTGCTGTCTGTTTTAATCGATTACAAACGCTTATGTAATCGATTACATAGTGCTGGGTCCGTCCTCAGCACTTTATAAAATCCAAGGTCCCGCCCTTGTACGACCTTGTTCGGGGTCTACCTCGGCACTTTAAAAAATCCAAGGTTCCGCCCTCATCCGACCTTGTTAGGGGTCTACCTCGGCACTTTATAAAATCCAAGGTTCCGTTCTCATGTGACCTTATCCGACTTTGTTCGACCTTGTTCAGGGTCTACCTCGGCACTTTATAAAATCCAAGGTTCCGCCCTCATCCGACCTTATCCGACCTTGTCCGACCTTGTTCGGGGTCTACCTCGGCACTTTATAAAATCCAAGGTGCCGTTCTCATTCGACCTTATCCGACTTTGTCCGACCTTGTTCGGGGTCTACCTCGGCACTTTATAAAATCCAAGGTTTCGCCCTCATCAGACCTTATTCGAGGTCTACCTCCACATCAGCACTGCCTCGTAAAGGTGCTATATACTCTTCAAAGTGACAACCCAGTCACACGAATCCAATTTCCTTGTTAACACTCACTTTAAGACACACGATCTCGGATCCGTTACAGGGTCGTTATAAACACCACTACCTCCTAATCATAATATTATTATATTAAAGTGCCAACCTGGACACCCAATACCTTACAGGCACCACTTGAGGTTGGCATTGAATGGATAGAGAAATGGATGTTTGGATTGAAAAAGCATTTTCTGTTTTCATTTTCTATTTTCACTTAATTATACAAAAATGCTTTCGTGTTTTCACTTTTTCCTGTTTTCAAAAGTTTACACCGGAAACAGAAACAGTGAAAAAAAAAAACATTCTGTTTTCATTTTTTTTCTTTTTAGTGTTCTATACAAAATAGCTGAAAATGTTTTCTCAAATAAAACAGCCCCTAAAATACTAGTGTAAGCTACTTTTTAACCTTTATCTTTTCTTAATTTTTTGTGAGTTATACTTTGACAACTCCCTCTGTCTTTATTTGTAACATCCAACCACCAATAGAAGAAAATGTTACCATTCCACTCCCCTAAACATGGCATGTAAGTTTCAATTTATGGTTCATAGGAAATATTACTGCTACAAGCTTCCACAGCAAAATATATGACACTTACAGAGTAACCATCATATGCCCTCAAATCCTTCTGGCTTAGGGACTTTCTTAGCACTGGTCTTTGATCTGAAGCAACTGGTTTGTGCATTAGCTTGTTCCCAACATCAGTATTTTTCAGATTTGAACGACTTCTAGAATTCTGAGAACGGTCCAGGTCACTCTGTATCATGCAAGATATGCACATTCATAAATACATAATTTTAATGGAACAAGTTAAAGAGAACCATAACAAATTTAGTGGAGCTCAACCACCCAATTGAGGAGGGGATGATAATTTAAAGTGCAAACAAAGTGGCCTGGTTGGTATTTGATTCCAAAATCAAGTATTCCCAAAAGAATCTTGATAACTTAAGCTAGATCTCTTAGTTTATGCATAAATTATTTAAGGATTAAACTTAAATGAAAAAAAAGTAAAGGAAGAACAAAATTATCAAACAAAATACTATTAAGTAAAACACTTAAAAATATAGGCTGACAAATCCAACAGATTAGATGGCAGGTTTAGCCATATAGATTTTGTGTTTAAAGAAAATGGCAACTGCAAAACAATCAGCCTCCCTAAAAGCAAAAGTGAATCCCCCCAAACATAGAAAGCAACTGTGCGGTATTTTGCCATGCAAGGACCTACCATAATCAGTTATATGGTCCACCAGTTACTTTCATAGTAAATTCTCTTTTTCTCTGTAAAAGGATCCTCATTTCAATCAACAACAGAAGAGAAGCTAGATCCACTTTTTTCAATTATTAAAAAAAAGAGAGGCTTTCACTGTTTCCAAGAAGCTTAAATGACAAATTGTAAAACGAATTGAAATAGATAGACTTCATCAGCACAAGTATGTAGTTAACACTGGCTTGTTTGGAAAGCAAATAAGAGGGGACTTATGTAAGGTACGAGGTGAATCCTAACATAATAAATGCATTGAAAAATGGCTCATTTTTCAATCCTTTCATTTTCTTCTCCTCTTCATACTTCACTCTACTTTCCAATTAACTTAAAACCAAGAAAAAACAATATATCATGAATTTTTTTTCCTGACAACTAATTAACTAAATGATTCAAAAATGCACATTCATATTTGACCAACCATTACCTACCCAGAATCACTGAATAGCTTAAAATTATCTGCGTAAACGGCGGTATTAAGGAGAGATATATTCAATGGATAATTATTAATTACTTCGAATTTATAACCAAATACTGAAATCAAATTCAAACCTAAAAATTAAAACAAACCAAAGACGTTAATTCAAAAATACCTCAGAATCGCTAATTTGGTACCGAACCACCGACACCGATCTCCTCCTTCTCGAATTCGCATCGGAGAACGGTCTTACCCCGCCGCCACCACCAATACTGTTTCTTCTATCATCGCCTATGCCGGAGATTTTCCTCGAAACCGACCTCCCTCGCCGCTGCGTCGCAGCGGCGCCGGCGTTGGCGGGACTGGCCTCGGACTCGGACGTTCTCGAGCCGAAGCGGCCGCGATTGGCGGACTCGAAGAACTCGATGGCGAGATCGTCGAGGCTAATCTCCGGGAAGCCGGAGCCGCGGACAGTGTTGACGAACTTGCCTCTCGGAGTTCGGCGATCGCCGCCGTCGTCGTTGCGGGTGGGGAAGGAGGGGCGGGCGGGACGGCTGAGGCTCCGGGAGCGGCGGTGGTGGAGGGAGGAGGAGGAGGCGGAGTCGTCGGCGGAGGAAGCTCCGACGGGGATTCTCTTGGTGGTGGATTTGAATGCCGCGGTGGCCATTGGAGAAAGGGGGAAATTCAAATGCCGAATTCTAGGGTTCGGAGGTGCATTAAAAAATCAAATGTCATTCATTCATTGCTCGTGAAGAAACGTCACCTCAGTGTTGTGTTGTGTGTGCAAATGCAATACAGAGGAGAGTGAGTGAAGAAAAGATTGAGGTCCATAAAAGCCAGAGAAATTTGAATATCGTAACTACTTAATTACATTTGGTATTGGCGCATTATTGGTATTCACATGCTACTAATGTATATGTAAGAACAAAAAATAAATGTTTAATGTATTTATATTTATATAGCTGTCAAAAGAATAATATATTTATGAAATTTTTTGTTAATTAATAAATGAGTTTAATAACTACTATCGGTTCTTACTATAAAATCAAAATAATTAATTCACAGCATTAAAAAAATTGGTTAATTTATTTAAAAATAAATAATTTTATCTTAAATGAGTAATATTTTTTTAAAAATTATTCTCGTGAATAAAACTAACAAACATTTGTGAGTAATGTTTCTCTTACTATTATATTTAAATCTTACTTTAATGAGAAATATTTTTGTGAAAAAATAATTAATATACAAGATATTTTAGATTAAATATTATAAAAAGATAAAATTTATTTTTAATTTATACTTTACAATAATCGAAGTTAATATATGTATTATTGATATAATTTTTTTACAATATTGACTAATAAAAATTAATAGTGTAAAACTTAAATTGGTAATGAATAATTTTTTTTTAACAAAAGAGGGCAAATGTTAATTAATGGTTAAAAAATTAAATTTTTTTATTAAGATGCCTAAAATTGTTTTTTTCATGATTTTTTCAAATAAATATTTTTCCTTTCAATTCCTTAATCAATGCACAACTTATTTAGTAAAACATTAAATACTTGTTTTTAATTTTATATATTTAAACTATTTAATTTTTTTTTTAATTTTATAATTGAATTGATAAAATTTAATATTTATTAAAAGATATTAAACATGTAATACAAAAGTTATTCATAAAGTAAGTAAATACTTACTCTTGTATTTATTTAAAAATAATCCTTCTATTCGGATTTTGGTACAAATAAATACTTCATTTAATATGTTTTGCTTAGATATTAAATTTGATTAATCTAATGATTAAATTTTATCATATTATCTCAATGATTATTTATACTAAATTTCAGATAAATTAAATATTTTTCAATATAATTTTATAATAAGTATTTTTTGTATTATGAAAATATATTACACATTTAGTTAAAATTATTTGATAAAATACAAAAAATATATACAAACAGTAAATATAATTTTAATTATTAAATTTAATATGACAATATCCATATGTTATCGAAGGCTTTTAATGATCAGTTGACAATTTATTGAAACGAATGGTCAAATCCTCTTATACCAAAGTTTAACTATTACTATTTAAAAAGAAACAAACAATCAATATATCAATAAGTCCTATGAGCATTTTTAGTATCAGATTAAGATTTTCAATATGAAAAATAAGTTTTTTTAAAAGAATCTTAAAGATCTATACAATGTTTTAAAAAAAATAATTTATTTTCCTCTTTTCCTAAGATCTTAAAATGAGATCTATCACTAAAGAAAAAAATAGATGAAATTTTACAACCTACATAACATTGTAAGATTCACCAAAAAATTATTTAAAATCCTAATTTAAGATCTATCACTAAATATACTCTAAAAGAATAGAGAAAGTATGAGTTAGATCGATAACATGTGTTCTAAACAAAAAAAGGTAAATGCAAGACAAATAATAATATATATTTGGATTGAATTTAAAAATATTATATACTTAATATAAATTCAACATGTAAAAGTAAAAGTAAGAATTTTAATTTTTTACTTAAATTACTTTTGTTTTAAAAGTATTTTTTTTCACCTAAAAATCAAACAAAAATCTAATAGTTGGAAAAAGTTAAGTGTATGGTGAAACGATTAAAAATAATGATGAAAATAAATTATACAAAATTCATCTCTTCAAAAACTAATATTATATTTAAGGTTTAAACATGTTTTGTTCTTGAAAAATTTATGAATTTTGTATTTTATCTTTAATTTTTTTTTGCTTTTGCTACCTAAAAAAATATTTTGTATTTGGTTCCCATTGTAATAAAACTAACTTAACGATGGAGATGAAAAACAAAGTAATAAATTTTTTAGGGATAAAAAGTATATTTTAGTTTATATTTAATAAAATATATAATATTTTGAGTATTAAAATTTAAAAATTATGTTTTCATTTAATATTTTAAAATTTTAAAACTGTTGATGATTACTTAAAAACTATTCATTATTTTTTCCTTAAAATAATATTGTTTAAGATTATATTTAAAAAATTAAATCATGTAACTTACCACTCTTGAAACATATAACTTTATTTACCTTTATTATCATCTCACTCGATTGTCAAAAAAATTATCATCTCATTTTACTTTTAGTATGTTATTTTTTAATGGAACTATTAAAATGTCAAGATAAAAAATAATTAATATATTTTTCATTTTCTAAAATTACAGTAATTTAAAATAAATTAAAATTTTAAAAATGATTATTTTAAAATAAATAAATCATTTTAATGTATCTTTTTCTTTACAGATCTATGTTAGAGAAGAGTTTGGTGTAATAATTAAGACCACAAAAGTTTTGGAAAAGAAAATGTTAAATACTAAAACAACTCTTCATGATTTGCCTAATCTTCAAATTAACTCTTAAACTCCAACATGCACATTTCAGCTTCCTATGCCGTTTACTAAAAACGCAATTCGAAAACAAACTATCTGGATTATTGATTTTATACATAATATCAAATCATCGTTGTCTAATTGTTTATCTTCCCTTTGAGGGTCAATTAAGACCATGTAGATGCAGTTAATCTAGAGGGTTCGGTCTTTCACAGTAAATAGGTAATCTAGATGACTTTTTTTATTAACCTTTAGTAAAAAACTGGAAGATAGAATGAAAGTTTCTAAATCAGAGGGAGTTAATTTGAGCATTAGGGAAACAGCAGGGATTTTTGGGTATTTAAACATATATTTATTAAATGGTATTTAAAAAAAAACAATCTTATATACTAAAAAAAGTTATATTGTAATTAGATATATAGATAATTTTATTTCCATAAAATATAAAAATGATTTATTTATTTTAGTGTTAGATCTTGAGCAAAGATCTTAAGCTCAAGATCTGATCTTCACTAGATCTTTTAATAAAAGAGGTGAAGAGATCTTCAATATAGAGAATAAGTTTTTGTAGAAAAATCTTCGATAACTATACATTGTTAAAAAAAATAATTTTTTCCCTCTTTCTCTCTCCCTAAGATCTCAAATGAGATCTATCATTAAAGAAAACAAATTAGAGAGATCTTGAGAGATCTTCAATCCTATGTAATATTATAGGGTCCACATCTCAATTTAAGATCTACTACTAAAGATGCTCCATTTGGTTAACTCCTCTCTCTATAATAGTGCATGTGGCATTTTGGTTTTTGTGAAACCATATCTATGTATTTATAAGTTTAATTCCAATATTAAGATTTTTATAATTACATATCTATTACTTATCATACACACACATGCAAACTATTAAATTACATAACTAACATGAACCCAAAGGTCCATATTGATTGTTTGAGTGTAATCATAAACCCTTTTATTTATATCATAAACATAACGCCACACACATCTTGATTTAGGAGCGTTGTTATGGAAGACATGACATAATGTGTATCTTGCTGCCAAGATCTTCATTCTTATTTTTTCTAATCTCTTATTCTTCTTCTTTTTCTCTTTCCTTGTCTTTTATTTCTTATTAATTTGTTTTATGTTTGCTCAATACCCTAGACATCAAATTATAATTGAGCTATTGAGTTTTGCCGGTACAATTTGGTTTATGTTCAATTTAATTACATCAACTTCAATTTGTTTCCATATTCAATTGGATAACTTGACTTGATCGATCATGGGTTTGGTTTTAGGTCGGATTGACCAATCCAATTCAAATTTTACAATATTGCCTATGATCTATATTAAAAGAATAACAAGTAAGTTCCTACAATTTATTCGAAAGCCTTGTTAATGTTTATTTATTTATTTTAATTTAATAACTAAAAAATTCTCAATTTTTTGGTCTTTTAGGATTGATCTCACATTATCTTCGCACTCCCATTTCATCATATATTTGCACTCTCATATCACCATTGTCACATTCACATTTCAATTCTCTTCTTAGGTATGCTTCTTCTCACCGGTATTTCTTTATTCTTAAGTGAGTTAAGTCTACTTTTGTAGGACACTTTGCCTTTGCAGTTTCTCTTAACATGGTAAGTCCTCAAAGATTGGTTTTCATTCTACAATTACAATTTATGGTTTATGGCTTATATTGCATGTAGTTTATAGCTTTCATCTCAATCACTCTTAGGTCTATCTCTTTCTTCCTAATTTTATGTTTTTGTCTTCCCAAGTCCTCCACTAAAAAGCTATATTTGAAGTAACTCATGAAAATAAGATAAAAGCTACTAAAATAAGTCTGTATACCAAAGAAATTGAATAAGCTAAACTAGCTTATAAGGTATTAGATTGACTTACCAAACTTTTTTTATGAGCAAAACCATTTATTAATCAACTCTAATTTCGTACAAGTTGTACGAAAATTGGACAACCATGAAAGTAAACAAGTCTCCTAATTCGTTAACAGAAACTTCTAAATTGAACACCCTAGTTTACTCTAAACATATGTAAATCCACACCCTATGAACTGGTACCCCTAGCAATAACAAAACAAGACAGTCTCCATAAAACAAAAATCCCACATCCACTGTCATTAATTGGCAGCGAGCATTACCCTGCTCGAATCCCTTTAACAATAACGAGAAAGGACCAACTAATATACAAGTAATCACCCATTTAACCCCTGCATCACCCATAACATTATAAATTTTAAAACCCACTTTCTTTTTGTACTGGATTCTTTGTTATCTATTTTCTGTGTCCACTTGTCAATGACCATTGATCATATCAAACACTCAACAACATACAATTTGTTTGCTTGCCTACCAGGTGCTTGATTAAATTTCGTAACCAAAACGCCGTACTTCTTCCAATTACATATGCTACTCCGAACAACTTCTGCCCACCCAAACGAATCTTCCACAACATCCTTACCCTTCCCCTGTCACTGCACCAATAACCCTCCCACCACCGTCATCCCCTACCCTTATCATTGTATACCAACACAAGACCGTGGATTCACTCCTTCAATTTGAAATAATAATTTGATAAGCTTATTTTACTAAATATATACTAGAACCACGACCCATCCTACCATATTTATAAATCCGCCATCTTCATAACCACTAGTAATCATACATAACCTATGATATCCCTGCGCCCCCCCCC
>CM023946.1:14098206-14152549 GCA_013407115.1 Glycine latifolia | reverse complement strand
CTCACACCCCTTACCCATGGATCTTTCTAGAACAATGTATTTCTTCCATCTCTTACATTTCATTTGATATTCTCATACCATCAAGACTGATTAAAAGAACAATTATCATTCTCCCGCAACATTCTCTATAGCAAATTTCTTGATAAAGCAAACTTAAAAAGCCTCGATATCTTTAATCCCCAAACCTCCTTCCTCTTTTCCCTTACACGTCATTTCCTAACCCCAATGAATTTTATGTTTTTTCTCCCCTCCCCCATTAAAACATTTTAAAAAGAGATTCAAGAGAAAAATAACATCTTTGGAGCCTTGAAGAAGGAAATATGCTTAATTTCCTATGAACAAAGCCTATTTTTCACCACTTCAATCACATGCATCCACATTTCCTTCCTTTTGGGATTTGCACTATTGGCACTGTGAGATATTTGAAAGACCCCACCCCCACCTTGTAGTTTAGAAATTGTGCGGCCTCACCCAACTAATATTCTCCACATTAATTCCTACAACCAGTCTTTTATGAAAATTCACCCTTAGCCCTAAAATGAGCTCATATATCTTCTATTTTATCCCTTCTTATCTATTTTCTTTCCTTCTTTGAGGCTCCAAAATGTATTATTTATTTTTTTGGTATCTCTTTTAAAAAATGTTTTTATGTGGGGAGGCAAACAAAAGTATGAAATTCGTTGGGTGAGTTGAAAAATACTCATAAAAGGGGCAAGATGAGGCCAAACACATGACAATTAATTGCATTAGTTAAAATGGTCATAATATTTTATGCCCTTGATTGACCATATACCAAATATGGATATCTACATGACTTTATTAGAGCTAAATAAAATTATTTACTCACACTTCTTCACTCTTAGCACTTTGAAACGGTTACATTCATTTTTGCATGTTTGAACTTTAATTAACAATTACTAATTGTTATTTTTTTGTTTTGTTGAATTTTTTCGTACTTGGTAAATGCAATAACAAAAAAACTGATAATTAAACCATCCATAATTGTTATCTAACATTGACAAATGTTCTATCATATGAAAGAAAAAATAAGGTGATTATTCGTTCACCAATCGCTAGATTATGATTAATTCAACAATATTGAAAAAGTTAAAAGGTAAGATTTTTACTTTTCTCTATGTTTTTCCACATGGTGTTCAACACCATTTATTTTACTACTTTATTTGTCACGATTTTCATTATTGCTTATGAATGCAATGCATTTTATGTTTCATTAATGACGAATAAACAAATATAATTTTGATTTTGTTAAGAAATGAAAGTAATTGGAAGCAAAATTTAAAATTTGCAATAGACTTACTTTGTTGTGATACTTGCGCTTGTGCCTATCACTTTAAGTGTGGTTAATTGCGTAATAATTTAATCTATTTTTACTAAATGTTACAAGTATTTAGCATTCAAACATGCATATTTTTAGTAGGCTCATTTAAATTAAAGAACAATAAATCAATTTCAAAGCAAATAATAAGCATATCTTTTAAGCAAGACAATTAAGGTGATTAGCACAAGCGCAGTTATCACAGCAAAGTAAGTCTCTTTAAAAATTTTGAATTTTGCTTCCAGCCAATTGTTTTTCCTTAACAAAATACTAAATTCTATATGCTTACTCCATGTTAATGCAACATGAAATACTTAGCATTCAGAAGCTATAATGACAATTGTGACACAAAGTATTAAACAAGTGGTGTTGATCATCGGCCATGTGGAAAAACATAGAAAGAAGAATAAGAATTCTTACCTTCTAGCTTTTTCTGTGTCATTGAATAGACCATAATCCCAAGGACAATGGGGAATAAGCACTTCAAATTTTTTCATTTTTTTTTTGGTTATAGGATATAACATCAGCCACCGTGTTAAATAACAATTTTGTATAATGTTATGAGCTTTTTGTAATTGAATTTATCAAGTACGAAAAGAGACTAATTAACAAAGCAAAAATATCAGGAACAAATTAGTGTTTTTAATTGAAGTGAAACATGCAAAAATAAACAAAATTATTCTAAAGTGCTAAGAGTCAAGAAGTGTGAATAAAATAAATAAATAAATAAAACTTCGAATATAATTATTTAGAAATTCATATTTGGTAAATGGACAATCAAAAGGACAAAATATTACAATAAGATTGGCTAGTGCAATTACCTCATCTACTAACCCTCTTATGTATATCTGCACATTTATATATCCATCCAAAACATGGATATATCAAACCAAAAAATTATATTTATATTAATGTCCTAACCCTTATTAATAGTACAATATCCTAAACCCAACACATGAGACTTTAGTCCCTACCTTAATTTACTACCCAATTATTATATAACAAGTAGGGTTCTTCCACCCATTTTCTTCACCACCATTCTGCAAACCCTTACTATTAATGAAAATGTAAATAATAATTAATGGAGTCCAAATCCGATCAATGTATGCAAATTAGTAAATTCTGAGGCACATGTTCCTACGTGTGTTTTTCTTTCTTACGATGGTCATGAAAGTTTATTGAAATGGTCTATATATTAAAAAATATATGCATTTGTCCTTGACCCCACTAGCTATCAAATCCGATCTCAAAGGGTAAGCGCATCA
Organism: Glycine latifolia; assembly: GCA_013407115.1. NCBI lineage: Eukaryota > Viridiplantae > Streptophyta > Magnoliopsida > Fabales > Fabaceae > Glycine > Glycine latifolia. Next base: position 14,149,948 of record CM023946.1, on the reverse strand, counting down.
CCAAAACGGGTATGATTCTGGAGCAAGATTCGTTTTAGGTTTTGGTTTTGTAGTTTTCTATGGCTTTGGTCTTCTAGGTGGTGGTGGGTTGTTTTTGGTTACAACAATTTAGAGCAGGTCGATGATGAAGTTCGAGAGTGGGTAAAGTGTTGGGGGGCTGTGTTCAATGGTAAAAGGATGGAAATAAATTGGAAAAGAGAACACAATTTTGTTTTTACTCTTGCCCTAAAATTAGGGGTGGGCATGAATTGGATTTTTAAGAATCCAATCCATATCTAATCCATATAATGGATTGGATTTTAAATTTATATCTATATTTTTTAAAAATCAATTCGAATTTAAGATCTAATCTATTTAAGTGGATATGAATTTGGTCATATCCAATTAAAATTCAATCCATTTTTTATTTTTCTTATATTTTTTACACCAGCATTAGTTAATCATCCGCCATATATTTCAAGGGATTGAAGTTCTTGAACACTGCAAGATGGAGAACAAAATAGGAACTAAAATTTAAGCTAGTAAGATAACTAGTAACCTTAAGCATTGGTAATCTATTGGGCATCCAGATTAAGTGATTTAAGTTGTGTCAATCTTGATATCCTTTTCAGGCCATTATCAATTACTGCAGTGAATGATAGATTTAAATCTTCCAATTTTTTTAAAATCTGGAGAAAAGCAAGAACCAGATAATCAACACATGCATTTAATGTATTGTCATTAAAGATCTTTAACACACATTTGTGTGTGTGTGTGTGTGTGTGTGTGTGTGTTTGTAGAGGTAACTATAAAAATAATATTCAGATTTAGACTGTGTTTGTAGAGGTAACTACTAAAATGTCAAATTTTCAAAACAATCAGAATCTTTTCCCCTTCAGAAAGCATTATGATAAACAAGTTAAGTAAATTAAAAGAAAAATTATAAGTAAAACTGAATTAAAACCACTAAATCAAGCATCATGTATTTCTACATTCTAAACAAAATGTCAAGGCTAAATGCTGACTTAAATTCCCATGATAACTTTCATCTAATTCAAATATTCCAGTTTATGCCAAGTGCCATATAGCTCTATTCCATCTCAATTTTTACTGTCTCACGATATAGGAGGATTTGAATCATCAAAGTATGTCATTCAGCTGAAAATGACATCAAGGTATAAAGCCTCAATGCCTCATGTCATATATCCCCAAGCACAAATCAAGAAAACATTGAAGAAGTATAACAAATCTGTATAAATTTTGAACAATGTAAGACCCATTTAAATATACCAAAAGGAAAATGATAAAATCTAGTGCAAACATGTCAAATTAGCAAGCCCGTCATCACTTATCTTGCAAGAATCCAGATTCAAATACTCCAAATTTGTTAAACCTACAAAAAGAAAAAAAGATGAATGAAATAAAGGATAATTGGAAAAATAGAACTAACAATGAACAAGCCACATGCATGATGATTGATGATTGTCAATGTCCCAGTAGCATTAATGACCCAACTTGTGGAGTATGAAAGTAGTTTTTATCCCAGAAGTGCTTAAGAACGTCAAGGGTCAGTAAGCTTTAGAGACCAAATGGACAAATCTTTTTAAGAAGTTTCAAGAGTATAATATAATATGCACTTAATAATTTCGTACCTGCAAATTTTGTTTGCTTCTACCTAAAAGAAAAAACAATAGTTCAAAATCAGATCCTGCAAAGAAAAATTGACAAAAAAAAAACCAAGGACAAGGGCACTATATGTGAAAGCCTGAGAGGAATCACGAGAGTAAGAGAGGAAACCAAAGGCAAGGACACTATATGTGAGAGGAATCATGAGAGTGAGAGAGGAATTTGTAGTTCCGTACCTGATTTTTTGGATTTGGATTTGTGAGAGGAAGGTACATACGCACACTATGGACTTTGGATTTGGGAGAGAAGATGCATCCTATCCTGCATATTATGAAGTTGTCCGAAAAATGGATTTTGGTTTTTTTACCTAAAATCTATATAAAAAGAAAGTGGATTTCAAATTTATAAATGGATATAAAATATAGATGTGATAAAAAATCTGATTCATTAAAAATAAATAAAATAGACTAGATCAAATTAATTATTGGATCACATTTTAAATACTAGGTTTTTTTTGTCTACCCTTTCCTAAAACCGTTAAAGGATTGTAATAGAATTTTATTATGAACTATCATTAAACTTCAAATTATATTAAAAAAAAAAACTTCAAATTATCCTCGTAAAAGATTATCACTTGAACGATACATGAATGGCCGGTTACTTGACATTCAAGAATGAGATAAATTATATTACGTGTCATAGTTTCGTAGTCTAATTATGCTAGGTCAAGCTAAATATATATATAGGGCTTTCAAAAAATACTAGGATCTTTTGAGTCCAAGATTTTTTCCGTTCCCTCCCTCCAACTCTCTAGTTCTCAAATAAGCCTTTTCTTTTTAAGTTTGTTTATTTAAATTTGATAGTTTTCAAGTTATTTAAATAAAATAGATTTAACATATAATAATAATGTTACTTTTATACTATTTTTATAATAATATTTTTAATATTTGTTTTTTTAAAAATTTAAATTCTTTGACTTATAAATTTAAACTTATTAAACTATTTACAAGTAGATTTATTAGCTTATTTGTGATATCACATTATAAATTAATTATTCAAATAATCTTACATGTGAAGTCAGAATTTAAAAAAAAATTAAACTAAAGCTTAAAATAATTCGTATTGAGTAACTCGTGGGATACACCGATAACTATTTAGATTATTAAGCATATATAAGAATATTTATGGGTATTTAATACCACAACTTTGGTCTGTAACAACTAGACAAATGCTTCCTCTGAACACGTATTTTTCTTATTTTATAATCTGTTCATTAAATCTTTTTAATTATTAATAAAGTATAATATTAATTTTTCAATATTAAAAACTTTTAATTTTATTAATACTTTGATTTTATATTTTTACCATATATATAAACAAGTATTTAGCGAAACGTAGATATGTATTGATGTTTGGGTTTGATCCAGTATTGGATAGAGTGAGACACCATCCTATAGCACTTGTGTCCCAAGAAATGAAATTTTGGTCATTTGAAGTCGTCAAACTTCCTTACATATGGAATAAATTTTGATCTCAAAATGTGTTGTTAACTTTATCAATTTGCATTTGGTTTAAATTCTAAGTTTAATACCTTTGACGACATGTGTGGACTCTTTGAAGCTGAAATTTATTTACCTCCCTACAAACATAATCAACAAAGAAAATCTTCTGCAGTGATAAGGCCTTAGGTTTAAGGTTTCTACCCAGGGACGAGTGGGGGCAGGGGCCCTACCCCCAACACTTTTTTTAATATATAAGAAAAAAGAAAATCTAAATAAAAAATATTATTAAGAGAAAATATTAAAAAATATAGTTATGGATTTGGTAATTTTTTTTCTTAGTAATGAATCTTATTTATAATTTTATATATAAAAATAAAACTAAATATTTTTTGTAAACATTATTATTTATTAAAAATTAATATTTAAATAATTGTGTTAAAAAAATCACCCCCTCCTTTGATGCATCTCGCTATCCCTGTTTCTACCTCGTCTTGTCATCAAAGGTAATTTGTGTATGCAGTGGCGGGTGTACTCATTTTACATTGTGGGGGCTATTGTTTTTCACTTAAACATCTCTAATAAAAAAATGATATTAATAATAAAAATGATACATTATTTTCATTTTATTTTTGCAAAGATTTATATAAGATATACTGAAAATAACTTATTATTATTATTATATTCACTTTTTAATATAAATATTTGAAAAAAAGAGATAAAAATAACATATTATTATTATTATATCTATATATATAAAAATCATCTAGCACCGTAACATGTCACCAATCTACGCTGTATGAACACAGGAGAAACGAGGAAATTTTGTCTTCCACTCCCTCCAACATGAAGCAGCTAAGTTGTTGCTAGACATTTTTTTTTACAATAACGAAAATGAAATTTAAACAAAAATTACTTAAATCCTCCGTTACTAAGTGAATTTAATTACTGTTAGACATAAACATAGGATATCTTAATTCGTAATACCACCTTAACGAGACGTCTTAACGATGTGTGCAATCAAGTCAACAATGCAATTGCTGCAGGACCACACACAAAGTAGGCATTAGAAAAAATAATTATATAAACAAATATATTTTAAAATGCATGATATGCACGGATAAGTTACTAGTTTATTTGCAATAAAGCATCTACCTTTCTCGTGAGAATTAGATTTTGGCTGGATGAACAATGAAATGGAAGTCAAGCTCACTCTCATTAACCTTGTCTCTTAACAAATCCATGCTGCACTATTACACCATAAATCATTATGCAAGAAATTAAGGGTAGAAGGTGAAGGTGGATTACCTGCTACCCCACTCGTTATTATACCATGTGATCAGCTTCACTAATTTTTCATTCAAAGCAATCCCTGCCTTTGCATTAAAAATACTTGACCTAGAACAATGAAAAACAAAAAAAGTAGAAGTTAATACCGAATTATATGACTTAATATGCAAATAAGACCATTACTTATGAGAAAAAGTAGAAGATTGCATCAACTGATATAAAAAAGATGACTTAATATGATGCACTATTACAACCATGTGTATTCATTAACTTGTCAACTGTTTATACCTGCTATCACTCACAAAGTTGGTGGAAACCACATCATCTTCAGTGTAACCATGAATTGCTTTCAACTTGCCCTCTGATTCCTCCCTGAGAAAAAGACAACATTAATAAGACAAGCCAAAAGAGAAGGATCATAATACTACAGTATTATTACTTTTGGGAGAATCTGTATTCTGGTTTTACTTCCGCATCTCCACTCTCTTTTGCTTGGCCCATCAACAGTTTTTCTGGGTGCCTGATTTTCAAAACAGAAAGAGAAACCTGACCTAGCTTAATTTAATTTAGTTATACAAAAAAATTTCTAACATTACAATGTCTTCTTAACAGAATCTCCCTGCAAAATTTGTCATTGAGTTTATATGTGGAAATGCTATAGAAAATTTGGAGTTAGAAGATGAAGAGGGAAGAGAGTTTACATGTGGATAAGAAGAGGAAGACCAGAAGAAGTACATCTAAAATCAAAATGAAGAAATATTTGTGCGGCTAACAAATTGAAGGAAAATAATAAAATTCAAATCGTTATGATGAACGAAAATCTTTTGAAGTTAAAAGTAACAATCCGTTGTCATAAGGAAAAGTTGATCCACTTGTTGCAATTCAAAAGAAACCCAAAAAAATAAATTAAAAAAAAATTGCAAAATTTGCATCAAGTGACTAACTTTTCCTTATGCACGAAGGATTTACTTTTAACTTCGAAGGATTTTTGCGCACTATATCAATTTGAATTTTGTTATTTTCCTTCAATTTGTTAGTGACACAAATCTTTTTCCATTCTGATTTTATATGAGCTTCTCCTAGTCTTCTTCTCCTTTTCCACATGTAAACTTTCTTCCCTCTTCATCCTCTATCTCCAAATTTTCTATAGCATTTCCATATATAATGTTACAAATTTTTTGTTAGAAATTTGCAGGAAGATTCTGTTAAGAAGAAATTGTAATGTTAGAAATTTTTTGTATAATTAAATTTAATAATTATAAATGATTGAAATGTAGTATTAGATACACCAATATTATGAGAGGTAGGTCTAAAATTACCACATTATTAGATATAACAATGAAAGAATAACAACATCAACATCAACAACACTTTTAATCAAAGTTAATTGGGATCCGTAGTAGATGAATTTAATGATAGATACAAGGAAGTTGAAAAAAAAAGAATGGAAGCGAAAGAGAAAGGGAAAGAAAAAATAAAATAAAAGAAAAGAAGGGAGGAGACGAAGAGGAAAATGACTAAAAATGGACCATATGAAACATAGAGATAACAACAGATCTAACATTCCATCAAGTTTATAGTTTTTCTTTATTCCGTCCTAGGACATTGTTCGTCTATCTATATGTCACTTCATTCTTAATTACTTTTTTCCCAATTAAGTTTCAGTCTACCTCTACCTCTCTATGTGTCAAGTTCTAGGTAACAAACTTTTGTTCTTGTAGAAGAATACAAGGATCATCTCATTATGTGCCCAAATCACCTCAATTTATGTTTCTTCATCTTTTCACTCACCAGTACTATTGCTATCTTTGATCGAATATCTTCATTTTTTATCTTATCCCTCTTTGCATAATCACACGTTCACTTTAACATTCTCATTTTTACTACCCTTATTTTATGCTTATGTTTTTTATGTGTTAGTTAACATTCAGTTTCATATAACATTGCAAGTCTTATAGTTGTTCTTTGATTCTATGATTTAGATCGTGATCAATTTCTCCATTTTTTTGCAAAATTGATCTCAGGTATCTAAAAATATATTTCTTAGGTACCTCTTAACCAAGTAATTGCACGAGATCTTGATCATCATTTTTTACTAACGAAAACTCATATTTTATATATTCAGTTTTGCTATGACTTAAAGTGAATTTTTTAGACTCTAAAGTGTTTTTTCACAATTCAAATTTCCTAGTAATACCTTCTTTTACTTTATTTATTCTTTCAGTTTATTTATATTTATGAGATGAACTGAAAAAGCAAATAGAGTAAAGAAAAATAACCTAATTCAAAACATCTTTTTAGATAATTTAATTTAACATATATGACAAAATTGATTTATATTGCATCATCTTTAAAGAAAAGTTGACCTGTTTTATATTCTGAGCCCAAAGTCGAATCAATTTTGCTTTGATGGTCCAATTTTTCCTCATGAGTCAAAGAAAAAATTGCGTCATATCTCACCACCTTCGACATTGTCTTTGGAACAAAATGTAAAATACAAACGGATGGAATAGCAGTGAAGTAAAATCGTTAAGCAGAATTGCAGATTAGTATTTAAAGGACTCAACTGAGATGATGATTTTAGAGAATCTGTTAATATTTTTTTCCGGAATTAATAATACTGTTATGTCTAATACTTGCTATAATTTTGATTGATTTTAATATCCCGCAACTTTTAAAAAAGTAATATTTAGAAAAGTTTAAATATTATGGGTTCTGTACGGTTACAATGTTTGATTGATTAAATTTTTTAAAAACGATTTTTTTTGTGATTGTTTAAAAAGCAAATTATTCCACGGATATTATTATACGGTGTAAATTAATTGCCTCTATTATTTTTTAAAAAAAATTAACAATTTATTGTACAATAATAATATTCCTATAATTCAAATCATTTCTAACATTGTTGACAATTAATTGTCCTTTTGTACTTGTCTAAAATATTAAAATAAATTTTAAATAATATGTACTATTTAGTATGCTAGTATAATATCTGGAATCAATTAGTGTTGATTTATATTCGACAATCAATTAAAATTGAAGAATGAAAAATTGATTTAAGTTGGACAATCAATTAATGTTGATTTTTTAATTGATTAGGCCAATAGAAAAGTGTTTGGAAATACATTGAGCCAGAAGACATGTGACAAACAAAATACACCACTTGACATTGGCCAAATCTTTCTTAGTGAAAAATGCCAATACTGGAATTTGTCTTAATGTAGACAAAATGCATAGTTGGTTTATCTAGAATTTCACGGAATAATCAGTTTACAAAAAGCACTTTCACACTATTTCAGTATAACTTATCCAACCAATTAAGTTTTGAATATCAGGTACGTCAATCAAACCAATATGAACTAAAAGCCAAAAATGTTAATTTAAATACAGACTAAAATAAGCACAGAAAAATATTTAAACCACGAATCCATGATTCAAAGCAAACAGAATCAAATATACGAGAACCACAAATGGAAAAAAGGAGGGCGGCCAAATATCTACTATAATAATCAATAACAAGAAGTATATTAGCAAGTATACAAGCCAAGTACATCAGCAAGTATATAAAAATCCAAAAACTCCATCCCCCTCCACAAGAGGCAACATCAAAAGTCCAAAAAAGAGCTAATGCTCCTCCAACAAGGTAACACCACTGGTTTCAGAAACCGATTTATTCAGACCTCTCATTTTTTGCTCGAGCAAGACACTAAATCGCAGCTAAACATAAACATACGGTAATAATGTGTAGACAAGCTACTTTGCAGTAACACCTCAAAGAGACTTCTTGGCAACGAATACAAGAAGATCAATGACACGTGAGCTGCAGAACCAGGGACAAAGAAGGTATTAGAACCAGCTGAATTAATAATAATAAAGCATCTAAAATTCGCGTGACTAGATTTTTTGCCAAATTAACAACTTATTGACGCACTAACCCACTATCACATACAAGAAAATGTTAAAGGTGCATTTACCTGTATCCCCACTCGTTGTCGTACCAAGAAACAAGCTTCACAAAGTTCTTATTCAATGCAATTCCAGCCTTTGCATCAAAAATACTTGATCTGGAACAATGATTATAAAAAAAGGTTAACAGAGACCAATCAGGAACAGGTAAATGAATAATGTCAGGTTGTCAGCATAAAAAGGCAACAATTGTGTTAAAATAAATTTTCAGCTGTTACCATAATTTATACCTGCTATCGCCGACAAAGTCGGTGGAGACCACATCATCTTCAGTGTAACCAAGAATTCCCTTCAACTTGCCCTCTGATTCCTCCCTGAGAAATACAACATTATATAAGACAAATTGAGAAGGACCAATCGCAAAATGAAGGAGGCATTTACGAATAAAAGTAATGAAATTTTGCATAATATCCAATAATACACAATATCTTTAGAGGAGAATCAAATAATTCAGCCATTACTTGATAGCATTTTTAATTTCATCGTAGGAGGCTTCTTTCTCCAGCCTCACTGTGAGGTCAACAACAGAGACATCCACAGTGGGAACACGGAATGCCATACCAGTCAATTTTCCATTCAAAGCAGGGAGGACTTTCCCAACAGCCTTGCACAAAAAAGTATGAATCAGTAAAACCAAAAAAATATGTTGACTATAAACAATAAAATTTGGTGTTCAAGAGCAAGAAACAACACATTAAATCATATAAAATATTCACCTTGGCAGCTCCAGTGCTGCTAGGAATGATGTTAAATGAAGCAGCTCTTCCACCTCTCCAGTCCTTGGCTGATGGTCCATCAACAGTCTTCTGGGTAGCTGGTTTGCAAAACAAAAACATAAACCTGACTTAGCAACATGTATCATAATAGATAGCAGGCATGCAACCAAAGAAATAGCAAGCAATAGGATCACCAGTGATGGAATGAACAGTGGTCATCAAACCCTCAACAATGCCAAACCTGTCATTGATAACCTGCAAAATTGACAACAAACAATGACTATAATAATCAGAAACAACACCAAAAAAATCCATTAAACAGAATCTGCTGAATTGCAAACCTTGGCAAGTGGGGCAAGGCAGTTGGTTGTGCAGCTAGCATTGGAAATAATATCAAGCTCTGGCTTGTACTCGTGCTCGTTGACACCAACAACAAACATGGGGGCATCCTTACTGGGGGCAGAAATAATAACCTTCTTTGCACCACCCTGAATTAATAACAAGACAGACACATCAACTTCAAATCTTCAATAACATTCTACCCTACAGTAACTATTATAGGAACATGACATCGAAAAAAATTGATAAACCACTTGCAATATTTGAAAAATAAGCAGCAAAATTAGGATACACAATGCTTGAAGCATAGAGCATAGCAAATAATAACGCATTGAAATAGTTAATATAAGTAAAGGCTAGTGGTAGAAATAGAAACCTTCAAATGTGCGGCGGCCTTGTCCTTATCGGTGAAAACTCCAGTGGACTCAACAATGATGTCAGCTCCAGTTGACCCCCACGGGATCTCTTCAGGGTTCCTGAGTTCACAGAGAAAACAACACTCAACGTTTACACGCAGAACACAACAATCATAAACAGTAAGAAAAATTAAAGTGAAAAATAAAAACCTGTGCCCAAAAACAGTGACTGGCTTGTCACCGAAGAGAAGGGTCTTCTCGTCCTTAACGGTGATATCGTGATGCTTCCAGTGTCCGTGAACACTGTCGTATTTAAACATGTATGTCTACATGCGCAACCAAACACACTTAACAATTAGATCTAAGATTATACAATAAATAAATAAATTAATTAAAACACCGTAACTAACGATCTGAACCATAACGGAACAAAAGGCATCAATTATATTATAGAGATCAAAGTAGGAGGTTTAGGTTACCATGTAATCGGTGGTGATGAAAGGGTCGTTAACGGCAACGAGTTCAACATCGTCTCTCTGAAGAGCCACTCTGGCCACCAAACGGCCAATTCTTCCAAATCCTGTTAAATTTCAATTTAAATATTAAAAAAAAAGAGAGAGAAATGGAAAAAGTAGAAAAATAGTTGAACTGATCTGAAGCACTAGAAGAGAGATCGAAGGATGGAGAAGACTTACCGTTGATTCCGATCTTGACCTTGCCTGATCCATGCAATTCATTTGAAAACAAAACAAAATCAAAATCAAAAAAGAAAGAAGAAAAAAAATCAGATCGGAAGGAACGGAGAAGAGTTGAAAATGGAAAGAAAAGAGAAGAAGAGAAAAACGTGAGAGTGCGTGGCGGTTAATTGCATACCCATGATGACTGCGAGTAGGAAGTAGCAGAAGTTGTTGAGAAATGAAACGGAGTGTATGAATGAATGTGAGTGAGTGAGTGAGTGAGATAGGGTTTTAATAAGGTGTTGAGAAGAGTAAAAGACCGCAATGACAAGTAATTGGGCCCAGTGAAGTGCGTGACTCATATGGGACCGGCTTGCGACTCGTGATGCTGTGCCAAGACTACTATGCTGTACCGTTTTTTTTGTGGTTTCTGTTTCACGCCAACAGATATGCGAATATTCCATTCGCTTTTCGCTCTTTCTATTGTTTTGGTTCTTTTTTCAATTTTATTTTTCTAAATGAAATAAGGTTACTCTTCGATGTTTGGTTTAGTGAGCAGGATATAATACTATACGAGAATATGATGAGCCTTAATTGTATTCAATATTTGATGAGCATCAAATAACAAACAATGAAACACATTCATAGAGCATGCATTTAGGTCTATTTATTCATAGAGCATTTGGGTCTATTTTAATTATTCTTGGGTGAGGCTACCTCTTGCATATGACCTTTTCAATATATTAATATTTTAAAAAACAAAATTTTTGTAAAAACTTAATTTAAGTGTTGCACAAATATAACAAAATCATACTATCATACTATCTCTGATCATCATCACAAATAACAACCATAAGATTAAATCATCCATAAAAAATGATTAAAGTAGTTATTTTAAATTAATACTAATATATATTCAAATTTTATTCTAAAAATAACCATAAAATTAATTGATATAAGAAATAGTTACATATTGACACTACTCATAATCCATGAAAAATATTTTTTAACCAATGGAAATGAGTTATATTATTAATAGCCCATTAAATGTATATATATACTTTCATGAATAATGAGTGATCATTAAAAGATTTCACAACAAATTAAGGATATAAAAAATAGTCATTAATACATTTAAAAATAATTATATGATTCTTATGATTAGGAAAAATTACTACGGTTTGTTTGTCATATAAAGGACCATAAGATAGTATGTTACCAAGCCAAGGCATGATTTCCTCTATTTTTTATTTTTTTTTTTGTTTGATTTTTGTCTAATAAAACATGAACACATACTTTCCTGCAATAGATTGTACTAATCCTATCCTATTCATACTAATTGCAGTTCTTTGGGGAAAAAACATAAATTTAGTTTTAAATCCTAAAAAATCACTATTATTATTATTATTATTATTATAAAATTATAAAAACTAACTTCATATTCCTTATATTTTTAACATTAATTCAGTCCTATACTAAAAAAAATGGTAATTATCATAGTTTCTAGTTTCTAAGGACAAATCACAAAGGAGCGAGGAGGATCGGATTCAGTGGGCAGATCATCACGTTTATGAAGTAGAAGCCAATGTTCGCATACATGTGGCTTTCAATTTTGAAAATACTCACTGGCATTTTACTTTCTTTCTGGGGTTCGAAACTTGTGGCAATGGTTGGAGGGTGGCATGATATTTAATTTAATAAATCAATGAAATAGCCAAAAACGGGGATAATAGGACATGCCTGGCCTGAATGTTTTGATCAGATACTTTTGTCCTATCATTATTTGCGTATCTGGAACTCAATTCAAAGTTTGTTCCTTAAACATCTTCATAAATCTAGAAGTTGCTATTAAATTATATATGTTTGGTATAAAATTGAATAGAATTAATTTTATATTAAAAAATAAAATATATGTACAGTATAAAGTATTGGCTTTTATGTATAAGAATCAATATCAGGAGTATAAAATTTTGATTTTTTTAGATAATAAAAATTGATTCTTAATATAAAGGTTAAATTAACATTTTTATTTCTCTAGTTTCTCAAATATATAGTTTTGGTATTTGGATTTTAATTGTAATATTTGGTCCTAATTTTATAAAGTGGTGATTTTAATCCCTCATGATAGATTATTATCAAATGATTATGATTAATTAAATTATTAAGTTAATTATAAATTAATCAAAACTATTAATTATTAAAAAATTGAATAAAAATTTATTAATCTTAATTTTTCATAACACTATATTCCCTTCTTCACAAACACATAATCTATTTTCACTGTCCCAGGTGACTCTATAAGCAATAACACTACATTAGGTTTAATAATTTTTTTAATGATTAATAGTTTTTATTTAATTTATAATCAATTTAATATCTCTAATAATCACAATTATTAGTTAATAATCTATTAGGTTCAAAATCGCAATTTTATAAAACTAAGATGTCAAATATTATAATTAAAAATCAAGGAAATCAAAATCATGAATTTGAAAAATTAAGGAGACTAAAATTGCAATTAAACCTGATATAAAATAAACATATCTTATATTTTGTGAACTTATGATTATACAAGAGTCTTATACTTTTATGTGTTGGGCTTGTCAACTATGTTTGTAGGGTTTAAATACACTTTCAATTTAGTTTAGTAGTTTACCTTTTAAAAAATATAATTTAGTGCTTTATATTTTTAAATTGAATCAAAATAATATTTTTAAAATAATGATTGTTTTTTGATTTTTAGACATCATTTTGAATTTTTTTAAACCAATTCAATATGTAAAACTTGTTTTATTAAATTCGTCTACATGAAAATGAAAATGAAATCCAACTTATGCTTAAATAAAAAAAATAGTTATTATAGGATTGACAACTAATTGAACCAAATCAAATATAATTAGAGACTTGATTTGACAATTAAATGATTGAACTTGAGTCAAAGTTGAACTCTTTAAAAAATGAGCTAAGTTTAAACTATTTATAACTCGACTTGATTAATTCATAAATCAACTAGATTATATACTTTCATATATATATATATATATATATATATATATATACACTATGATGCACGGACACCGACATGCGACACGACACGATATTCTGACACGTAAATTCTAAAAAATACTGACACATTAGGACACGTTTTGATATTAAATAATATTTTTAACATATATATATATATATATATAAAATATAATATAATTTATATTTAATACATATAACAGTCTAAAATAAGTCATATAATTATTCAAGTATTCAAATTTCATAACATAAATATAAAGCAAAAATAATAAAACATCCATAAAGTATTACTAACAAGTTCAATTAATTTCATCTCCATCTCGAAGAATCATAGTCTCTATCTTTGGCTCATCAAGTGAAAGACTGACAACTTGAAGATCTCCAACATCATCAAGTGAATCAAATGTATCTCGAACAATGTCCCACATTTGATTTACTCATTGTTCATAACTTGGACTCTTTCTTGATAAGAGTCAAAGGTTGCTATGCACATAAACCAAGTCTTCAACACGTTTTGGAGTGATCTTATTTCTCTTCATAGAATGTACAAAAAAATAAGTACTCCAAAAGAATGAATTTTGAAGTTTTAAATTTTTTAATTTTTTTAAATATAATTTTTTAAAAATTATAATTAAAAAAAAAAGTGTCGAAACATGTCAAAAAAGTTGACTGCGTGTCCGACTCGGTCAAACTTACGTGTCCCCCTGGTCAACGTGTCCTAAAAAGTTGATTGCATGTCGGTGTCCGACACTCATTTTGAGCAAAAGATGAAGTGTTCGTGCATAGTATATATATATATATATATATATATATATATATATATATATATACTTTTACTTATTTTATACAAAAACAATTTTAATACAAAATTAATTATAAATAAATAAAAATTTAATTATACATAGATTATATCATTTGTATTTTGCATAAAATATGGAAAATAATAATAGTAATATATAAATGAATGTTTGGCCTACCTTGAATAATAAAGTAGAAAATTTTGATCAATAATAGAGCAAAAAGAAATGAATAAATTATGTGTGGCATGGGACTAATAAATGCTAATGTAGCATAGATTTAAAGCTTTGGAAAAGCTGCCTCGTACATCATTTTATAAATGAATGTTTGGCCTACCTTGAATTTTAAGAAATAATAATAGTAATATATAATAATAATAATTTTATAATAACTTTCAAATATTATTCTAAATCAATTTTAATATAAACTAACCCAAACAAAACTATACCAGCAACAACCAAAAAACGTTAACTTGTAACCAAAATTTTTAAAACATGCGCCGAAAAAGATATAAACCACGAATCTTAATTCAAAGCAGAAAAGGAGGGGGGGTTCAAACACTCGAGAACCATGGATGAAAAATGGAGGGCAAATGTTTGCTATCAGAATCAATAAAGCAGAGTACATCAGCAAGTATATATAAGAATCCAAAAACTCCATCATCCCCTACACAGTAGAGGCAACAAAAAAGAGCTTAATGCTCGTAACAGGTAACAACAATGGTTCCGGAAACCGATTTATTCATACTTCTCATTTTTTGCACGAGCAAGACACTAAATCGCAGCTAGACCAGCACATAATGTGTAGACAAGCTACTTTGCAGTACCACCCCTTAAAAAGACTTCTTGGCAACGATTACAAGCAGGTCAATGACACGTGAGCTGCAGAACCAGGCACATACAGAAGGTATTAGTGTTAGAACTAGCTGAATTAACAACAATAAAGCCATCTGAAATTCACGTGATTAGATTTTTGGCCTAATTTAATAACCCCAATATAGATTAAGTGACACGCTAACCCACTATCACATGCAAGGTTAAAGGTGGATTACCTGTATCCCCACTCGTTGTCATACCAAGAGACAAGCTTCACAAAATTCTTATTCAATGCAATTCCAGCCTTTGCATCAAAAATACTTGATCTGGAACAATAATTTTAAAAAAGGTTAACAGACCAATCAGGAACAGGAAAATGAATAATGTCCAGTTGTCAACTTAAAAAAGGCATTGTGTTCAATAACTTTTCAGCTGTTATACCTGTTATCACCAACAAAGTCGGTGGAGACCACATCATCTTCAGTGTAACCAAGAATTCCCTTCAACTTGCCCTCTGATTCCTCCCTGAGAAAGACAACATTATATAAGACAATATAATTGAGAAGGACCCATCCCAAAATGGAGGCCTTTTTTAATAACAAATAATGAAAATTTGCTTTAAGACCCAATAATACACAATATATATCATTAGAGGAGAATCAAAGAATTCTGTCATTACTTGATAGCATTTTTAATTTCATCATATGAGGCTTCCTTCTCCAGCCTCACTGTGAGGTCAACAACAGAGACATCCACAGTGGGAACACGGAATGCCATACCAGTCAATTTTCCATTCAAAGCAGGGAGGACTTTCCCAACAGCCTTGCACAAAAAAATAGGAATCAGTCAAACCAAAAAAGTGTTGACTAAACAATAAAAATTTGGTGTTCAAGAGCAAGAAACACCACAACATATCATATAAAATATTCACCTTGGCAGCTCCAGTGCTGCTAGGAATTATGTTAAATGAAGCAGCTCTTCCACCTCTCCAGTCCTTGGCTGATGGCCCATCAACAGTCTTCTGGGTAGCTGGTTTACAAAACAAAAACATAAATCGGACTTAGCAAGATAAATCATAATAGGTAACATAGTAAAAGGCATGCAACCAATCAAATTGCGAGCAATAGGCTCACCAGTGATGGAATGAACAGTTGTCATCAAACCCTCAACAATGCCAAACCTGTCATTGATAACCTGCAAAATTTAGACAAGAAACAATTAGGACTACATATGACAGTCAAATACTCAAAATCAACGTGTTAGTTCCATTGTCCAGAATATGGAACCTTGGCGAGTGGAGCAAGACAGTTGGTTGTGCAGCTAGCGTTGGAAATAATATCAAGCTCTGGCTTGTACTCGTGCTCATTAACACCAACAACAAACATGGGGGCATCCTTACTGGGGGCAGAAATAATAACCTTCTTGGCACCACCCTGGATTAATAAAAGAGACACATTAACAATCTACCCTACACTTACTATTACAGGTAGATGCACATAGCATAAAAATGATGAATCTCAAAAACATATTGGAAAAATAAGCAGCAGAATTAGGGTACACAATGCTTGAAACATATAGCATAGCAAATAATAACGCATGGAAATAGTTAATAGCTGTAACAGGCAGTGCTATAAATAGAAACCTTCAAATGTGCGGCGGCCTTGTCCTTATCGGTGAAAACTCCGGTGGACTCAACAACGATGTCAGCTCCAGTTGACCCCCACGGGATCTCTTCAGGGTTCCTGAGTTCACAGAGAAAACAACACTCAACGTTTACACGCAGAACACAACAATCATAAACAGTAAGAAAAATTAAAGTGAAAAATAAAAACCTGTGTCCAAAAACAGTGACTGGCTTGTCACCGAAGAGAAGGGTCTTCTCGTCCTTAACGGTGACATCGTGATGCTTCCAGTGTCCGTGAACACTGTCGTATTTAAACATGTATGTCTACATGTGCAACCAAACACACTTAACAATCAGATCTAAGATTTAAAATTAAAATAAAATAATACTAATAATAATAAATAAATAAAACGTCACGCAACAGCCAACAGAGATAGTAGCTATTCTTATTCTATTTCTGATTAGTTACAGAGAACAAAAGGGTGAAAATCGGAGTAGGTGGTTAGCGTACCATGTAATCGGTGGTAATGAAAGGGTCGTTAACGGCAACGAGTTCAACATCGTCTCTTTGCAGAGCGACTCTGGCAACCAAACGGCCAATTCTTCCAAATCCTGTTACATTTAAATTTTTTAAATTAAGAAAAACAAAGGAAATGGAAAAAGTAGAGAAATAGTTGAACTGAACTGAAGGAAGAGAAGAGAGATCGAAGGATGGAGAAGACTTACCGTTGATTCCGATCTTGACCTTGCCTAATCCATGCCATTCATTTAGAAACAGAAAGAAGAAAAAAGTCAGATCGGGAGAAAGAAACGTGGTAAAGTTGAAAATGAAAGAAAAGAAAAGAGTGAGAGTGTGGTGGTTATTTGCTTACCCATGACTGCAGAGAAAAGCGTTGTAGGAGTTGGTAGAGCAGAAGTTGAGAACAGAACGAATGAGGGGTGGGTGTGACTGTGTGAGTGAGATAGGGTTTTAATAAAGGGTTGAAAGAAGGTAAAAAGAAGGGTAAAAAGGGTTGAAAGAAGTTGAGTAAGTGAAGTACGTGGGTCGGGT
Source organism: Glycine latifolia (assembly GCA_013407115.1). Lineage (NCBI taxonomy): Eukaryota > Viridiplantae > Streptophyta > Magnoliopsida > Fabales > Fabaceae > Glycine > Glycine latifolia. Next base: position 14,132,188 of record CM023946.1, on the reverse strand, counting down.
GGGTGACACCTATAGGACCTGCGTATGACCCGTGATACTGTGCCAACGATTACGCTATACCGTTTTTTGCGATTTCTGCCTCACGTCAATGTGATTATATTATTATTTTTATTTTTATTAAATGAGCTTAAGTGTGTGTTTTGATTAGTCTCAAAAAATTTATTTTGCAGAATTAATCATGAAATAACGTGATTTTTATTTGGATAAAAGATATAAAAAAATTGATTTTTTAAAATATATTATTTGGATACTTTTAATCAAAATTAATTTTGAAGGTATAATGATCAAAATTGGGTTTTAATATTTACGTATAGTTTTCTTTATAATTAGTTTTATATATAAAATTAAAATTAAATAGACATAATTAAAATTAAGAAAATATGTGTATAATATGTTAACTTTTGAAATAGAATCACATTTTTATATGATTTATCATATTAGTAAGGATATGAGTGTGAGAATAAATTAAACAAATTTAGGAAGACTTTTAAATATATTTTTATTTTGACATATTTAATTATATTTTAAAACTAAGAAATAAATAATAAACATGTATGAGCGAATTGATGTGAAAGTAAATTAATTAAAATTCAAGTAGAAGTGATCTTGCTAGAAATAGAATTTATTTCTAGTTGCTTTAATTCTACCATAATTTATTTCCATCAAAACTAATTCTATAACAATTTTGAAGATAATCCAAATATGTAAATTTTGATTAAAATCAAGATTTATTCATCTCATCCTGGTTTACCATGATTTTGAATGCTATCTAAATACACACTTATTCTTATTTTTTATGATTAGATTTTTTTGTGAGATAATTTATAATTAGATAATATTCTAAAAATTCATTAAATTATTTATTGAATATTTACTTTATATATGCCTTAAAAAAATTATTTACAGGAATAAGGCATATATAATTACTTTTTTATATATTCAAATTTTCCAATAATTTTTTTATTTGCACACATATTCTAATAATGAAATCACAAAATTGCATATGAAACAACAATATACAAAATGATCACCAAAATTAATCAAAAGGGTTGGCATAATAATGTAATTTGCAAAATATTGTTGTAATTATATAAGTAAAAATGATTTATTTAATGGATATATTTGATTCTTATTACATGCAAAATTCCTTATGATAATGATAATCATATATTACCAGTGAGATTAACTTATAATCAAATAAGTTAAGGAACAATCATGACCTCCCAAATTCTCTTATTATATTTTAACATCAGGAAAGAGACAAATTCATGTATAAAATATGAGGAGAACCAATCGAGGTGTAATAATGTATAAAATTACGGTTAACATTGGTATTGTGTCTGTATTTCCAAGTATGGTGATGTCAATAACATACTTGATAAGTAAACTAGATGCTTCTTCATTTGAACATTGTTTTTATTCTGTTTGGGTATTCGAAATGGATAATCTTACACCCAAACACTTACAAATTATTTCATATTTATATTTTAGTAATTTTCATTATCTAATTACAAATAATTTTATTTTGACGTTTTACCGTTTGATTTTGCTAGTTAACATTTTTCATTTCGAATAACCTGCATTTTTTCTAAAAGAAATACAATGAAACTAACTATTTAAATTCAATGAAATGCAAAGACATAAATAATTATTACTTAAGCTTGTTCTTTAACAGGACCAAATAATAACATTTAGATTCTAAATTCCTGCCGACAAGCACCAGAGCCTCTTCGTGTAGTAGATGAAACAGAAAAATCAGAAAGATCACTAGACACTGCAACTGTCCAGATTCTCTTATTTAGCAAATGTAATTTTGCTTTAAAAAAACTCGGCCGTATTGACCATAATGAATTCATGAAAGTTTAATTTTGTGACATTTTTATCACACTATCAACAAATTAAAAACTACTCCACAAATAACTTCTAAAGGCATTACTTAATAACTTTCAATTATTTTACAATCTATAATTAGAAGACAATAGAAAAAGCCAGTATACTGTTAGTGTATTCTAATTAAATTATTTATGAAATCACGTTAGTATAAAAAAAATACTACCAATTAATATAGACATTATTTTGCTTGGCAAAATGATTCATGATGGTACAACAAGCACGCCGATTAGAGGGAGTTAATTACATAATAGAACAGTAACTGTAATCATCTTCAGCAATCATATATACAATACATCACATCTCTTACATGAAAGCACATTTCTCTCATCCATCCTCGCCTCTACTCAATTCCTGCTGATTTTTTTTCCTTGATGATCCTCACTACATTGGCTTTGCCAGTCACTGTTACCATGATCTTGGACCCGTTTGAGGACAATGGAATTAATGCCTTTACAAGTTGCTTTTGCGTGCACCTTGAACGGAGCAGTTTTACTGACGCTAGAGTCTTCTGCAAAATGAACAAGCCGTAAATAGTACTGAAGCGTATCACATAGCAAGAGTGTTATAATATGAAAGTAGGTTACAATGCATCCGCAATAAGAACATTAGACAGCATTTGCTACGATAAATTATTGTCTAAGATCTCATCTATTCCCCATCTGTGTTTAGGTGTCTTGTTCACCATGTTCCACTGTAGATATTTGGCTGAAAACTAAATGGAGTGTTAGTGGTAAATTGCTAATGCTAGTAGGGAAACTGAATATCCAACTCCTAGCCTCCAACTGGGATTCTTCTCGCATGTGCCGTTCGAAGTGGAGCCACAGAAGTAGCTATGGCGATGGGGGGTTGGATTTCGAATATTAGGGCACAAATTCTCAATTTGGGACAATTATTTTTGGGGCAGGACGGGCAGCCAAAATAGATCGTTGCATTACTGACAGCTAAATCAGACGGCCTTGGTAGCTTTCGCACCTACCAAACTCAATTTCTCCTACGCTACCCGTCCATGAAGGTGAGGTAAATAACCCATCAGATTGGCATACACACTGATTATAGGGACAGTTTATGTAGTTAGAAATTCCGTGTTCTATTTCATTGTGTGCAAAAATTCTTTGGATAGTTACAATATCACGAATAAGACTGGTCTTTGACATTTGTGACTCAAAAAAAAAAGATAAGGTAAATATAAATACTTTCTAAATATTTAGTCCAAAAGCTTTTCTTAATTTAAAGTGGGACACCATCTTTCTCCCAGCATTTTATAGCTACCAAAAAATGCATGCGATTAATATTATTATACAATGGACTATACAACCGCAATTTCAGTGCATACACGTTTTACTTGGCGCCGAGAGCGGAAGGAATTAATGGTTGTTATAATTGATATATATTAAATACACATTTACAAAATTTGCCGCCAATCTTGGAATTCAAGATTGACATATCAGTGTAACGTAGAGATCTGAGGTATGGTAGGTGGTATGTAGCTGTAAGCCGAAAGATATGTCAAATGTCAATAGTACCACATTCTTATCCCCAAGTTTCCAACATGGTCTTACATTCAAAAAAAATTAAGATAGCATTTATCCATATTTTTTATAATTTGAAATATGGATCAATAGTTCATGTTTGATTTGCAGTTAAAATTATTATGACAGGTGTTTCAATCTAAATCCGATAGATATAAATAAAATAAATGTAAAATAAAGAGTCATGATATGTTGGTAAAATGACTTTTGCCGTAAGAATCATTTTACAATGAAAAATCAAACATGGATCAATCTTGTACTTATTGGAGTAAATTTTAGCTGAGTGATAATTGGCAAACCAAGGGCATTTTTGAATTGGAGCTCTATAAAAGGAGTAGGTGCATGTATAGCCGTTTTCTCATGCACAAAATAATTGATCCCTCTCTGTCTTGAAGTAAATATACAATGGTGTCTAAAGTGGAAGAAGCAAAGAAGAGGAATAGGATAAAGAAGCAGATTCAGTGCAACAAAGGGAAAATTGGCATGTTCAAGAGGAGCAGCTCCAATATGGAAGAAGATGGTGCTTCTTCTGCCATTCTCTTGCTTGTTTGCATTGCTTTGTGTACCTTCCAACCTACTAATACATGCCCTGGTTAACTCTCTTTGATTAACCTCACTTTTTCTCCCTTATGATCTTAACAAAAAGTGTATTATTATGCCTAATCTTCCCACTCCCTAACTCTCAAGGGTTGTAGTGTGTACTATGTACCATGGTTTTCAGATGTTAAGTAGCCTTCCAAGTTCAAACAATGTTATAGTCTCTGTTGTCGTTTCAGTTTAACTCAGTAATTACTTATGAATCATATGGACATGGTTCTGCTCATGATCAATAATATCATGTACCTATGTATAATTTCACGTTCTAAAGCTATTTCTTTAGTTTGTTATAATTTAAATATGTACGCTATCTTGCTCTGTGGCTGTCTGTTACGCAGAATAAATACTCGGATATATTACAGCTTCACTCGGATAGGGAAAAAAGAAAGAAGAGAAGTAGGGAGAGAGAAAAATAAGAAAATTATATTACTATATATTTCTAATTTGGTTTATAGAGAAAACAGGATGTGAAGTGAGAAGAAAAAAGAAAAAACGGAATCCATGTAAATTGGAATAAGGAGGCAAATGCTTTTTTCTTTTTGGTGAATGGATGGGCAACGCGCCCCATCAACTATCAATTATACTCACGAGAAAAATAGTGACATTTACATCAGTCATAACTGCATGAATTAAAGTAACAAATGTTAGTAAATATCTTCGGAGAGGAGTGTAATTAATTAGATTTTCCTATCAAAGTGGAGGTGTTTTTTTTTCTAAGAATAGTTTTTCCACACTTCAATTCTGGTTATTTAAAATTTCTTTTTTTAAATTATTTTTCTTTATACTTATTATATGTTATATTTCATTGTTAACTCATAGTTTATCATATTTTGAAATTGTATTATTATTATTAGTCTTTTATTTAGTTTAAGGCTTCGCATCCTCTTTTCATTTATTTTATTTTCTAACAACATGATAAAAAACTTGCAAAATTCTGAGAAATAGAAATCCCAAAACTAGCTAGTTTGTCTGTAACTTGGTTGAATTCTCTCATGACCTGAGTCCACTCTAATTGTCCTCCCGCTTGTGCCAAATACATAATACTCCCACAAGTTCATTGTAATTAGAAAATACCAGTAAATGGAGAGGAGTTTTTTTTTCCTTGGTGCTTGCGTTGCATTTTGCTTTTCTGGTAGAGATTTGTCTAACTTTTTTTTCTCTCCTCTCTACCTCATTTGTTATCATGAGAATTTAAAATACGATACAATCTCTAAATTATAACTTTTTTCAGAGGCTCTAAACTTCAACTTAAAACATGCAATAAATAATCTTGGATTAAATATATTTTTAGTCCTTGAAAATTATTTTTATTAATTATTCAAATTTTCAAAAAACTATTTTTAGTTCTACTTTATTCATTGTGTTACAGTTTCACAAATTATAATGATTTTTAACCGTTAAATTTTATTTATTTTTAAAATAATTTTTGACAATTTGAAACTACTAAAATATTTGACTTTGCATTGTTTGATTATCGTTTTTAATATATTTTGTCAATTTTAAAGAAAAAATAAAAACATAAATACAAAATTGTTACAATTTTTTTTATATATTTTGACGATTTTAAACTATCACAAATTATATTTATAAAAATTAAATTAAAAAAATAATTTTGACAATAAAATACTAAAAATATATTTAAACTGATAATTTTTGTATCCACAAAGTCTAGTGAAGAGATATGCCCAAGTAGTGTAGCGGTTTGCGAGTTATGAAAATCTACACTGAATAAATTTTTTAAGGGTAAATTATCTTTTAAATTTCTAATCTTTTTAGATTATTTGTTTTTAATCCCTAAACTTTTTATTTCTATTTTTATTCTTTTAATTTTTTTTCCATCCTAACCTTTAATTCTTTAATTTTTTTCTATCCTTACTTTTAATTATTCTAAGGGACTAAAAGAAAGAAAGAAAGAAAAATTAAAAATAAAAACAGATAAAAAAATATTAAAAACTAAAAGACAGAAATTTAAAAAATTTAAGGACTAAAAAATAATAAACATCTTTAGCGATGAAGCGTCTAAAAATATGTATTTGAGATTATTCATTTAAATTAATTAAAGTGTCCTGTAAACTCGTCTCTCTTAAAGATTTACCTCGTTTATACATTTTAGAGGTTTTCTTGCTTTAAAGGGATTTTTTTTTTTTTAATTTAAACACACGATTATAAACTTGATTTATTTGACCCACAATTTATGTAAGTTCGGCTTGGCCGGCTTAGCTTGCAGGCTTATAACTTACGGCGTTTACTTAAAAAAGTTTACCAAAGTCAAATTACAAATTTTCCATGTTTTGACATCGAACTTAAGAAGAAGAAAAAGGTTTCCATTACTTGACATTTAACTAAATAACATATTTCAGGCGTATTTGATTTGAATTGTAGATAGCATATTTCAGACTACTACTAATTGAAATTTAAGGTTGAAGTATAATTTTGATTACTTAATTTTTTAAATTTATGATTTTGTTTTTATTTTATTTTTAATTATAGCATTTGGTGTTTGAATTTTATAAATTTGTGATTTTGGTCTCCCTGATATTAATAATTAATAATTGTGATTATTACATATATTACTTAATTATAAATTAAATAAAATATTAATCATAAATTTTTTAACAAAAAGCTATTAGTCCTAATACGATATTATTGTCTGTGGAGTCATGTGTGCAACGTTAGAGGTCAAATATGTATTTGTGGAAAATTATGATTAATAATTTTTTATTCATTTTTTAATAATTAATGATTTTGATTAATTTATAATTAATTTAGAACATCTTCAACCATAATTTTTTATATGGATTTCTTAATCATTTTTTTGTGGTTCTAGTAACACTTTTTCTAGTCCTATATTGTCATATCATTTATAAAAAACTCATACGAAATTTTACTTCAATATTAAAAAATCACAAAATATTTCAAAAAATTCATACATTTATATTTTTATTATAACTTAATTATTATTCAAATAAAGTAATTAATTCATTTTTTCAGTTTTTATATATACAAATAATAAATATAAATAATTGAAGAAAATATTAAATATAAATTAAAATAATAAAAATTACATAACATTGAAAGAAAATATGTAACAGTCAAAAATTAGAAGTAAAAATATTATATGCAAAATTCAGTCACACCGATCTAAATTTATAAAAAAAAAAAATTGTCTCACAATAATATCATATCTCCATCTCCATCACAATTTTTTTTTAATTATAATAAAAGTTTCCCCAAATTTATTATGTGCAAAATGTTCCATATCATTCCTTATCCACTACATCCAACTACCTCATTCTTTTTTTATCTCTTCAAAATCCTTTTTCTCCAAAATCTTCCCCCACCAACCCTTTTATCTTTTCTCTATTTTCTCTCTTCACACCTCGAAACATTTCTCTCTTTCCGAAACCTTTTCTCTCTTCACGCATCACCAACGTCGCTCTTTGACTATAGCCACTGGTACTGCTTTGATTGACTATAGCCACCGTCTCCATCTCCCAGCGCCCACCATCAATGAGCGACGATCCTCTCCACCGACCACTAACGTTGATTCTCTCCACTCCAGCTCATAGAGTCACTGACATTAGTCATTGTGCGTCTTGTGCCAACACCTCCAGCCACCGCTGCGTCTCCATTGCACCACCTTCATTGGGCTCGAAAGACTATGAGGTCATCAATGTTGTTGGAGATCTTATTTTTTCCTTTTTCCATTTTTTCCCTTTCTTCTCTTCAATCTAGTTCATGGAGACTTTTTTCTACCTTTTTCCCAATGATATTTTTTTGTTCAACTTTTATAAATTTTGGGATTTCATTATGGTTGTTCTTTGTTCATTTGAGTTTTTTTTCATTGTTCTTCTCTTGGGCCTTATACATGTTAGCTGTCAAGAAATTATTTTTTTAATATTAAGATATCATTTCTTAGATAAGAAAAGATTTCAAAGAGAGAAGGAACGCATAAGGTGGGTTTGCTCTAGTAGCAAAAATATTTAAAGAACTGTTTTTTTTTTATACTAAACACTTCATAAGAAAGCATGCTCTTAATAATTCAATTAATCAGAATTATTTATTAATAATTTATCAAGAGAATCAAAATTATCAATTTATAATATTAGGGGAATTAAATATTATAATTAAAATTAAGAAAAAATCATAAATTTAAGAAATTAGGAAAAACAAAATTATAATCTAACGTAAAATTAAACGTGCGTTCAGTCTGATCTTTGTACTATATAAAATTCCAAAGCAAATGAAAAGTTGAGCTATTTCTATTCAATTCTCTATATGAATATCAATATTAGTACGACGAAAATCTAACATTGTAAAATAAGTATGGCATAACAAGAAATAATACAAAATGAGTTTCAGATGAAACATTGCCAAATAAGTCTTAACATAACATGAAATAATATAAAATAAGTCTGAGATCCATAACATCACTCATGGCAAGTCTACCTCCCCTTTCCCCTCTAATATGTACACCCCATTTAAGAGCTTAATTGTACAAGTGTCAAACATTCCTAAACGATGCTATAAGCGGCAGTGCAATTATTTTTAAATTTATTTTCACCTTGTTAGCAAAACCAATCAAAATTCTAACCGGAGTAAATAAACAATCAAATATAAGATTTAACGACATTTAACAAATGTACATACATTTTTCAGAACAATTATTTGTATTATTATTAATACAACAGATAGAATTACATCAATCATATAGAATATACATTTTTGAGAACAATTATTTGTATTATTATTAATACAACAGATAGAGTTACATCAATCATTATCTGTTACACCAATCATATAGAATAAATCACAAAATAGATTGATTTATGCCGCTTTGCTCTAGCATATGACCGTCCATAAAATATCAGTAATGTACAACTCATCTTATTTCTCCTCCTCCAATCATTGCAACTTATTTCCATCCATATTCCATCCACCACACCAAACAAGGGATGCGAGAAAATCTCCTAAATACAGGAGGTATCTTCTTACAAAATAAAGGATAAATCTATTAATAATAAAAAACCAACTTAACCAAATTCGCAAGTTTTATAGGATAAGTACTCTCAAGGCTACACTCCTAATTAAATCAAAAGTAATTAATTCACCATTTAGAATATTCACTAAAATATTTGGATACACGCCCACTTTCTTTCAATTTCGATAACAGCTTCACTTGCTGAGGCATGGGTACAAACTACAAAGTATGTGGTCACGGACATTTAAATCATACACTCTCTTATTTGAATTTTTTGCATATCTCTCATTACATTTCAAAATATAATTTTATATTTTAAAAAAAAGTTTTCAAAATATAATAAGAGATACATGATAAATAGTGAGAATACAAAAAATAAATGTCTTGGTCATGTTAATTTTTAGATATCTTCTATCTTCTTCAATTGGTTTCCATAAATTCCAAAAATTGTTTGTCATATGCTCCTTAGATTCAGTCCATTTTTTACCCTAACCTCAATACAATCCTATTCCACAAAATTTGTTGATGAGTAATTTCTATAAAAAAATTAACTAATAACTTTTAATGAGATCTTTTCTTTTAATTACATTTTTTTATCTACAGTACTTAAATATAATATCTTATTTAAGAAATTTAAATCAAACTTTACTCAAACTATGTTGATATTGAATATATAATCATAAGACTTAAATTATAAGCATAATTTTATCCAAAACATAGAATTCTTATTACTTTACTCAATTTAAAGATAAAAAAAGTAAAACTTATATTTTAGGTCCACCAACAAAAAAAAAATATTGGTTTTTATGAAATAAAAAAAGACGACATATATTGACAATGGATTGATATATTTATAGGAAAAAACATTAGCATTCCTGATACGGGGGTCTTGCGATTCTCAACTACAGCAATAACATCAATGAGAATAGATCACACCGCCAAGAGTCCATTTTAGAGAGCACATATGGACTTACACCTGAAGATAATCCTGGTGATGAAGCTCTTGAAGAGGAGCAGTTATACCATGCTTTCTGCTGTCTCGATCCAGATCTTTTAGCTTCATCAGGAAGAAATAATCTTTAGGTCGTAAGTCCATACGCGCCTCTGAAATGGAACAAGGCCATCCACGCTAGCTCTAGAACCTATATATGCTTTAATTATATAAGTGCTACACAAATTGGAAGGGAGGTCAAGTTTAATAACAAGGTTCTAATTTATAAGATGAGGCAGGATCCAAGTTTAATCACTGCTTAATTAATTAATCACACGTATATATATATAGTTCTTAATTACATAGTAAGTAACCCCATTGCCGTGGCGATCAAGGTGAATTGCTTGCTAGATTTTCATTAATGAACTCTCCTTGAAGCTGCTGCGAAGATGAATAGGAATTTCTCCACCTCTGTAAGCTTCTCTTTTCTTCTCCTTGCAGAATATTCTCAGCAGCATTCAGTTTCCTTACTTCTTCCCAAGTGATGGTGACGAATGTAGCAACGGTGGTAGCTTCTTGCGGTGATACGTTCAAGAGTTTTTTTTTTCAACGACTCAGGAATCATGCATATGATATGGGACAAAGATTTTTTTTTTTTAATTAACTGAATAGTTATCTTGCTGAAATGTAGAATGCCAGGATATAATGACTTGGAATTGATTCAATATGTTGCTTGATTTTGCAAATGTATGGTGTTTGTTTGTATATTTTTAGTTATGATGTAATTATAACAATGAAGGATGCAAGGGTGGATCCATGGTGGTGGGTCTGACCCACTCAAAGTTTTATTCAGAATTTTTTACATAAAAGTATATACAATTAATATTGTATAGTTTATTAATTTAATCATCAACTTTTAAACTAATCTCATATTTAATTCTTGAGAATAGAACTTCTCTTGATATTTTTCACTTCTCATGTGAGGGTGCAACTATATGGTTCTAATTTATCCAAGTTGAATCATTGCTTACGGGGATAGGCATAAATATACTTAGTCAGTGATGGAGATTAATTATATAATATAGCAAGATTTTCATTAATGAACTCTCCATGACTTTACTGCGAAGATGAAGAGGAATTTCTCAACCTCTGTACGTAAGCTTAATTCCTTTTCTTCTACTAGCAGAAGATTCTCAGAAGCATTCAGTTTCCTTAATTACTTCTTTGAAATGCTGGTGACAAATACAGCAACGGTGCATGGTAATTTCTTGTGGTGATATGAACTAGGTTTTGTAATTCATTAATTGACTCAAGAATCATGCATGGGACAAAGATTATTTTATCTTAATAAAAATAAATAGTTATCTTTCTCAAATATTAATGTAGAATGCTACGATATAATGACGTTGGAATTGTATATTTTTAGCTAGGTGGTTTTAAATCACCAGCCCCACTTTAATGTCTCATTTTGTGTCATACCAATCAAATTTTGACACTGTCATTTAAAAAAAAATACATGCATCTTGCATAAATTATGAGATTGCCCTTAGAATGTGTTTGGATAGAGAATTTTAATTGGAAAAAATAATTTATCAAGAAATTTAAAATTCTTTAATTTAAAATTCATTTTTTGGATATTTTTACATGAAGAATTTAAATTTTTGAAATTTTAAAACATAATTTTAAACAACTAAAAATGTGAAATTTGAATTTCCTTCTAAAATGTGAGAAATTGAAATTCTTTTCTTCTAAAGCTCTAACTACATCACTTTTTACTCCGTCCCATCACTTATTAGTACTCTAACCTCTGCTACTCTCATGATACCCACCTCAAGCGTCTCTTCCTGTATGATGTTTAAAATTTTAGAAATGAAGAAATTTAATTTCTTTATCCAAACACAGAATTTTGAAAATAAAAAAATTTTAATTTATGTATTTTAATTTCCCTAAATTTTAAATTCCGTGAAATTTTAAAATACTTCGTTCAAACATACTCATCACTAACCACGTTCTCTAATACACATAACAACATGATAAAAAAAATCAACTGTAATACATAACAGGAGGGCTGCATGTAAAACAACAATCCAATAAAAATAAATCTGCTGTGAAGAAACAATCGATTGTTTTTTTTTAATCAGCAGAAACAATCGGTTATGATAATGAAGCATAGCCTCTTTTGATTCATAGATCATAGATGATAGATCTAACTAAGATCATGATAAAACAACTCCAATGACTTAGCAAAAGTCACTTATTTGATTACATTCATATTAAATATTTAAGCAGTATGACAAAGGAGTCAAGCATGACTCAGCAATATAACTCAGTCTGTTATATACAAGCGGGATATACAGTGATGCAGAATATCATCCGAGAATCTGATTTCAACTCCACGCCACAAGAAGAAAATGCCATCACTTGATCATGCCTTTCTCTATTAGGAATAGGAAGGATCAATGGTTTAGGGATTTTGTGAGGGATATACTTATGATAACATTATATAACATACATCTAGCATACTGCATGTGTAGAATTTTTATTAGAATAAAAATATAAATGTAGCATAAATAAGTTTTAAATGTTATAGAATTAATAGAATACTTATAAATCTTATTGTGATATTTAAAAAATAGTAAAAAAATATTTAAAAATTTATAGAGATATCAAGTAAAGGGTATAATAACCATTGTAATCTATTAATTGTTCTTACAAAGGTTATACATATTATTTTTATGTATATACACACTTGCGAAAAAACTAAAAATGAGATACACATATTTCAACATATTTTATCTAGGATAAATTGTTGAATAAAAAATAATTACATAAAAATATTATTTTCACTCATATTCACATATTAATAATTATTATTGAATTCATCTATTATAGAATCTAATTAACTTGGGTTAAAGATACTGCTGATGTTGATTCACATATAAATAATTCAAAATGGTGAAAAAAAAAATAATTTTTTAAACACAAAGAGCACCTAATAACATTTGACCAAATTTAAATAAAATATATCAAGATCCTCCACATTTTCATTTCTTATAAATATTTCTAAAATTTGACCCATATTATTAGTAAGATAAATATAAATACTTCATAATGAAATTATATTTATCAATTTATAAAAAATATATAAAATTACATTTAAATTAACAGTAGATATTAATTTAAACATATGTTTGCATATAATTATTATAGTGATTTTTTTCTGACATAATGGGCAAAAGCCCAAGGAAACAAAAAGAAAGAAACAAACTAAAACAGAGACAAAATGTTAGAGAAGTATACATATCTCCTTTAACTTACTTTACTCTAAATCCTTAGGAATATTAGGCAAGAGCATGGGATTCAATGTGAAAGTTATTTCTTATATTTTTAGCAAAAATGGACAAATTATATTCTTCAACATGTAGCACCAACAATATCAGACTCTTACAACTTACAGTCACACATCTTAAAAAAAGTATATATTAGCTTGTAAAATTTTGGTCATTATTAGCGTTTTGAGGTTTAGGATTTTGTAGGCTCCTGGATCTTGAATCCGTTGCCCTATTTAGGGAGGTTTGGGCATAGATGGGGGTGTGGTGATGGGGGTGTGGTAAGTTGTCCAGGAATGGTGTAGGAGGATGTGGTTTGGTGGGATGGGTGATGCGCATGGAGGGAGCCACGACTTTCCACGAGGGACAAGCTAATTACTTTGGTATGAGGCGTCGGGTCATGCGAGTTGTGTTTTGCCGAAGATTTGGTGGTATATGCATGAACATGGGTATAATGACAGGCAGCGCAGGGTTGCTCGTGGGACATGATGTTCACGTCAAAATTTTAGACTCATGTATGGTATAAGCTTATGAGTTTGTTGTATGTGAACTAACTACCATTGTTATCACCCAATAAATGTTGGTGTTCCTAAAGATATAACCAAAGATACCTACCCCTTTAAATTTAGGCATTTAAAACTTGATCTATTCAGATAATTCATCAAAAGTAATTTTAATCATCCTAATTAAAAAAATAAAAGTATGTACCCTAATGTCTGAGACTCTATCCTATATGTAGATTAGGAAGAAGGATATTGTACACAGTTTTACTCTTGTATATGTAAAATAAAATTATTTTCAAATTCAAACTCATAACCAATAAATTATCAAGACACAACTTTAATTAATTAAAATAAAAACAAAACAACCCAATATACAAGTATTACTATTGCCTTCAATTCATCAAGAGTGATTCTAATCATTCATTATCCATTCATAAAAAAATGTTTAATTAAATAATCTGCTTCTTTTGAAAACTGAATCAAGACACCTGAGAATGAGATTTAGCAAAACTTTATTGGTCATTAATTTGAAAATCAAACAGACTACAAAAATCAAGAATATCACGTCCATATAGTAATGGGCAATCAACATAAACCCACCAAATTGACAGTATTTCTACCTTGCCACCTTTCATATAGATCAATCACACGGTTAGTTTCAAGAAAGTTTATCAATCTTGGAATGTAGTTTCACAGTGGCAATAAATCGTGATAGCTCTCTGGTAGAAAATTAAAGTAATGAGTAACCTCAAACAGGAATTTAAAACTTTGCATTAATCAATATCAAATCAAAAGTGAGTCTGAGATGTATTTACTTACAAATTAATGAAATCCACTGCCACTCCAAAGGCTTTTGCCATAGCATCAATTGTCACTCTTGTACGATTCCACAAGCTGGGAATAAACAACAGTCCTGACCTTCCTCATGAAATATTGGAAATGTGGATGCAAGTAACGGTCCAACTTGATTTGCTCAGTCAAACCAGCTGATATTTTTTCTTTCAAAATGGTACAAAACTATTAAGATAGATTCAAACACATGAATTAAACAAAACCTAAAATTATAGCAACACAGAAAATTACTTGAAGTGAAGTGTCTATAAAGATGAATGAACTAACGAAAGATATTTAATAGGAAGTGTCGTGTTGTATATTTTTTACAGATGATATCATACTTATTGATGAGACCAAAGATGGTATTAATATGAAACTAAAATTGTGGAGAAACACTTTGGAGTCTAAAGGATTCACGATAAGTAAGAGGAAGACGAAGTATATGAAGTGCGAATTTTTGCGAGTAAGAGATAATGATCAAGACACAGTGCATCTACTTAGTCAAAAAGTACCCAAGAAAGATGTTTTTATATACTTGGGATCAATTTTGCAAAAAGGTGGTGATATTAATGAATATGTAAATCATAGAATCAAAGTAGGGTGATGAAATGGCAGAGTATATCTATATTTTTAACCGCAAAATTTCCCCTAAGTTAAAAGAATTTTTTTATAGAACAACTGTAAGACCGATAATGTTATATAGAGCGAAATGCTGACCAGCAGATAACATGGACATAAAATAAGGGTAACAAAAATGAGGATGTTAAGGTGGATGTGTGGTTATACGAAGATAGATAAGATAAGAAATAAGAATATTTAATGAAAGATGTGTGAAAAGATGAGAAAACATAAATTGAGGTGGTTTGAGCACAATTAATTTATAGTTTAATTATTAAATAAAATAAACTATAAATTAATTATGCTCCTTGTGTAACAAAATGATATGATAAATTAAACTTTAAATTAATTATTAGATCAAAATTAATTGTTACAAAATTTATTATGCAGAATTATATGTGTATTAGTTCAGTTGGTTGGAGCATAAGTTAATAATTATTTCTTTGTGTAAATAAAATTGAATCCATTTGGCCGGGAAAAATTTCCTTTTTTTGTTATGTAGTTAAAATTTGTGACAAAAACAAACAGAAAAAAAATGTGACAAATAAAACGGTTAAATTTTTTTTATATAGAGACGGTTCGAAACAGAAGGAAAAAATTAAAAGTTTATAAACCATGTTTGCCCTTATAAGTTACATTAGTCATTTTACGAATTTTGAATTTAATAGGGTTACATCTATCCTTTCGAACATAGTTAATCTTTATTTACATAAAGAAATAAAAAATGTTGTAATAAATTTTAGAAAATGGAAGGTCTTTGCATGTGTGCCCTTCCATACTAAATTTGCACAGTTTTTAAAAAAATGGGAGGTCTTTATTTTTATTTTTGAATAATTTTTGTATTTTTATCTTTCTATCATTTCCCAATATTTTCTACATATAATTAATTTGTAGTTTCTTAGTTCTTATTTTTTTATTGCTTTTTAATAATTTATAAATATATTTTGTAATAATAATAAGTCATAAGTTATGTATATTTTAAAGTTTTAAATTTCTAATCTTTTAATATTTTGACATATTTACAATTTATAATCATTTGATATATCAATTATTTCTTAAACTTCATATTTTTTGTATTTATATTTATTTATATTACTAATTAATTAATAAATAAATAAATATATATATATATATATGATTTAAATATTTTAATCATAATAATATCACTTTATTTTTTTTGCTTTTCCCTCTTTGCAAATTAAAAAGAGTCTCTTTCATCTATTTTCTTGCAAAGTAAGCAAATGGTCCATTTCCTTCACACTGTTTTTAGTGCTCATTTCCTTCAAACTTATAATGTACTAACGCGGCTTAACCTCTCAAACATGACAATTGTTAAATGCACCTCCATGGTTTACTAAATGTACTCCACTTGTATATTTTTTGACATTTATATCTTTAAATTACCCACTGTCGAGAATGTAAAGTGAAAGAATAAAGCAGGGTGTTTGAGTTGCAAGATATGAAGGTTGACGGAGGTGGTAAAATATGAAGGGTTGGAGTTGACATATAGGGAGACGACAGTGAGTGGATTGTGATAGTAATCTCAACAATTCCATCATTTGTGATAAAACAAAGTGTAGGAAATCGATCTCTTATTTGATTGCGCACACGTCGACAACAAAAGGAACACGTGGGCACGGTGGCGTTGTTGACAATGGAGTGATACTCGACATTGATGTACTGCAGGGAGGGATTCGTCAGAGATGCAGGTGAAGAGGCAAATCCAGATCTTGGAGGGTCGACGATGCAGACAAGGTTGACGCCGAAGAAACACGTGCGACAACAAGGGGCGTTAGGGGAGCATTGGCATCAACCTCATCCCCTTGTCAGAATATAGAATCATAAAAAATACAAATTTCTTACAAAAACATGGACCCAATAAAACATTAAATTAATATTGAGTAGCAGAAATAATGAGCAGTTTAGCACGATTTAGAATTTATATTCTGGGCTAGAAGCCATTCACAATACCTAGAAGCATCACTAATCCCCATTTAAGTAGGGAATTTTAATGGTCATTTTGGATGCATCAGAAGGAAGAACAGGACCTGCCTTGAGTGAACTTCTTACTGACTCCAATGCTCGGGAAGTTTGAAGAGCCATCTCCGCATGGAGTTGTATACATGTCATAGCCATCTATACAACAACAACAAAAGCCTTAACTTAAAACATATCATAGCCATCTATAGTTTAAAAAAATATTTGGAACAGGAAATTAACAGGAGTTAAACCAAACAATAGAAGGGGGATACAGGGGACAAGGGGGCTTTGCAAAGCTCTACAGCAGAATAAAAAAGGCCAATAGTAAAAATTCCAAATATAATAACAAGCTATCTGGGTTAATATTTTTAAAGCATATACATTGTCATGAATCATTAAAATAAATATGAAAATAGAAGTGCACAATGAGACCAAACGATGTATCATGACATACGTTTAAGTGACTAACTATATTTGTAACCTTATCACCATTAAATAACTCTAGACCAATGCATAGAAATCTAAACCTTTTTTATGAACAGAGTACAAGCAGAGATATTTGAAAAGCTTGTAAGAAAAGGGGGACAAGACAAGGATTCTAAACCTCTTTGAAGCTTCAAATTTCTTTTGCTTACCGTGTAACATTCTTTATCTGTATCTGACTCGGCTACATCAAGTGCCCATGTGTGAATCCATTCAAGCCCAGTCGAAATTTCAACATTTCCTTCAAGTAAGGCGGATGAAATGTAAGTAGGATGAAGGGCAACCAATACACATGCAGCTGCAAAAAGGACGGCTCTTCTCACATATGCTTCCTGGTGATGGCATACCTCTCTGCATGAGTTAAAAAGCAAAGTGGCAAGTTTTCCTGTATTAGCAGTTAGCACACTAGCAAAAACAACAAAGCAGCAAGAGGAAATATAAACATATCAACCAATAGAACACCAAATTATCAATTCCATTAGCACGCACACACTTTGAGGGGATGATTAAGATTTTAGATTATGTCAATCCTCATAGGGTTTGCAATTAAATAGAAAACTAATGTCTTATAACCAGTACCTGGATCTTAACATATTCAGGAGGGAAGGAGTCAGCAAAGAAGCTTCTGGATGCATGGCTACAGATTTCATACAGACCCCAAGCATATAAATGAGTTTCCCCAAGACAATAAAATCCCTTCCAAGCAAGTCAACACCTTGCCTTTTTTTATCATATCCCTCCATGGCAGGAAGCATGAATGCAGCAGCATACATGGGGAACTTATTATGAGAATACTCCATCTGGTTTTGTTGTGCGGGAGATTGTAGGCTCCACCGGCGTGTTTTCCCTATCTTGACCTGATTAGGTTTTGGGGGAAGTTCCTTCTCATAGCTATTTGACCAATTCCTAAAAGAGCCAGTACCTGAGATCTCTTTCCAGGAACCAGCTCCAGGAGTCCCTGTGCGGCTAGGTAGGAACCAAGGTCGGGTATCTGAAACAACTGAAATAAGGGAACTAATCTGATGTTTGGGTTTCTTTTTTTTTTTTTTGATCGGCAAAAATAATATATAATATATGAGAAAAGGGTAGTTACAAAAAAAGACAAACAAAAAAGTCCATAAAGACCAGTCTATGGCAGCCCAATACATAGAAGGCATGAATTAAGATGCCAAAGACGGGATGGACATAAACCCCCAAGGCGGGTGAGTGGTATTTTAAACCCTCCCCTGGTTACAAAAAATATCCCTAAGATTGCAAGACCAAACGTGGAAAGGCATGTGAAAGCCTTTTTCCAAGTTTTTAATCCACAGCCAACAGAAAAACAGAGCATCATCCATCAGCTTTTGGCTGTTGAAGCTCCCATTTTGGAAAATAATTTTGTTTCTGTGCCCCCATATAGCCCATGTCAAAGCTAACCACCAAATCTGCCATCTCTGCGAGCATAGCCCAATGTAGGAATAGAATGAGTGTTGGCTGAAGTGTTCAATCGGATGTAGGGGTGGAACACTTCGAATAGATAACCAAGACAAAGTTTCCCACCAAAGCGGCCTGATTTGGTCACAGCTGAAGAACAAGTGAGCCGCGTCCTCATTAGAAGACCTGCAGAATGGACATGACTGATCTGCAATCTCCACGTTCCTTCTAATGAGGTTCAGCTTCGTGGGAAGTCTATCCCCTAATAGTCTCCATGCGAAACAGGACACTTTACTAGGGGCCTTAATCTTCCATAAGTCCTTAAAGGCTTGGCATGCTGTTGGCTGTTCCCTGCAAAGGAAATTGTATGCAGACTTCACTGTGTACTTTCCAGGTATACCATCCTCCCAAAGCCAAGAGTCTTGCTGCTGATGTCGAAAATCAAGGTGCTGGATATCCTCCATAAATTTAACAGCAACTTCCACTTCTCCTTCCATGAAAAATCTTCTCCAACTCAACTTCCATTCCCACACCTGCTGAGATTGTTTACCCATGTGACCAATGAATATTTGTTGCTGGAGGGATAGCTGGTACATTCTCGGGTATTTTTCTCTCAAACAAAGCCCTTCATTCTTCCACTCATCCTCCCAAAAAAGAATTCTTGACCCACAACCAAGCAACCCTTTCTTTCCTCTAAAAGAACCACTACCATCCTCAGATGTGCAGCATATGGAGCTGAGATCCCTCCACCAAATTGATTCTAAGTCAGACCTTCTAGACGACTCCAAACTCCTCCAACCACCATATTTCAAAATCAGGACTTGTGCCCAAAGCTCTTCCTGCTGGTGGAATAAATTCCATGCCCATTTCCCAAGTAAAGCAATGTTGAACCTGCGAAGATCTTTAAAACCCAGGCCCCCACAATCAGTAGTTTGGCACATTAAGTCCCAACTGGCCCAAGCAATTTTCTTTTGGCCTTCAGAACCACCCCATAAAAAATTCCTTTGAATTCTTATCAATCTATCAATAACCTTCTTTGGAGCCAAGAAGAAGGAGAAAAGGAAAATAGGTAACGAGTTAAGGACAGATTTAATCAGAGTAACCCTCCCCCCAAAAGATAAATGCTTATGCTTCCAGCTAGCCAGTTTACTCTCACACTTCTTGATCAGAGGGGCCCAGGTTGTACCACGCCTAGGATTTGCCCCAATAGGAACACCCAAGTATAAGAAAGGGAAAGCCATCATCCTACAGTTTAGGTATGCAGCAGCATCCTTACCCCACTGTTCAGGTTTGCCAAAAACCCCAAAACTGCTCTTAGCAAAATTAATTTTCAGACCCGATGCTAACTCAAAGGTCCTTAGCATGACCTTGATGGATAATACATTTTCCGCTGAAGCTGCTCCAAAAAATATAGTATCGTCAGCATATTGCAGAACGCTGATATCAACCTCATTCTTCCCCACCTTATACCCCTGAAACAGCTCCTTGCGTTGTGCTTCTGGCATCAAACCAGTGAGTCCCTCAGCTACAATATTAAACAAGAGAGGGGCTAAAGGGTCACCTTGTCTAAGACCGCGCTGTGGGATAAATTCCTCTGAAGGGCTTCCATTAACTAGCACAGATATAGAAGCTGACTTAAGACAGCCTTCTATCCAAGTAATCCACTTGGGGCCAAAGCCCATGCGGGTCATCATATACAGCAGAAAATCCCAGTAAACTGAGTCATATGCCTTTTCATAATCCACCTTAAACACCAGACAGCTTCCATTAGTCCTTTTAGCCTCATCCACCACCTCATTTGCTATCAATACACTTTGTAACAGATGCCTCCCTTCCATGAAAGCAGATTGGCGCTGATCAATGATGGAAAGTAGAACCTTTTTCAGCCTAGTTGATAGGATTTTAGCCACGATCTTATATACACAACCCAGTAAGGAAATAGGCCTGTAGTCATAATTTTTGATTCAGCAAGCTCCTGAGCTGCTTCTGTCATGACATCTAGTATCATAATGCGCTGACTGATATCTACATTAGGTGAATACAAAAAGCTTGTTTAGTGACTCAAGTGATTCAAATGGGCAGGTGACTGCTAAGGCAACTAATGATCTTTGTCTTTTGTCTTCAGTTGATTCTTCTGCAACTTCTAAAGCTATATCAGAGCACTGAACCTGAACAAGAGTTCTGGTCATATCCCTTGCTGCATGTTTTAGTTCATCCGGGGATGCTCTTATGAGCTTTTCAGCTACATCAATAGCCCTTTCCACCTGCAGTAAAATTTAAAAATTTATAAAACATCAAATTTCAGCAAAAAAGCAGGATAGCTGAGTCTAAAGTCTAAACCAATAATATAATACTTGGTAATTGCAGTAATTGTTGAAACACTTAATTCATAACCAATTAATTTTTTTCTCACAAAAAATCAAATAACATTAAGCATAGACATGGCAGTTGATCAAAACAAAACTAAGTGTTTTGAGAGAAAATTACAAACCCCATCGGCATCATTGGATTTTCTAAGAGCTGCAACTACATCAGCCAACTGTGAAATTTTTCTTTTCAAATCTGAGTCATCATCTGACAAATCATACGGCTGTAAAGATGAATCACTTGAAGAATATGAATTCTCACTTGCACTATTGTCAGCATCCTCATCGTTATTGTCTGATTCAAGATTCAGTGATGCTGGATCAATAATCTCATCTGGATCAAGTGCATTAAAGTCCAATAACTTCTTTTTACCCTTTAAACAAATACTTTTCTCTTTATTGGAAGGGGAATCAGAGTCCCTCTCTGGACCTGACACAATAGATGTTTTTGTCCCCTCAACACCTTTTCCTCCACAATTTGAGGCAGCCAGATTCCCTTTCTTGGGGATAGTGAATCCAAATTCCCAATCAATTGTCTCCCCACTGCAGCTATCATCAAGGTACAGAGGATTCTTTGGATCAATAATTTTAGACAATGCCAAAGCAACACAGCTAGCCATTTTTCGAACTAAATGATTAGGACTCTCCAGCCTACCTGAAACAATTACACAGAATTGAAAGTCAACAACTCATTCTGCAAGTAGGAACGGCAACCCATTTTTAATCAGATTAACAAGACTGATGAGTGGGTGTTAGAGTATATGCACATAAACAGTAGCTTCTAAGCTGAGTTTATTTTCATCCAGCTGTCATTCTTTAATTGACTTCTGTCAGTTATCTGAGTTGTTGATGACCAGAATTAGGATTTATTTTGTTAAAATTACCATTGAGATTTAATAATATCAAAAATCATTTTCAGTTTTAAGCTCTCTCTATTTTCTCTATGCTCTCTCTCACTTTCTCTTTCTATTTTCCTATATTTTCTCGCACTTTATTCATAATTGATAGTTGAGATCGCTCTGAGTAGGAGTGGGATGGAGATCGAAATGGACACTCAGAAAAGGAATTCATCAAAGCAGTGACATTTTTAATGCAAATTATTCTATCTTGTTTCACAATATATTCTTGATGAATATATAACACAATGATGAAAATCCAGCAACATGCCTTCTTAGCAAATATGAAAACGTTTAAGTGATATTTTATACTATTGATTGTTAAACTGACAAGGTTGAATCAGATAGGAAAACAATCCTGGCAAGTGAATACACTTGTTAAATTCTTATTGGAATTTATTCATGCATACTAGACTACTAGTACCACTTGAATACAGGAGAAAAATCCTTAATTCAACTTAATTTCTTAAACAGCAAAAAATTGCTAATTGGGTGGTAGCAGGGAAATGAAGGTTTGGGAATGCTGACATATAAACCCTACAATCATTCCAGATCATATGCTTTAAAAAACAACCTAAATTTGATAATGTTGACACATTTGACTTAACTGGAAACAGGATCACAGAATAAAACTTGAAGTTCAAGTGGAACCATTCCCTATCCAGAACACAAATTGTTTCCAGATGTAACACATCCATTGGGTAAAGCCAGTTATTTAAAGTATTCTGAAGGATTAAAGGTAGGCATCATGCAATAGTTCCACCCACATAATCCATCTTTCCATCCTTATTATCAAGACACCCAACAATTTAGTAAATGATAATTACAGCTAACTCCTTGAAGAATAAAGTGCATGGCATTCTTCATCCCATCCAATTCCTCCTTATACATTGTCTCTAGAGAAAGGCCTAGACGCCTAGTGCAGCAGATATATCTGAGATAAATATAGGAAAAATAAATAAATCACAATAATAAAGATGGCATCAGATCCGGTGAATGCTCAGAGGAGGAAAGTGCATGAGATTGTTATAATTACAATGCAGCAATTTACATCAAATAGGGTGTGAGTCTTGACACAACAGTAAGGTCACTGTATCGTGATTTGAAGATCATGGGGTGTAGTAGGGGAAATAGCCTTTCCACTTACAAGGGTAAAGGCTACACTTGCCCTCCCCCAAACCTCACAATGAAGGTAATTTCATGCACTAAGCCAACCTTTTTTAAATTCACATCCAGAAGCTATGTACTCTATTCCACATGCTTTTCACTCAGTATATGAGTACAATTGAAAAGGATACAAGCTTGTTGCTCAATAGGTGCTGTTTGCACAAATTCTTTCTTAGACCATACTGCAAGCAGATGTTGGACTGTATTCAAAAGCCCAGGGCAATTATGTCCTGATAATGAGGTACCAGGTGGGCATCCATGCACAGCAAATTGAAGGATCCATTTCAGGCAGCTAGTAGGGAATACTTTCCTTAGCAGGAATTTGTCAACAAACATAAACCTGAGTTGCCATGGAACATAGCAAAACAAGGGCATAAGCATATATAAAGTAACAGTAATACATTTCATTACAGTTTCTATATAAAAAAATTAAAATAAAAGAGGGAAAAGTGCTTATGATGGTCATGGTGTAACACCCCAATATTTATCTTCTATTATATTATGTAAACAAATAGTGAAATGTGTTTTATATAATTATTTTAATAAATAAATATTTTGGTGTAAAGTGTGTCATAGAAGGTGCATGCCAATATAAACCGTGTGTGCACATAGTAGTCAACAATGGGAAATAGTAGCTTGATGGAGGTTTAACCCCCAAGTGTGACAAAAAATCATCATGTAGTGGTTTTGCGTAGCAGCCACAATTGGACCTGGAAAAAGGTGGTTTCACGTTCGTAGCAGACATAACTAGTTTCCGAGCAAAAACCTCTTTTCTGGCCCTAAAGTGGTGTCATTTTGGTGCTGCTGTTTTTTTTTTGGGGGGGGGGGGGGGGGGGGAATCTTGAGATTTTGTCCCCCCTTTTCATTTAATCAAAACAGAACCAGAAACCCTATTTCCCACTGTAACTTAACTTGCACAAACACTGAACCCCCACTCTTCTCTCCAACGAAGGCACACCTTTCTCCAGCAACAATGCGGCATTCCATTGTTTTCTGGCCATTTTCAGTAAACTCATATCTGTTGAGGTTGCACAGCCCTGTTCTGACCTGTACAAATATCTCAGTATGAAACTGTAAAGGTACCAACTGTATCAGCACACCTGCAATCAAAAACACAACAACACAGGACACTAACGGATTCCCTAAATAACGACGGTGATTAATTAATTGAAGGAAATATGAGAGAAACCAAGAATTACAGCTGATACCAACCCTAGAGCAATTTTAGAGTGTCTAGTCTCTCCTAGACTCACTCACTCTCCTTTTCTCCCTAACTGAATTGTAAAGGTAGAAAAAACACCTAAATCCCCCTCCCTCGCACGCGCCAACTCACACGCGCCCTGCTCTTCTAACTAACTAGCATTTCCTCCTGTATCACACACTGCCACATCAGACTCAGGGTCCATAATTATTCCCCTACGTGTGTGCCTTTTATACACCTTAAAGGCCTTCATTACAGAAACAGATCTTTTACCTCTCTGTTCTAACCTATGCTCTCTTGTTCTTCTCAGTTCTACTCTGCCCTATATTTTATTTTTCTAATTGGGTTTTGTCTTCCTACTTGAAGCACAGTAACGGCTTCATCCACTCAACCACAGGGATCTACACCAACTACTGTCTCCATCTCTGCATCAGCCTCTTTCTTGTACACTGCATGTGCATTTAGTTCTCAAATTTTGACTTTTGATCATTAATTATGAATGTCTTTAACTTTTTTTTTTTCAGCACACATACACACATGTATAATGTGTATCTTAAAACTTCAAAACAGTGGTCATCCCACAACCCGCTACAGAATTTTTGGAGTCAGCCACTCCGCACTGCTATTTGGAATTGACTACTGTGTTGTGTGCATCATAGCGCAAAGACCTAATGTCAATAATAACCAATAATGTGGGGAATTGCAATTTTTATTTCTTTCAAATCAAATAGAGCATTATTTTTAGATCATCCCAGAACAGATGCAAAATAAGCTAATATTTTCACTCACCTGACAGAAGCCTGAAGCTTAAAAATTCGATGGAATAATAACCACAACACCCAATACGCTTGAACATCATTTGCTTCTTGAGCAGCTAACTTATGCAAAATCAGCTCAGAGATTTTTTCCATGGTATAATGATCACTGAAGGATTCCATTATTTTCAACCAAAATACCGTGTCTGGTTTTGACTCACACAGTTCCTTAGTCACTGAATCATTATTTGATGATAAGAGGCTGTTGACAAGCCTAAGAACTTCCAATATTAATTCACTAGTTAGGAGATCTACAAGAAAAGAGATTGAATCAGGAAACAATTTTGATTACACTAAACAGATAGTCCAGACAAAAATCAATTATAATTCACAACACTAATGGCATAGAATTAGAGTCATAACTGCAGGTCACCAACTTCATTATCCCATTCCGCAATTTTAAAAGTAGTTTTATTGTATTTTCCATTATAGGATAAGAGTTATAAGACAGTTAATTCAACATAATGGTTCCAGTTTCTCAAACCATGGTCCGTAATCCCCAAATCACAGTGGGAAGTGGCCAACCCTAAAAACACTATAGCAAGATGGCTACTATACCAATGGTTAAAAATACAAAATAATCAACTTATACTATACAAATATAAATGCTCAAATAATAAAAATACCCAAATGACATATTCATAATTAATAATCAAACTCATTGTATAAAGGAGTTGGGAGGAAAAAGAACAGAACCATGAAGGGTGAAGAAAGAACATAACACAAAAAAAAAAAAAAACTGTGAGCTAAGGTCCCCAATCTGAACAGAGACCAAAGGATAAAAGAACAGAGATGTGTGAACAGGGACCTAAACACTGCCATAGAGCAGTGAGTCTGTTGAAGAACGTCAGGGTTTCTGAAAAATAACACTGATGCAGTGATTTTGTTGCCAGAAAAGAAACAGAGTTAACATTCATTCATTCATTGGAACAAGGTCAAACCTTTTTGTCAGAACAGAAATACCATATATTTCTGATGTAAAACAACGACAAATCATTAAAATACCCAAAATAATGGGTTTGGTAACTCAGAAAACAGGGGGTAAAGGGACTTAATCACTGCAACTAGATAAAGCCCATGACTGCCGTAATTTTCCAACAACTGCAACTGAAAGCAATCCACAGTAGAAACCTTGCAGTGGCTTGAGGCTGTGACGTACTGCTCTATCAGAAAACAGTATTTTTACATCTAAGAAATAGTACATCTCTATTCAAATGGAGAAGACCTAAATACATCAAAACAATGCGATACCTAACCACTGAGTCATCTATCTTTAAAACAAAATTATCAAACCAGACTCTTGTGAGAATTTTATTTGTTATGTACAGTCTATAAATCATGAATTGTTATTGTTATATATGATTACATTGATGCTGACAAGATTAAAACAGTTTTGGCAGGTCCATGCATTAGCAATTTAGTAAGATATCAAATCTTAAATAGGACACAAACAAAATTAATATATTCTGCTTTCAAAATCCCAGCATCCAACATAAAGAACCTTTTAGAAGTGTTGCTTAACATGGATTCCAATCAGTGTCAAATTACTCATCAGATTACAATTGGGGGTTTGGGACTGTATGAGACAAGAGAGTTTTACTTGGTTTACATCTAAGTCAGGACACTACTCACATGTTGGTTGGGACTTGGAAGGTCACTTCAGACTCTTGGCCAACAGGCATCACTTTATGCCCAAGGAACCTAGATACAACCTCTAGGCAGTATCTTTACTATATAGGTGAGGAATCAATATGTCAAACAGTTTAATAGGAGGCTACAAGCTTGCATTAGTCCATAACCACATGTCACTGCATTTACAACAATGCATTTCAAATCGTTACAACCTTGGGATTGATGTCAACTTCACATTCATAATTGATTCACTGGCTTCTTTTCAGTTGTGTCAAACAACCCATGGACAAATGTTGCAAATAAGAAACTAAATAACATGCCTTCTGCAAACTACAACCCATGGGACACTTATTATCTTCTGAAAGCTATAACCTTTATAACAAGTGACAACATGCCTTTTTCTCCACAAAATGGTACGGCAATTGCAACATATTGTGGCTCTGAAGTTGTTAATGCAAAGCAATTTAATGATTCTAGCTAATATATGTAGTTTTAAAAATACTAAACTGTTCCAGTGTCATAATTTCTAGTTACCAGCAGAGCCACGGCGACAAATGCGAGAAAACATTTCCCCTACAAATAACAGTGCACCATTTTTGTCCATTTCATCCATGTCTACATTGTCTAGCAAAATCATCTCTCTTTCTTCTGCCAGGGAGAGTAGTTGGACAACAATCTGCTTGAAGAACACACTGAATACTCTCGGTGAAAATAATACATGAGTGTTTACAAAGGAACTCAGAACCATGAGGATATTCAATCAACGGAGCCCATAAACTATCTAAATGAAGAAAGGAAAAAGAAGGATACTGTGATGACAATGAAGTCGTGGAGTTCATCCTTGCTTTGTCAGGGATGGATGCAACAATCTGTGCCACCCTAGATACATCCATCTTGATCTGTATATCTGTAACACTTTCCAATTTAGAAGAAACACCAAACTCTCTTGCCAGCTGAAGCACCCCATTATTTTCAAGCAAGCACAGTACAAGCAATCTGTAATAAATGCTGGAATCAGAGTAAGTTCTTCCCAACATTAAATTAAATTGGTTTCTTACTTGACTTACTTCACACCAAATCAAGCACAAGAAAGTCGATAACTTTAAAGTCTACTAAAGAAACTGCATTCAAGACATCACGCGATATGAACATCCATACCTTTCGGAATTAGAGAGGACGGCATTAACATCAAGACCATCACTCGCACTCAGCTGGAGAAAAGGAACCAAAATCTGCAGAACCTCAGTGACCAATCCACGAACAAAGAAAACATCATAAATGTACTTCTGCGCCAAAAAGGGAAAACAACCCAACCAGTTCGAGGCAACATCTGCAGGAAGTCCCACATTTCATGAAAAAACAGGAAAAGCAAAACGCTAATTTTTTTTTATGAGCAAATGTTAGTTTGTTATTTTTGTTAGATATGCAACATAAAGATAAAGATATAAAAAACAATATGAGATCGTACAAATATTACCAAGTAATAAAAACCTAGCCAGTGTAGGAAAAGCAGCTCCTCGATAAAACGAACGACACCAAGCATGTCGTTTTTCTGCAGAAGGAACTGCGACCTGAAAAACGGCAAAAGAAGAAACAAGAAATCACGAAGGTGCAATTACAATGGTGAATTACTAACGATACAAAAAAACGACTACAGACAAACCTGGTCTCGGTAACTCTGGTCAATGCTATCTGCCACGTTGGACACAAAATCAAAATCAAAATCTTCTTTGGAACAAGTGAAATAGCACATGGTCGTTCCTAGTAAGAAACGGTGAAGAATTTGATTGAAATTAGGGCAAAAGTGAACGAACCAGAGAGGAGTGAAGAGTCAAAGGGGAAAAGAAGGGTGGCTAAGGAATGAAGCGCGCAAATGACTTGATCGACGTGCTTCGCATTCTGTATAGCCGAAACCACTTCAGCAACCTTGGTAACTACCTCGCCTTCCAATTCTCTCTTCTCTAAACCCTCCTCCATCGGCGCCACTCTTCTTCCTTCCGCCGCGAGTTCGCACGCAGCTGCTGCCGGTTTTTTGACAGATAACGTGTCACGACCTTTATTTATTTTTATTATTTATTTAAAGTCGTAGCAATTTTGACGATTTTATTGTGCATTTTTTAATTTTGTCAAAGAGTAAAAAAAATTTACATGGTCTTCAAAAAGTCAAAAATATTTTTACTACTTCAAATGGAAGTTTTTATATTTTATTAAATTGCTTTTTTGAATTTTTTTTTAAATTATGTATGTAATTTATTTTTTTATTTAATTTTATTAATTTTTAAAGTATTTAAATTATTTTTTAAAAAAAATTAAATTAATTGGAAAGTCATGATTATATCCACGACTGAATCTATATCCGACTTCTTTTTTTTGTTATTTCATTTATTTTTTATTTAGTTTTGCTTTTCTTAATTTTTGTTTATTATATATATGGGTCACGTAACCCATTTAATATAGAGTTTCAGGTTTTTTATTTTATTTAGTTTTCTTTTGTTAATTTTTGTTTATTATTATTTTTAATTAGTGTTATATATATGGGTTATTTAACCCATCATTTTAGGGATTCAAGGTATTTTTATTTTATTTATTTTTTATTTGATTTTATTGTTAATTTTTGTTTATTATTTTTTATATTATTGTTATATATATGGGTTATGTAACCCATTCATTTTAGGGTTTTAGGTTTTTATTTATTTGTGGTTTTTTGATTTAGTTTTCATTTGTTAATTTATGTTTATTATTTTTTAAAATTCTTGTTATATATATGGGTTACGTAACCCACCATTTTAGGGTTTCAGGTTTTTTATTTTATTTATTTTTGATTTTTTGATTTAGTTTTTTTGTTAATTTTTATTTATTATTTTTTTATATTATTGTTATATATATGGGTTATGTAACCCATTCATTTTAGGGTTTTAGGTTTTTTATTTTATTTATTTGTGGTTTTTTGATTTAGTTTTCATTTGTTAATTTTTGTTTATTATTTTTTAAAATTACTGTTATATATATGGGTTACGTAACCCATTGATTTTATTTGTTTTATTTATTGTGTTTTTTATAATTTGTGTTATTTGAATTTGTTATATTGTATTTTAGATTTTGGTTATTTAAAGAATATTGAATATTAATAATTTAATTATTTAAAAAATCAAGTCATTTTAATTATTGTAATTTACTTTAGTATGTAATTTTTTATAATAATATTTTCTTTTAATATATGGAATAAGTTATATTTAATTTGTTTTTGTTAAGTAATTTTTACAAATATAATTATGTTAATTAATCAATTGGCACATTATGGTAATTTAATTTTGTAAAAGTAGTTGTAAAATTAACACAATATATAATTTGAACGAGTTACAGTTATGAAATAAAATTGAAATTAATTACACAGTCATCAAGGAAAAAATTTAATAATGAAATGATATCCCACAACGAGTTCTTCTAGATACGCGATGAGGTCTTTCATCTTGTTGCACTAGATTTGAAGGTGGATTTGTTCTTCTTGTTCTGGTACCTCTTCCTCTTATTATAGGATGTTCTCGTGTGTGTGCTTGTTGTTGTTGAGAAACATCATGATCACCTGGCCATCATCATCAATATTGGTTGTATTATTTTAATCATCATCATTCTCGTCATCATCATTACTCATGTCATGCATTTGAGTAGGTAATGACGGACGATAAAAAAATGTTGATGGTGATGAGTTATATGCTGATGGCGGAGTGTTAAAGGTGGTACCAAATCTCTATGAGTGTTATTCAAAAATGTTCAACGTAGAAGGAACTTGCAACGAGTGCTGAGGCACATACGATGAGAACCCAAATTGTTGTGAACTTTGTTCACAACCTTGAGGCATGTATCCAGATAAACCCACTGGTTGATAAAAATGTTGTGGATGTGATTGATGATAGTGGGACATAAATCCAAAAACATGCACTGGAGGTACATTCGAGTAAGCATGTGCTTGATGGTGGTGATGGCCAGCACAGGACCTGTAAATAAAGATTTTTGAAGTTAGAAAAATATAATCATTATTAGTATCAATAAATAATTTATACAAATAACAAGAGTAAATTTACCTCATAAAGGGGTGTCCCCTCACGCGATATATATCGTCTAGTTCGACGTATATACCATTGCATGTATTCTGTATTTTCATGCAAAATACTTTGGTCCATCACACCTTGAACAAGAAAGTCATTCCAATCATTGTATGCGTGAATCCAACGACGATGATAATAAGGCCAAAAAATATATGTTATGTCTCTCATATCTATGTTGTGGAGTTCATCTAGGTTTGGTGGATCATGTGGAATATTTTGTCTCATTCCAAATTGTCTCATGACCCTGTCTACTGGGTGTCATTCCATAATTGTGTAACATATGAGAGGGACTCTTGCATGTACAATCATAGATATGTCTACATTATGAATTAATGGCCTTATTTCGAGGGTGTCATACGGTGTCTACAAGAACTGCAACACATATATTGTAAAACTGTCACATATTTGTACACTAATAACAAATGTAAAAAAATACTTAATAAGTATGAAGAATAAGAAATTAACCTCGTTTATGCGTAGTCTATCAAAAATACCGCGTATCAATGTGACTAAGTTGGTGGATATATTTGTTTGTGTCATAGGACGAGACCACCTTCGTGTAAGCGAAAACCCAAGACCTTGTTGAACTTCTTCGTCCGACAGGGGAAGTATATGTGGGGCTATACATCTAATGCGGTCCCACGCCCACGATTGCAACAGCAACAAACATCCACCTATTTTAGTTTATAATGGTTTAACAGCCCGATCTAGTGATCGAAATAAGGAAGCTAATACTGTTGCACCTTAATTATAGGTACATGCCTCAGTCAAGTTAGTTAACAACAAAAGATACATAAAATGCACGCGTGCTCCGGATGTGTCCAGCATCAAACAACTGCTTATGAGCATCATTATATGAACTCTGACATGTTGTGCAATGACAAACCCAATAGCATCCTTAGGAAGGTGTTGAAAATTTTGGTGCAACTATGTCAAATAAATAGTTTTGCCCTTAATATATTTATCAGGGGGAGTGTCCCCTAATAAGGTTTGACATGCTTCGCGGACATCACCAAGACTGAATCCAATTACTGTCACCCGTCTATTTTGAGGCCTAATTAAAGGTGAACATCTGGTAACGTGATGGTTGCCTCTCCATACGGAAAATGGAATGTGTGTGTTTCGGTTCTCCACCGTTCAACCAACGCACTAACCAAATGGTGGTTAATTTCTAATTTTTCGACAGTCATGATATGACCAATGCTAGCTTCATGTATGAGGTTCTTGACGCAGTTGTCTATTTGATCATAGTGTGTCATACCCCAAATAGAATGAAACATTGGACGAAGCAATCGCTCCTCGCCTTCCCATATTAAATTTGAAACATGACTGTCTTGGAACCGCAACAACAACCCATCAATAGGTCTTGCTTGTGTATTTGTCATTCTATAAATTTAGCGAAGTAAGATAAAACTAAAATGAAGAGGAAGGTGGGTTGTGAAGAAATTTGAGTGTTAGCTTCACAAACAAAGTTTTGTTGCAGGAAGAGAATGACATGAAGCTTGAAATTTATAAGTGCTAATAATTTGGCCTAGCAATGACATTCATTTAATATTAATTTTTGTTACAACTAATGGTATGTAAACAAGATGTCATGTGGCATGCATTGTACAAAGGCCAACAACAAAACAAAACATGTTGTGTTGAATTTCTTTTTCCTTACTTGCATATCACACCATTGTGGGCCCTGTCATTTAAGTTCACGTGAAAATAAAGATTTTGGCATGTCCGTGGACTTTATTGAAGATGCAGGTTCTGCCTTGAAATTTATCATTTAAATTGTTGCCAGCCATGACCATGGTACATGACCTTCCTCAACTTTGTTGACAGCCACAACCACGAGGCTCTATGTTCATAGCCACAAGCATCCAACAGGAGTTCATAGCCACGAGCATCCAACAGGAGCCATTGTTGTGTTGTCATTTCCAACCTTCAAAAAAGTTCCCTCCACGCCATATAGGACAAGCATCTTATAGCATACAACATCATTGATTAGCCTTGGACTTTGATTCATGTAGCTTTAGACTTATCACTAGTGTTTCCCAATAGTTGTGTGGTCCTTTCATGTGTTTATTGCACTTTGGACTTTGATTCTGCACAAACGCGGTTATCAGCTCCACGAGCTGCACAAGGTTACTGCGAAAGCTTATTTAAATTACAAGAAGAAGATCCAATTACAAGGCCACGAGAGTAAGTTGTTTTCATCCATTGAAAATGAGGCTGGCTATTGCACAAAACCATTAAAACTAATTTAATATTTATAACCTCAATTGTAAATATTGCTAGTGAAATTCGTTGGCTTTTCACAAAATATTAAATTAGTTTTAATGGTTTTGTGTTTTAATAATTTAGCGTTGAGGTTATAAAAAAATAGATGTTATAATTATTAATTTATTATGGTTTTGTGTTTTAATAAATTATTTTGTTTGTAAGTTATTATTATGGTTATAGTTTTTAAAAAATAATGTTACAAGTTTTATATATTATTAGCGTTTAGGTTATAAAAAAATAGATGTAATAATTATTAAGTTATTATGGTTTTGTGTTTTAATAAATTAATTTGTGAGTAATTTATTATTATGGTTTTAGTTTAAAAAAAATAATGTTATAAGTTTTATCTATTATTAGTGTTTAGGTTATAAAAAAAATAGATGTTATAATTATTAAGTTATTATGGTTTTGTGTTTTAATAAATTAATTTGTGAGTA
>CM023946.1:14035135-14098196 GCA_013407115.1 Glycine latifolia | reverse complement strand
TTTTATTAATATTACTGTAAATAAATTAAATATGTTATGAGTATGATTTGAAATTGCTTTCTACTAAGTCTAGTTTGACATGAATCTTTCAGCTTATAAGAGACAATGTCCACTATTCACACGGTTGAAATGAAGTTGTGTAGAGTATAGCCTTTATGACATGTTGTACTATCTGTGTCAAACTCATAAAGTGTACAGGAAAAATAACTATTCATGTAAAATAAAAATGTTCATGTTCATTGAAGCTTGTTATATAACTCATAATATAAGTCTATAGATATCACAATCAAAGCATAGCAAATATTTTCCAAACTTGTTGATATCTTTGACACTTGCACATTTTCATTACCTTCTTTAGGTAAATTTGTTTTTCAAGTTTCAGACGCATAATGTTTAATATACTCTTATTATATGATTGCATGTATAGTATTTTGTTAAGTCTCGTAAACTCCATTTTGTACATTAAATTGATTTTCCCCCCAGTTATGACTACCATAGAACTCGTAATCAGAGATAATGTCAGCGACTTCAGTGACGAGTATGAAGTCAACAGTGATGAAGAGAGTGGACAACCAAGCAGTCAAACACAAGTCATCTTCATATTATGAAACAATTAATAGTCAGCTTCCTGAAGATTTTGAGTATTCCAATCCATTTAACAACAGACGGACTGGGGCGACAACTGACCTTTATGAGGCTTTAAATATTGCAAGCCAATTGTGCAGGTAGATGGAACATTCTTAACTAGAAAATACACTAGTACTTTGTTGACGGCCATTGCACAAGATGGTAGTAGAAACCTTTTTCCAATTGCTTTTGCAATTGTTGAGAGCAAGAGCAAAGAGGCTTGGATGTGGTTCTTGCATTATTTAAGGACAGGGGAACCGGTTTGCTAGCAGCTTTGCGATCAGAATGAGTTAGGTGACATGGTCTGGATGATCTTCTATCTATTGCATTCACCACATTGTATCAAATTTTAACAAACAGTTTAAAAATGCAAATTTAAAAAAACAAGTCATCAATATGGGTAAGCTTCTAACCATTTCATGATATAAAACTGTTGCACTATTACTTGCATCATTATATTTTGACATTCTATTTTGTCTTTTTTCATAGGATGAGTTGAGGAAACCACGATTGGAGACAAAGTTGCTCACAATGGTTCTAACCGTGATTTTTGATTGTTTCCTGATTTTTGTTTTGTTTCCTTTTTTACAATTATTTATTATTTGATTTAATTAAAGAATTATTGTGTGATGTGACAGTCATTAGTTGCTTGTGTAAAGCCTTTTACAGCAACAGTGCACATGTATTTTTCTCTTTAATCTTTATTGTTTTTTAATGTTTTTGTTTTCATCTTCAGTTAAAATGTTAATTATGTTCTATTTTTGTTATTTATGTATTACCAATGGTTCCATGTTGGTATTTTAAGTTTTTTAAATGGTATATCATTTTAGCCCATCAAATTTGCGAAATGAGTACATTTTTATCCTAATAGTTACACATGATGTCGAAGTTTAGTAAATGTAATTAAGAATATTCTACCAGAATTGTGACAAATGTTTTTTCTTAAACATCTTGACAATAACTTCAACAAACACTTTCTCAAACAAATGTTGTGGATGACTCTCAAATTCACATATTCTACTTGGAAGGTAGTGTCTTATCTAGGATAAATAAAATTTTAGAGAAATTAAATATGCTTCAACACAACATTCGTTGACTAGGTTTGTATTTGTGTTGAATGTTTTAATATATTCACTTATTTAAAAAAAAAATTAGCATCACTAATTAACTTATGTGTAAGGATGACAAATGGACTACTCGACCTGTCCACATTATTGTGGGATAAGATTTCTTAAGCCCAACTCAACCCTATGTCTCACCATTGGACCTATTTGGGCTAATTTAAAGATGAATAAAATTTTTAAAAATGACTCCATTTAAAACAAATTATGAGAAAACTCGTTTTTTTTGCTTTGTTATTATAATACATTAATACTTCTTTCTTCATATTCATAACAAAAAAAATCTTCTTACAAACATTTTATCACAATTTAAAACTTATAAGATTTTTATTGCAATTGATATTGGTCTTTTTTTTTTACAACCTACCCAAATGCACTCAATTCCACATTACTATTCCAATTTCCAACAACTTAAAATAAAATTACAAGAAATGGGATAATAATAATTTAAATTATAATATTAATTACTATTTATTAAGTTATTGTGTTTTATTTAATATTTATTATATTATATATTATTAATCGGCCCAACCCATGACTCATCATGCCAACTCAATCTGAGTTTATTTGACTTGTTGGATTATACGGGCCAAGTCAAAAATGCTTGTTTTTATTTGAGTTACCTTTTTTTAAGCCCAACCTAATTCTAATTGCAAGTCAACACATTTTGACTAAGTCATTTTTGCAAGCTTTGCTTATAGGTATTGAGCAGGTGTGTGCATAAATAATATGCCTAACTTCCAAATATTATTCATCTACGCACTACACATAAGTTAATTTGGTAATGCTAGAAAAAAAACTTAAAAATAATAAATATATTACAACATCAAACCGAAAAACAATTTTGTTAGAATGTTCACAATTACATTCACTAGTATCACACACACATATGTGTATATATATACATCCATACACGCACGCACGCGTACACACACGTATATATGTATATATATAACTATTGGGACAAAAAGTATCATTTTGCAAACTTGATGGATCAAAATGAAATTATTTAAAATGATGTCATTTCAATTAACATGATCATCATCATTCCAATTAGTGTTAACCAACACATCATACTTTTTCGTTAACATATTCAATGTTTCAGCAATAAATGACCAAAACAATTTTTTTTGAAAAAATAAAGGACCAAAAATGACATTTGACCAATTGTAAAATATAAGTCTAAATAAAAAATAGATCAAAATGTATGTTTTTGATTATATTCAAATTAGTTTGTTGTTTTTTAAAAGTTTAATTTAGTTATTTTAAAGTGAGTTAAATTGATATTTTCAAAATAATAATGACTTTCTATTATGGGACATCATTTTGCACCTTCTGTTTGATTGATTTGAGACATGAAAATTATCTCATAGGTTCACATGACAACTATAAAATATTTGAAAAAAGAAAGTCATAACTAAATAAAAAAGGGTTCATGTTCCAAAATAAAAAATTGATTATTATTTTGAAAGGATTATTTTGATTCACTTAAAAAATGACTAAATTTAACTTTTAGAAAATGATAAATCAATAGTTTCTAATGACAACTCACTTAAAAATGTAAATGACTAAATTTTATTGTTTAAACATTGGTTTGGTTGCACATAAGATAAGGAAGCATGGGTGGAAGAACACATAATTGAAAGGATAATGGAATATGTGTGTGGTTTGGTAGGACAGAAGAGAAAGACGTGTGGAGGAAAAAAATGCTAGTGTTCATTTCTTCACTAAACACAGTGAATAAACCCAAAATTGGGGTGTGTCTTACATACCCTTACTAGAGCAAGCCCATAAAGGTACAGGTTTTGTGCCTTATTTTTTTTCAATGTTTTATACTTTTTTATAATATAATAATATATTTTGATCTAATATTAGTTTTTCTTTTTTGACTTTTTAACTAATTTTAATTTAAATATTTATTTTCTATTATTCTTTATTTATCTTTAACAAAATAATCTCATTTTCACTTTATCTCTTACCTATTTTTTTATTTTCTTTTTTCTTCACAACCAAACACTCTAAAAAATAAAAAATCAAACTGAATATAATAAAAATAAAGACTAAAAATCATTTTAGCAAAAGTTAATAATTATTTTTTCTTATTTTAGTTATTAATAAAATGTACTTAAATATATTTTTTGTTTTTTCATATTTAGATTAATGTGTCATAACATTTACAAATTTCTTAATCAAGTTAATTATTTAAAAATGTAAAGACTAAATTGTTTACAAATAAATACTTCAATGACTAAATATTCTATATACCCGCATGATTAACAATTTATAAGATAAGATGACAATAATATTTTTTAAGTATTAAAATTTGATTTAACAAAATTAAGGTCTGTTCATTTGCATAGAAAAATGATAGAAAATGAAAGAAAGTAACTCTAAAAATTAAAACTTTATCTTATTTCACTTTACTGGACGAACCTAAATGAGATAAAATACTAATAAAAAACCTAATTATTATTTTTGGAAAAAATATTAAAAACACTTTGGTTCACTTTCATTCAAGATAATTATTAAATTAACGTAAGAAAATAAGATAATTATTAAATTTACAAGAGAAAATCTCAAGAAAATAAATTCAATAAATTAACATTTTATTGTGAGTAGTCACAAGTCACGACACGTCCCACATGCGATGCAACTTCCAGTTGAAAGAGAAGAAGGGTTTGCGAAACAGTGTGTTTTCTTTCTTGCCTTGCTAAAACCTTGCAACTGTATTTCCGTTTGGCTTTTTCTCCTTGTCTATGGCGGCGGTAGCGGTGGCGGAGGTTAGGAAGGCCCCACGGCCGGGCAAGGGCGGTTATGAAGCGCACGGCCTGAGCGAGGAGGAGGCTCGTGTACGCGCCATCGCGGAGATCGTGAGTTCCATGGTGGACCTCTCTCACGAAGGCCAGAACGTGGACCTGAACGCGCTCAAGTCCGCGGCGTGCCGCAAGTACGGACTCTCACGCGCGCCCAAGCTCGTGGAGATGATCGCGGCGCTCCCCGACGCCGAGCGCGAGACGCTACTCCCCAAGCTCCGCGCCAAGCCCATCCGCACCGCCTCCGGAATCGCCGTCGTCGCCGTCATGTCGAAGCCGCACCGGTGCCCACATATCGCCACCACCGGGAACATCTGCGTCTACTGCCCCGGGGGACCTGACTCCGACTTCGAGTACAGTACTCAGTCCTACACCGGTTATGAACCAACCAGCATGCGTGCAATTCGTGCGAGGTAGGGTTTATGTTAGTTTTGTCTTTTGTGTTAGGGTAAACTAAACTGTTTTTAAAAGTGAATAGTTGAGTCAAATTAATCCCTATATTCTGTTGATTTTTGTAAGAGTGTATTGTTTTACGATTTTGCTGTGAATCCTAAATGTTGTCTTTTGTGTTAGGGTTACTAATTAGGCTTGAGGTTCGTAATTCGTAAATTGCTGATGGTGTGTTTCGTTCGGTAAATTGGTTGTTACTTGCGTGTTTCGTCGTGAAGAATAGTTGATAGAAATCAGAATGCACGTTTGGAGACACTAGACGTGGTTTTTGTAGTTAAGTTAGGTCGTGACTCGTGAGTGTGGATTTCGTTGCTCAAATAATTAGTATGTGACCTGTAGATTATTTTGACCAACAGTATACACATTTAGGGGTGTCAGACATGAATTTTATCAGTCAATTGGATTTTTGTTGTGAAAACTAATTTGGCCATGCTTAAGGGGCATTAAACCTATTTTTCATGTCATTAGGGATTAATGTGACTATTTACTAAGATATTAATTACAATGAGTACCAACTTTTTGTGACATGGTTGACAAATAACTTTTCCTTAAATCATGTGATCAAGGGTTCAATATTTAGGTTCCTGTGTATCAAAAAACATCTAACAGGAAAGGTTGGCCACTTAAATGAATCCTATTACTTTAAGAGATTAGTCTTTGGCTCTCCGCTTGGGATGTCCTGGATTTAACAAAAGAAATTATAATAAGTGATGATTATGCTAGTAGGTTTGTAAACTAGTGACCTGAGCATCACTGTTAGTCTTGTTTTATTTCATGTACAAACATTCTTTGAAGGATTTACGTTGTGCCTTGTGCTATTTTTTTTTTTTTTTTACGAATGATATAATTGTGCAACTGGATTTAGGTATAATCCATATGTCCAAGCGAGGAGCAGGATAGATCAGCTTAAGCGTTTGGGTCATAGTGTAGACAAGGTTTGGAGCTCATTTTACATCTCTCGAATATTACAATCCAAGTGCATGAAATAAGTGTAGATTTACTGTGTAAAGTACTTATAATTATGGTTGTTGTTTTCAGGTTGAGTTTATCTTAATGGGTGGTACCTTCATGTCACTTCCGGCTGATTACCGTGATTACTTTATAAGAAATCTTCATGATGCTTTGTCTGGACACACATCTGCCAATGTGGAAGAGGCAGTGGCTTACTCTGAGCATGGGGCAACCAAGTGTATTGGCATGACAATTGAAACGTAAGTTGGTGTTTAGGTATATACATTTGCAATATTTGTGAAAGTTTGGAGCCTTGGTCTGCTGGTCATGTACAGTTACGTGTCTTTTTCTTTTTTGGTTAATAAAAATAATGCATGGTAGATTAACAGCTCTTTCTAGTGATTAAAACAATATACTTTATATAATTTAAAAAGTTATAACTCAGACATAGATTGGTTTAGTTATGGAATCTCTTGGGTGTTTCTGCATTTTTTGGTTTGAGGTTATCTATAATTAATTGATTTAGTGAAAATGTTCTGGGAATTTTACATGGCAATAGTGTGGTGTAACACATCTATGATGAGCTTTTATCAAATTCTGCACTTTTTAAAAATTTAACAGGAGGCCAGATTATTGTCTTGGGCCTCACTTGCGCCAAATGCTTTCTTATGGTTGTACTCGATTGGAGATTGGAGTCCAAAGCACCTACGAAGATGTTGCTCGAGACACAAATAGAGGACATACTGTTGCTGCTGTAGCCGATTGTTTTTGCCTGGCTAAAGATGCTGGTTTCAAGGTTTTTTACTCTTAATCTCAATCTGCACACTCAGTAGAAAACAGAACTTTGTCCTGATCAACCATTATCCTATGTGTCCCTCCTGCTGCATTTTTAGATAAAAGTTTATTTATACATATTCCTGCACATATATTTTCAATGAACTTTTTGTCATGTTTACTGTCTCATCATATTTGTATAGATTAGAACTGTTGCAAGCTTTAGATAGATTATCAGTATATAAGCTAACTTTTTGTATGTTTAAACCTATTGCTCGTAATACTTTACATTTCTCTAGTTGTATTTCCTTTAGAATACTGACTAGGTTAGTAATGTCTCATCTCATGAATGTTATCCCACTTTCTCTTTCTTGTCATTTAGTTTATGTTTATTTTTAATGGCTTTTGCTTTAGGTTGTTGCTCACATGATGCCTGATCTTCCAAATGTTGGTGTTGAAAGGGACATGGAAAGTTTCCGGGAGTTTTTTGAGAGTCCCTTGTTTAGAGCAGATGGGCTTAAAATATATCCTACCCTTGTAATTCGTGGAACTGGGCTTTATGAGCTCTGGAAAACTGGCAGGTATATATCAATTTTTTTTATTTTAATTATTGGACTGCTTTTTCCTCAAACTTCTCAATTTTCATCGTTAGTATTTATTAGTTTTTCTTAATGGTCTGTAGAAAGTAAAAAAACATTAATATAATTGTAGGTATAGAAACTATCCACCAGAGCAACTTGTTGACATTATAGCAAGGATCCTTGCAATGGTACCCCCATGGACACGTGTTTATAGAGTTCAGAGGGATATTCCCATGCCTCTGGTTACCTCTGGGGTTGAGAAAGGAAATCTGAGGGAGCTAGCATTAGCTCGAATGGAAGACCTGGGATTGAAATGTCGTGATGTTCGGACCAGAGAAGCTGGAATCCAGGTTATTATATAGAACTGGTTTTGTTTGGAAAATTTCTGTAGGAGTGATTGTAAATGCTTTGAAATTCTGCTGACACAATATG
Organism: Glycine latifolia; assembly: GCA_013407115.1. NCBI lineage: Eukaryota > Viridiplantae > Streptophyta > Magnoliopsida > Fabales > Fabaceae > Glycine > Glycine latifolia. Next base: position 14,090,447 of record CM023946.1, on the reverse strand, counting down.
TTCACTAGATACCTTTTTTGGGCACCAACAAACATTTTGTATTTCTCTGCAGGATATTCACCACCAAATTAAGCCAGAAGAGGTGGAGCTTGTTCGGCGTGATTATATGGCAAATGAGGGTTGGGAAACATTTCTATCATATGAAGATACACGGCAGGTAATTTGATCTTTCTTTCCTTTTTCTCTATTGCTAGTGCCTATTCCTATGTTTACTCAATCACATATTCTCCAAAATTTTCCAGCTTCTATAGTAGTCTTTTTTTTATAGAAAAAATGAGTGATGTAGGACAGCATTCAAGAGTGTTCCTCTTGGTAGGGTACTTGTAAGATAAACAAACCAGGATTGTTCCTGTACTCTCGATAAAAACTAAGTTGCTCTGCTAGGGTACTGTGCCCCTCCTTCTCAGAGGTTTCAATGCTCTTAGAACTAAGGAAATGCCAATTGTGCTAAAGTCTAAATTACATTAGCCACCTAAAGGGGATTTATAACCCAAATACAATAAAAGGGCATAGATAAAATCTAATTAGATACATAATCTTAACAAATATAAATTACTTTAAACTAAACATCTTATCGAAGATAAAATCCCCCAAAATAAGGAAAGATATCTATATCTTAAACAACAAATCCCATTCATCCCCAATATCCATATATTAAAAATAGACTTAAATATGTTTTTGATTCCTGATATATACTCGACTTCTGCATTTGATCCCTAATGAATTTTTCCTTCGCATCTGCTCCCTGATATTTCAAAAGTTGTTTTAGATATCTGCCGTCAGTTAAGTGATGATGTGTCCATTAAATATTTGATAGCGCGATTTGTGCTGGTTCAAAAATCGTTAGTATTTATTTCAAAATCAATTTAAATTTTTTGGCGGTTAAAAACTGTCAGAATCAATTAAAGTAAAAAAAATAAATAAACTTCTCTTAATCATTTCATCAAACACCTCCTATGCCTTCCCTACACATCCTCTTCTTAAAAAATAAATAACAATAATAATTAATTACACATTATTTTATTTACTGCGTCTTCCCCACGTTCTTTTCTAGTTCTCTCTTTCCTCAGATTCCCGTTACGGTAATAAAAAGAAAATTGATGCCATGGTTGCTGCCCTCTACTCACGGAACAACAAGAAACCCGCCAAATTTGTTGATTGAACCTTCTCAAATTCCCAATTTCATCCCAAAATTTTCTTCCTCAAACCAGGTCTTGTGGCCAATAAAACGTTCAAAGTCCCGTCGATGGCTTTCGCATTCACCTGAAACCCTGTCGCGGCGGCCCAACCAAACAAAAACATCCCCTTCAACCAAGTGTAATTAGAAAAACGCAGGTTTCAAATACCGAATTTGCTGATCCAGATCAAGAACCAAGTTGTTATGATACCGAATTCTGTGATGGTGAAGTGGAATCAAACGGTGGCGCTGGAACGATAGCGGTAGAGCTTTCCGAAGATGTGGAGCACAGTGACAAAGCCGATGAAGCAGAGACTCATGACGAGCACCACCGTCGACGAGATCTTGAGGCCGTCGGTGTAGAACTGCAACATGTTGCTTCCTCCTATGCAGGAGCCACCACTGATGGAGGAGATCCAAGAACCTGTCCCCGTTCATCTTCCTCAACTCCGTTTGGGCACATGAACCCTAAACAACTAACCTTACTCATCATCAATTAAACCAATTAGAAAATGTTAGGTATGAGATGCGTTAATCTACTTAACAGACTTGACCTAAAGGATTCAATTGGATCAATTTAAAAAACATGGGAACTCAAGGGACCTACTCAAGGGATCAATTTTAAGAAGGGGATGGTGGCGGAGGTGTTTGATGAAATGATTAAGAGAAGTTTATTTTTTTTTACTTTAATTGATTCTGTTTGTTTTAACAGCCAGAAAATTTGATTTTGAAACAAATATTGGCGGTTTTTGAACTGTCACCAATCGCGCTATCAAATATTTAACGGATACATCATCACTTAATTGACAGAAGTGATCTAAAACAAAACTTTTCAAATATCAAGGAGCAGATGCGAAAGAAAAATTTATCAAGGATCAAAAGCAAAAGTCAGGTATATATTAGGGATCAAAAACATATTTAAGCCTTAAAAATAAAATAAATAATCCTAATTAAAAATTGTGACTTGTAAATGTAGTTCATAACTGGCCATGTTCCTCTTTGTACATATTTTTCCTTCTTTAATTGCAAATCAAGAGGGACGTGTCTCAACCTGTTGCTCAAACACAGCAATGACCTTGTCTGAAGTCTGAACTCTCTGCTTGTAAACAGGATATCCTTGTTGGTTTGTTGCGACTGCGAAAATGTGGCCGCAACACAACTTGTCCAGAGCTTATGGGGAAGTGTTCTATTGTTCGTGAACTCCATGTTTATGGAACTGCTGTACCAGTTCATGGACGGGATGCTGACAAGCTACAACACCAGGTATACTGTGCTGATTTGTTTAAACTTATTTGTTGAAATAAACGCTTATTTTAATAAAATAAACAGTTTTCTGTTTTTTTTTTAGTGTGTTTGTCTAAACTGCTTCTGCTTATTAAAAACAGTTTTTATTATTATTTAAAGAAGCAAATCTTATCTGCTTATTAAAAAAGTACTTATATAAAAAATACTTATTTTAAAGTTGTTTTTTAAGTTTAAACAAACTCACTCATTGTCTTGCTAATATGGAAATGGCATGGAACATGAATAGAAGTTTTCAAACGATTTCGTTGGATTAAATCACTATACAGTCTGATTAAATTCGTTGGCTTTCTCTTTTTTTTTGGATTCTGTAAGCTGCCAAGTTTGTGTATATAAAATTCTTTGGACATGTATAATAACCGAGAAAAAAATGCATGCTGATATTCATACTGTGGCCTTCTTAATAACATGTCCTTTTTCTATTCTACTTGACCTGCTTTGGACCAAAATTATTGTTAACAGGGTTATGGCACACTTTTAATGGAGGAGGCAGAGCGCATTGCTTGCAGAGAACACAGATCAACAAAAATAGCTGTAATTTCAGGGGTTGGCACACGCCATTATTACAGGAAACTGGGATATGAGCTTGAAGGACCTTACATGGTGAAATATCTAGTGAAATAACATACTAGATATTTCTTATGTAATTTCGTAGCATTAGTTAATTAAATGTTTTATATGTCAATCACAACATTCGTTTGTGCTGAAGATCCCTAACGCCCCCTCCCCCAACGCTCTCGGCTAGATTGATTTTCATAATTATGTAGCTTTATTTTGAGATTTAGTAGATATATTTTTGGTAGGTTCCTCTTAAAGTTGCATCATCGATTGCACTCATACGTTTGACTTGCATTCACTTTCTTACACATGTTGCCGTATGAGTTATGCGAGTTTGTCAATATTGAAATGTTTCCACGTGCTACCAATTCATCTCCCTTTGGGTGAATGGAAAAGACTCAAATAGTTTTTTTTTTTTTTTTAAATAGTCTAAGACTCAATAGTTTAATAATGAGGAGGCTGTATATATTTCGTTAGAGGGAAAGTAATTTGTATCCTCTCAAGTAGCTCCTCAACCCCCTTTTGCCAAAAAAGTTAACCATTTTAACTTTTAAGTATTTACCAATCTCATAATGTCATTAATCAATCTTATCAAATTTAACCAACTCCATATTGTCATTGACCAAACTTCTATTTGTTACTAACCAAGCTTTAAATTGCTCGTTTATATTTTATTCTTGTTACCTTAATTGATGTGGATCATTTATAGTTAAGATGTTGGTTAGAGAGAGAATGGAAAATTATTTGAGAGGGTCTAAATTTAGAGGAAAAAATTATGATGCGATCTATGGGAAAAGGTTAACACGTGCCATTCAGACATTAATAATTTATATGGGTTAATTTTTACAAAATACAACTAGGACACATGTTGCTTATCAAGCACATAGTATTTAGGATAAAATTAATTTTAAAACAATTTATTTATACATTAGGATTTAGTAGAGAAATGGTTACGAGCATTTTTTTTTACAATTTTACTTATAATTTATGAAAAATAAGAAAAAGAGCACAATATACTGATAATTAGATGAGGATTGTGCATGCGTGAAAAAAAGAGAGAGAAGTATTTTGTGTAATTTAACGAAATCTTAAGAGATATCAGTTAGTAAAAATATCTTGTCAAATAATAAGACAGTAGATAATGTGAGCGAGGAAAAAATAAATTGTGAAAATAGAAAGATATAACAACATCCTCATCATTTTTGGAGCCCAGCACTCGGTGTTGTCGTGCGTAACTAGTCACAATTACAACGTGCCTTGTCTCTCCTATTCATTTCCTTTATCAACATTTACGTGCTCCCAGTCCCGCCATGCTGAAATCAACCTTCAGTCCAATTTTCTGGGTACTCACCCCCAAACCGAAACCTCCAAAACTCCCTTCCCATGGAAATACAAACACCTTCTTCACAAGCAGCACGCCACATGTTCGACATAATGCCCCTCTCAACCCCATTGCCCCACCACCCCCATCTTCAGCCTATATCCACCTCCCATTCTGCCGCAAACGCTGTCACTACTGCGACTTCCCCATTGTCGCCCTCGGCTCCACCTCCGCCCAAACCGACGACGACCCACGAGTCTCAAACTACATCCACTGGCTCTGCAGAGAAATCAATGCCACCAATGTGGACCAACCTGATGATGTCAACACCATCACACCCCTTCAAACTGTCTACTTTGGAGGCGGGACGCCCTCGCTGGTGCCTCCTAGGATGGTTTCCTCAGTGTTGGACACACTGAGGACGAAATTTGGGCTGCACGAGGACACAGAAATATCGATGGAGATGGACCCGGGCACGTTTGATGCTGAGAAGATGCGAGAGATGGTGGTGCTGGGAGTAAATAGAGTTTCCTTGGGAGTTCAGGCGTTTCAGGAGGAGCTGTTGAGAGCTTGTGGCAGGGCACATGGGCTGAAAGAGGTTCATGAGGCTATTGATGTTGTCAAGTTATGTGGAGTTCAGAATTGGAGTATTGATCTTATAGCTTCATTGCCTCATCAGACTAGTGACATGTGGGAGGAAAGTCTAAGGCTTGCCATTGAAGCACAACCAACTCATGTTTCGGTTTATGACTTGCAAATTGAGCAAGGCACGAAATTTGGACGATTGTAAGTGCCAGTTATGTTGCACTAGCAGAAGCCAAGTTTTAAATTGCGGTTGTAGTTGCAGTTTCACTGTGATCTTTGATATCGTGGAAATGGCAAAATCAAGGTCTGCCACCGCAATTTCAGCTTCAATGTCAAGGTTTTTGGGCTCTTCGTATCATAGAGAGAGTCTTTTGGGAAGAATGTCAGAGAAAATGTCAGTAGCATTTCTCTTCTCTTTTCCGCAATGTCAAGGATCACAATGCAACTGCAATCTAAAACCTTGACATCAGATGCAACTGCAACTACGGTTGTAGAGAGGCCCCAAAATTTGACACTGCAGCAGCAATCTCCGTCGCTGAGACCCTAAAAATCTTGACGATGCAGTCACAATTGTGGTCTTTAAGACCCTAAAGACCTTGATGTTGCCGTCACTAAACATTTTTTAAAACCTTGACTAGCATTGATGGCTTTTTCTTTTTTCTTTCTTTTAAAGCATTAAAATGATTTGGAACCTGAAGGTGAAAATGTTTACAGGTACTCACCAGGGGAATTCCCAATGCCTTCTGAAAATCAATCAGCTGAGTTCTATAAGATGGCTTCAAGAATGCTTTCTGATGTGAATTACAATCATTACGAAATTAGCAGCTACTGCAAGACTGGATATGAGTGCAAACACAACATTATCTATTGGAAGAACAAGCCTTTCTATGGCTTTGGCCTTGGCTCTGCTAGCTTTGTTGGTGGGTTGAGGTTTTCAAGACCAAGGAAAGTGAATGATTATATTAATTTTGTGCAGAATCTGGAAAATGGATTAGTAAATAGCTCTGTTGAAGGCCACATTAATGGCAAGGACACAATCATGGATGTGGTGATGTTGTCCCTAAGAACTGCACAAGGCATAGACTTAATGAGTTTCCAAGAATCGTTTGGTAGCTCTATTGTTTTGTCTTTGCTTGAGGCTTATAAACCTTATGTTGAGAGTGGGCATGTGGTTTGCTTGGACGAGCATAGGAGAACCGTTAGAATAGATGACCTTAATTCTTTTTTGAACAAAACTAATGCAGAAGGAAGGGTAGCTTATATAAGGCTAAGTGATCCAGAAGGTTTCCTCTTATCAAATGAGTTGATAGCCATAGCTTTTGGGGTTATTGACTCTTGGAAGGATATGCCTCCATACCAAGAAGCAGAAGCTACTTGAAAGCATGAATAAATCTGTTAAAGCAACACATAAGTTATAGATGATATTATCTAACAATTATTTTGTGTCTATTTATACAGAGCAAATATTTGTTGAAAGGAGGGGATGGATATTCAAACACTAATGATGGTCATCTTTACATTCTATTGACATAGGTCACATGATCTTCACAACAAATTAATAGTTCATGAAATGAGATAAATCAGGATTAGGCTTAATTGCACTTTTTATTTCTAACTTTTTTTTGACAAATTTTATTTCCAACTTTTTTAAAAGCTTGCACATTTACCTTTGTCGTTGAGCTGACATGATATGTTAAAATAATTATACTTTTTACCTCTAATTTTTTATTTTTTGACAAATTTTACTGTCAACTTTTATATTTTGGTTAATTTTACTCCAAAAATAAGAAGATTGTAGGTAAAAATACCCCAAAAATTTGAATGTTCAGGTAGAAAACCCACAATCTTGAGATTAAAAGCTCTGAAGTTTTTTAAAAAATGGAGCACAAATGAACACGAAAAAGATATATCTCACATTGAGTAAAATTTCAAATACCAAAAATACAATTGCAATACCATTGCTCACACAAGGAAAAGCGTTGCACACTGCAGACGCCAAAGTAAAGGAATAGACCTTAATTTGGAAAGTGATCTCACCTTGTTGCATACTGATAGACCCTTTTATAAGTGTGCATGGAATCGATTTAGTGATGTGGGTTATATTCAAATACTCTCTTTCTCCCCATATAACATCTATTGATTGTGGATATGTTTCAATTGAATGTGAAAACAAAAATCTTTTAAGTGTTCTTTTTACAATGGTCTTATAAATGTTATTCTTTATTTTAAAACTAAAGAGCTTTTTGGGCAACACTTTGTGAAGGATATATAGACTTGTGTCAAGGAAGAAAAAAAGGCACTAACAATCACAAATTAAGACTTTTTACAAGAAATCATACTAGGAGGAAACAATCTTACATGATTTTTGGATGCCTAAAAGCTTATTTAACACCTTAAAAAAGAGATAAAAGGAAAATAGGAAGAAAAAGAACGAAGAGTACACAAGTGAGGTGTTTAAAAAAGTAGAGTGACAAAAAATCATTCTCTTTATTTTATTATGAGAAAAATAGAAAATACATATTTGAACTAAATTATGATTTAATTTCTCATTTGAACTTTATATCTATACAAACTTTAAGTTATAGTTTCTATACTTAGCAATTATTCATTTAAATTTCTACACATATTTTTTTATTTGTTTCAATTATTACACATACACTTTTTAATCAGTTTTAATTTTTATAATTTTGGAATAAAATCTCCAAAACGAATTAAAAAGTACATATGTATAAAAACTAAAACAAATAGTTTTTAAATTAAAAACCTAAAATGTAAAAAAAAAAAACTAAAAGACTTAAATGTATTTTTTGTCTTTATAAGTTAGCATTTTTTATTTGTGTTATGTAAGTTCTTTTTTTTATATTTATTTTTAGTCTTTTGTAAGTTCACTTTTTTTTAATTTTAGTCTATGTTCATTTTTATTTTATATTTAATCTTTGTAAGTTTATGTTTTTTTTAAATTTTAATCCCTTTAAAATTATTTTTTTTTCATCTATAATTTTCATAAATTCACACATACAAAGACCAAATTTGAAAAAAAAATACAAATTTATAAAGATTAAATGAGTAGAATATCTTACATTAATCAAAATTGAAAAAATATAAATTTTAAGGAATTAAGATTAGAAAATAAACTTATCGGAATTAAAAGTAAAAAAACACTGACTTAAAACAAAAATATATTCTAGACAAACTAAAATGTTAAGCTCGTGCATGAATGAAATGCTTAATTAAACCATAAATTATTAATAGTGTTGAAAAAAATGCTAAACTAAACCAAAATGACTAACCATGCAGCGTAGGAATGATGTGTGATTGTTTCAGTTCAAGAGGATACCTTTGCTCTATAAAAAAAGAAATGACTAACTTAAGTAAGAATTTGAACCCCAAAAAAGAAAAATGAATTAATCCATATATGATGTAAGTAGTGTTTGCGACGCAGGGTCTAAGCCAGGGTACTTTGATGCGGCGCGGGGTTTAGACTTGAGTGTGCATTCTGAGAAAAGAGAAGAGAAGATGGGGAAGAAGACGAAGAAACCCGGCAAAGGTAAAGAGAAAACCGAGAGAAAAACCGCGAGAGCAGAAGAGAAAAAAGCTCGCAGGGAAACCAAGAAGCTCTCTCCCGAAGACGACATCGACGCCATTTTGGTATGCTTTTGCTACTCTCTAATCTATCTCCGATCACATTTCCCTTTCATTTCCATTTCACTTTCACGAAGTAATAAGTAAGCAAAAACCTATAAACAAAACAATGAAACTTGTTTTTGACACAGTTGAGCATTCAAAAAGAGGAAGCTAAGAAGAAGGATGTCCAAGTCGACGACAACGTTCCCGCGCCTTCTCCTCGCTCCAACTGCTCGGTAACTAACGCCGTTAACTTCACTCACTCACTCACTTATTCACTCGCATCTCACCGTTGCGTTGCGTTTTCCGTTTTCCGTTTTTTTCTTTATCGGCAAATGTTAGTTGTTAGTATTGCGTTTTCCGTTTCTTGATGCATCGTTTTGCAGCTCACTGTCAATCCATTGAAGGAGACCGAGTTGATTCTCTACGGCGGCGAATTCTACAACGGAAACAAGGTTACGAGTTTGAACTTTGAACTCAAACGTGATTGCGTTTATTTGTTGATTGAGTGATGTGATGTCTGAGTGAATTGGTTTTGCCGCAATGTGAATTTCTGCAGACGTTCGTGTATGGCGATCTCTTCCGGTATGATGTGGAGAAGCTGGAATGGAAATTGGTTTCGAGTCCTAACAGTCCTCCTCCTCGCAGTGCTCATCAAGCCGTTGCGTGGAAGAATTATGTTTATATTTTTGGTAATTCACTTTACTTTGGTGTTCAAGTTTAGCTGAGCCGAATGGCGATGTGTGAACCATGTAACCAATCTCAATTAGTGGGATAAGGCTTTAGGTATGTTTGAATTTCCGTTTAAAACATCGTCGAATGCCAATTCAAACTTTTTGTTCAGTCGTGTTCAGGGGCCTTGGAACATACCAAAACATAAAAACAAACACACACCTTGTTTTTTTCGTTGTTGATAACTGAGTTTACTAGCTTTTGCTTGCTGCCCACTGTTGAAAATTTTGTGTGGTGATTGTTATTTTACTTTTGTTTGTGCTTTAGGTGGTGAGTTTACGTCTCCAAACCAAGAGCGGTTTCATCACTACAAGGTTAAGCTCACATTGCCTTGCTTTTGATATGTGACGAGATTACAAGAATGTGGTTTGGTGTATTGGATTTTGACTATTTGGTTATGTTGTTTTTTGAATTTTGATTTGTTTAGGATTTTTGGATGTTGGACCTGAAAACAAATCAGTGGGAGCAGCTTAATTTGAAAGGGTGCCCCAGTCCACGTTCAGGACATCGAATGGTATGTTCAGGTTCATGAGAAGTGATACACTCATTCATTTACTAGTAAGGGTGTCAGATTATTGAATCTTTTATCAAACAGGTTTTTGGTATGTTTGTTTCTGAAAATGCATGCTATTGTCCGGATTGCATTGCAAATGTGAAAATAGAATCACAACTGATAACATAGCATGTTTACTGTTCTGTTAGAACATCAAAATTAGATGATCCACATCACAGCTTGATTTGGTTCATTTCAATATAATATTCCCATTTTGAGAGTGCAGTACAGTCATGTCAGAAATTAAATAACAAGAACAATTTATTATCTTGTTGCTGAAGCTGATTTAATTACTAATATCCTTGTTGTTGAAGTAACAATTACCCAATAAATTGTGCAAGATACTGCTCTTGGGAATACAGATCTTTTGTGCTGTTTGGTCTTAAACAGCTGCTAGGTTGGATTACTTGCATATCTCAATTCTTGTTCGACTGCCCCCATTTAATGGATGACAGAACACATTAATTAATTGACTTTTTTGAATCATCAATCATCATATTGTTTGCACTTGTTACTAGATTGCATGCTCCTGACATATAGAATATCCATTCTTTCTGTGTCTGACTGCAGTATCTTAGAGCCTATTTCATGCATCTTATTTTGCATACTTTAAAGATGGTTGCTTTGTTCATTCTAATTGCTAAAAGCCTGAAACCTTGCAATATTCTCCATTGCTCTTTTTTTCATTTGAATTTCTTAGTTTTTTTACAGAGAAATCCATGGCATGTCCACTCCAACTTGTTTGTGCTCGTGAAATTTTGTTCTTGTTGGTATGTTTAGGAACCTGTTTGTGATATCATAGTTACGAATATTTATTTTAGTAGTTAATCACCGTGTGCCCTCCCAATATCATATGCATATTAATCCAGTTTTTTTTTTCTTCATCATATATTTGTTTGTTCTTATGCTTTATTTTGGTTAATTAACAGGTATTGTACAAGCACAAGATTATTCTTTTTGGTGGCTTCTATGACACTCTTAGAGAAGTGAGGTTGTTAATGCTGCTTACTTTTATTGTTGATAATTTTTTATTGTCCATAATTGTGTTATTTATATGTGTGTGATTTTCTTTCCCATATTAAAAAAATAAAAAACTCCGCAGCAGATGGAAAGCTTATTGTAGCTAATAGTTAAATTAAAATGTTCTGGTTTTGAAAAATGAGTTCTAGTATATAATATCCATGATTCAACATAAATCTAATTAAGTCTACAGGCAATTGAATTCAGGGAGAAGCAGAATTTCAGCTTCAAATAAACTCAAGTTACAGGATTTCTTTGGATTTTTTCTCTGCTTGAAAATGCATTAGTATATACTATATTGCATGTCAACATCAATTTCTTTGTGAAAAGGGTCAAGATGGAAATTCCAATGTAACCCCGTTGCACGTGAAGCAAGTAGAAATGAGGAAGGTGTAAGGTATCATTTCTGTTAGAGGAAATATTTAAAAGCAGAGTAAAGGAGGGAAAAGTGGCAGAAATGGAGAATAGTTGGTTATGAGTGGGGTAGGTCTCTCAGGCTGGGGGCTCAATCTCTGGTAATAAATTTCATTTCTATTCCAAGAAAATCCTTAATCACTGTTCTGGAGATAGCAAGACAGATTATACCCAACCAGATTCTCTGTTTTATTACCCTTTTTATTCATTTCTTTAGTTCTGTTCACTGATTCTTATCAGGTTACTTTCTTTGCTTGCTATAACTTCAAAGTTTTGTCTTGAACACTTTAATATCAATATACTAATGTGGTAATTTTCAAATATTAAACTATTTTTTGCCTTTTCAGTGGTCCATAAGTAATGTAATGAAGAGTTACACCATACACAGTATCATTGAATAGTTGCATGAAGTTGTTTTGTGAAATCACATGTATTATGCCTTCTGAAATTTATCCACATTAGTTGATTTTATGGAGTTTTGAGAAAATTAAATTCATGTTTTGTGTTTTAATCATCACATACAGATGGAGGATGAATCAGTATTCAGAAACTTTTGGTATCATGGTTGTGTAAATATTGAATGTTATTGACCCTATAAATTTTAAATTTTGCATCTGATGTTCTTTGTGCATAAACATAAACAAAGTTCTTTAGATTATTTACCAAGAGAGACCAGTCATTGGTATTGATTCACTCAATAGCATTTCTTTGCCAGGTTAAGACCTTCTAATTGATTATGCAGGTATTACAGTGATCTATTTGTATTTGACCTTGATCAATTTAAGGTAAATATATCTAAATATCAGTTATTATGTTAATATGCTATTTACTATTCAAATTCAGCACCAAAACATCAGGCTGTTTGATTTAATGTAATAATGTTGATTTTGTGTTCATTAATTTTGATTAATGCCAATGTTTTTTTGTGTTATAGTGGCAAGAAATAAAGCCTAAGCCTGGAGCAATGTGGCCAACTGCACGTAGTGGTTTTCAATTATTTGTTTACCTAGATGACGTGAGTAAAATACTGATCCCCTTTACATGAAGCTAATTTTTGTTTTAAATTACTTGTATTTATGTGTTAGAACTGGTATAAAAAGCAGCAAGAAAGATTGAATTTTATTGACTGAAAAATTGGGAAAATTTCCCTAGAAAAGTCTAGATCCATTCCTTATGCAACTCTACATTCACCATAAGTCCCTAAATTGCTGAACTTCAAGGGTCTGCACCTCCCAATGCCCAAAGGCTCCAATTCTCTCAAATTTTGACAAGAGATCTCTCTTTCCACCTCCCCTCTTATTTATAGGCAATATGCCTTATTTCATTAACCGACTATCCTAACTATCTAATGTAACTAACTAATGAGTATCTATCATTATGTTTATTACTAAAGTTTTCCCCTATGTACTATGTGATTAATTTGTGTGGCTCTACAAAGTAGGTTTGAAGTTCAGAATATTCTTCTTAACAGAGTTCCTTTCACCTTGCAGATTTTTTTGTATGGTGGCTATTCAAAAGAAGTTTCATCTGATAAGAGCAACTCTGAGAAAGGAATTGTTCATTCAGATATGTGGTCCCTTGATCCTAAGACTTGGGAATGGAACAAGGTACTTTGGAGTTAAGTTTAATATTGAGTGAATTTGTATATTTCTCTTCTTAGGGAAGTTTGAGCTTCCTTATATATTATAGTTTTGCCTTGCCCACTAAATAAAGTGACTCTAGTCAGTGTTCAATAGCAGTACAAACTTCTTTGTTTATGCTTCAATTTGATTATGCAATATTTTTCTCTTAAATTTGCTTCTCTGTCCCTTCCCCTCATAGGCTCATACACACCCCATGACACACTGAAAACAGTGCATTTTATTATCTTTTTGTACAACTGATTTTTTTTTCCATCATCTTTTCCCCCTTCATGACAGGTTAAGAAAAATGGAATGCCTCCTGGTCCTCGTGCTGGGTTTTCCATGTGTGTTCATAAGAGGAGGGCTCTGCTATTTGGTGGTGTTGTGGATATAGAAGTTGAAGGTTAGCTTTTGTTTTACATGATTATTATTTTTGCAATTTGTGACACAGCTTATATTTTTAAAGCAAGTGATTGGGAAGTCATCTCTGACCTAATGCTTGTAAACAATTAATAAGATCAGACAGTCAGCTCAAATTCTCTTTTGAGGGGGTGTATTTCATTGTTTATGCTTGTTGTGAGGTTAGTATCCTAATGATAAGACTTCACCTAAATTAAAGGTTTACCGTAGGAGAACATTGGCTTGTGTTGAATTAATTGAGAAAGAGGAGTCACGTGCGCATGCTGACTGAGCAGAGGAGAGTGTGGAAAGAAAAGCATGACTAAGGATATGGTTACTGATTCTGTTACGTTGGTAAAAGGTGGGCAGGTAGTGCGCGCACCTAGTGAGTATATCAGTGAGGTACTATTGTTCAAAGTGGGGGACTTTTTGGATGTTTGGGAATATTTGGGCACCTTTCTTGGGTGAATTGGGAGAGGCTAGAAGCTCTATAATTCTTCTAGACTATCTTATCGTATACTGCATTTATCTTTATCCATTGTTGTTTTAATTCTGTATTGAAGGTGGAAGTAATAGACATTTAATATCATTTGAGAATTATATACCATTTGATTACTCTTTGAGTGTTGTTATTGTGAATTGCTGAACCTTCCAGTTAGAGGAATTTCGGTTCCTTACACCTAATTACACCAAAACTTGCAGGTGATGTAATGATGAGCTTGTTTTTGAATGAGCTTTATGGCTTTCAGTTAGACACCAATCGCTGGTGAGTCCCACATTCCATTGGTGCTAAATATGTCATATTCTAAAGTTGCCATCTATGAACTGAATTCTTCCATTGACTTTTGATTCTAAGTCATTGTAATTTTGCATTTTGCTCTGTAATTGGTTGTTTTCTGCGTATAGTGGTTAGAGCATAGGTGTGCTATTATATTTAATGCTTCTTGATTTACTTATTTAATCTTGTTTTGGTAATAGGTATCCTCTGGAGTTAAGAAAGGAGAAGTCGACTAAAGATAAGGTATATTGGATGTCATGCAAACATGCTACGGATCTCATGAAAATTTTCCCCATTTTAAAACTCATCCTATGGACTATTCTGCGTGTTATATTTCTTCTTAATTAAATGGCTTTTGCAGTTAAAAAAAATTGAACAAAATGGTCCTGATGATGTCAACAAGAAGATAAATCCAGCATGTGCAACAAGAGAAGAAACTGAGGAGTCAGATGATGAAGAAAACAGCATTGATTATATATCCAAGAATATAGCATCAAACATGTCTATTGATGATGATGAAACACTTACCAAATCCGAAGGACAGCCCAAGGAATCCAGTGCTAAATTGGACCTTCAAAGTTCTTTGCCTGAGGTTGTCTTTTTAGACCATCTTATGATACTACTCCTATTTTTACCCAAATATTGATTAATGAGTTTTTTCTCTCCAAATTTGTAGGTAGTGAAGCCCTGTGGACGTATTAATGCCTGCATGGCCGTTGGAAGAGATACATTATATATATATGGTGGCATGATGGAGATTAAAGATCAAGAAATCACTCTTGATGATTTGTATTCTTTGAACCTTAGCAAACTTGATGAATGGAAGTGCATTATACCGGTTTGCTATTTTTTCTCTAGTTAACTAGCTTTTTACCAATACATGCATATGTTCTATACCATAGTTATCAATCATGAATAGTGGTGTAGTAGCAGCAGACTCCAAAAATGCTATAGCGGTATAGCCCATAGTGGGATGACCGCTACTTTCAAACATTTTATACAGTTTATATAATTTATACTAAATACATGTAAATGCTCAAAATTTAAAATAAAAAAAATCAATACTAAAAAATATTGACACATTTATAATTAACAAAAAAAGGTTATAGGCTTAGCTCTTAAGCAAACATACAAGTAAATAGTAACAAAGGATACCATATCTAACTAAAGGGACAGAAACAAAATTAGTGAATGAGTTTGGGTCTTTGGGAGATAGATAACCAAAAAAATACATCAGAGACTTGGACTAGAGAGACAATAAACAGAGAACATAGACTGATGGAGCCGAGAGAACAAAAAAAAAATAGAAAGGAAAAAAATCACATTAGAGAGACAAAAACACAACTCAGGTTAATAGAAGACAGAGATTGATGAGCATAAGAGAACACTGAGAACAAGATTACAAGAAAAAAAACTGAGAATGAGAATGGGAGAAGTAAAAAAGCTGCTAGACTGAAACAAGTGAGCCATGATAGTTATGTACTTTGAAAGGATTTTCTACAAGCTGAAACCCTTTTTAACCAAAATTACCTCCATAAAATGCCCCTCTAACTAAGGATTTGGGAGGCTATTCTCAGGATTTTGGACTCCACCAGCATAATGGTGCTATAGCACCATGAATGCTGCTATGCTATTACTGCCACTACGACCCGCTACAGTGAAGTGTAATGCTATGGCAGTGCGTATAGTGGTCAGGGGCAGCACTATTGACAACCTGCTCTATTCTATAGATTCAAAGTAATAATATTATACATCTAGGAAATCAGATATACCCAAATATTAACACTCTCTAAAGGTGCTGTTAGTTGTAGGACATGGCCCTAGTATTCCTGAGTTGGTAATCATAGCACTGGGCAGATTTTGTGCTTGTTGCTGATGCTGATATTGCTGAAACTGCTGAGGAAATTGCCCTTGCTTTGACACCATTCCCCATGAGTTGACAGAGGAGAAATTGTTAGGCTGATAAGCTCCATAATTTTGTGGTACTGAATTCCAATTGCTAGGGTTCGAAGAAGGCTGAAACCCTTGAAAGTTGGGAGGCACTGAGGTTGATAGTTCTGATCATATCGATGATAGCAGTCAGAGGCAGGATGTCCAAGTTTGTAGCAAACTTGACGTTGCACATTGGGATAACGACCACTGCGATCATGACCACGTCCATTCCGACCGCCGTGACCACGTCCAGAACCACGATACCCAGAATATGAGTTGTAGTTCGAATTCGCATTTTCAGATGCAACATTTGCTTGAGCAGAAGACGACTGTTGCTGTTGCGACTTCGAGGAGGGAATTTACGTTAGATTGAGTGAAGCGATTTCAGACGCAAGCTTCTTCTGCGATTTTTCCAATTGCATCTCATGCACAAGAAGAAGAGCTTCCACTTCCTCAATTTGCATCGGTTGAAATTTGCTCTCAATAACGGAAATCACAGAATTGTAGTCAGAAGGCAAACATTTAAGGATGACATCAACATGTTGCTCTGGTGTAATTGGATCTCCGACAGAAGCTAGCGCATCTGCTAGGGCTTTGATGCATAAGAGGAATTCTGAAACAGTTTTGCTATTAAGAGTAGTGGACCGCAATTCTGCACGAAATTGACGAGCTCTTGCTTGAGTTAGCTACTGAAAGTGATGATGAATCTTTTCCCAGACTTGAAAGGAGTGAACAGATCCTAGAACACGCGATAGAATCGAGCTGGAGAGAGTTGATTGTGGCCATGTTAGGAGCATCTGATCTTATATTTCCCATGCAGCGTACACAGGATTCACATTGCTAGAGTTTTGATCTGCTTCATTTGCATATCGAAGAGGAATATTCGGACACACCAAGCAACGGTGTAGTTGATGCAAATTGATCACTGGTTCTACTTGTTGCTTCCACAGCAAGAAGTTCGAATCAGTGAGCTTCTCAGAAATCAAGTGCGAGAATGCTGAAGATTAAGAGAAAGAAGGTGTAGCAGAAGGAGGAGGAGGAGGAGGAGATTCTGCCATCGAAGGATCTTTTTGGTTCTGGATACCGAATTAGAAAGGGATAATCAATGGATACTTGGAGGTGGAAGGCCGATTTGAGCAGAAGATATACAGTGGGGAGTTCTTATAGATCCATCAACATGGATACATAAGTATGACCCAAGAGGATGTGTTCATTGATCTTTGGAAAATAAAAATACCCAGTAAAGCAGGATGCTTCGCTTGGAGACTGATTAGGGACAGATTGCCTACCAAGGTGAATTTGAGTAGAAGAAATTTGGAGCTTAACGATACCTTTTGCCCATTCTGCAGGAACATGGATGAGGATGCGGCCCATTTATTCTTTAGTTGTGATAGAATTAGGCCGCTTTGGTGGGAATCATTGTCATGGTGAAATATAACAAGTGTTTCTTCCGTAACACCAAAAGAACACTTCAGCCAACATTCCTTCTACTGCCACAACGGGACTAGTTTGCTGAGATGGCAGATTTGGTGGATTGCCTTGACTTGGACTATTTGCTGCCATAGAAACCGAATCATTTTTCGCAACGAGAGCTTTAATCGTCATAAACTTATGGACGATGCGCTTTTTCTCTGCTGGTCGTGGCTCAAAAATTTGGAAAAAGATTTGACTTTCCTTTTCATTTTTGGTCTACTAATTTGGGGGACGCTTTTGTAATCAGGGGAGGGCCGAGCATGTAGTTGGTCTTTTCCTAATTTCGGGGGGTTACTTCTATACAGTCAGACTTTTGGCATCCTAATTCATGTTTTATCCATGTATTAGGCTGCCATAGGTCTGTACTTTGTCACTTAGTTCGTATATGTATTAGTACTTCTTGTACTTTGTTTCCTCTTATATATATATTATCTTTGCTGATAAAAAAAAATAAAGGGATAATCGAAAAGAGAAAGAGAGAGAGAAGAGAGAAGAGACAGAGAGAGAGAATTTGTGAGACTTATGAATTCTGATATTATTATTCCCAACTGTTTTCAGTTACACTGTAGTTTATATAGAACTGTGAGACTTGCAGAGCAGGCTACACAAACTTGTAGAAGAAGATCCTAAGGCTTGCACAACAAGCTTCTAGTTAGTTAGGTCCCAGCTGTCAAGGACAGCTGGATAACTAACTTACATACTCTGAACCGAGTACAACACTCACATATCTTCTGACTAAATATCAAATTGTTGTTCTATTTTAGGAGCTCTGTCTCTGTATATATCTCTCTCACGAGAAATGGTTAAGCAAGAAATCATTTCTGAGTTTGTTGGCTGAATGTTTGTGCCTTACCTAGTTCCAAGAGTCCAGGACACCTCATTACTTGCAATGCACTAAGTATCATTAAGATAGTCACCAAACTAAATAGGTGCTACTGATTAGATCTATCAGATTACAATGATTTTCGACAAAGCTATATCATGCAAACTTAATTTTTATTGATAATTTGTCTCATTCACAATATAACTACTGAAGGAAGAGATGCTTTTTCGGTTTTCCCCCTCAATTAATTAGGGAATATATCTCGGAATTTAATTACAAATCATAATGTGAACTGGGTGACTATCTTCTGATTACAATGCGGAATGTACAAAGACTAGGTCCCTGAATATGAGCTATGCTGAATCGATGCTGTTAATATAACTTTTGTTGATTCAATTTCAGCTTATTTAATCTAAGAATATATTGTGATTGTAATTTCCTAATTATATATACATTTTTACTTTATTTGCTACAACCTGACTTAGCTTTTCTTCAACCCAGGCGTCAGAATCTGAATGGGTGGAAGCTTCAGATGATGATGAAGAAAATGAAGATGATGATGAAGATGAATCTAACGGTGATGGTTCAACTGATGAGGATGAAGATGATGAGGAAGAGGAGGAGGAAGAGGTACAGATTCTAACTTTGTAATTCAAACAAGAAAAAAATGAATGAATTATTCCCTCCTCTCCTATGTTTTACTGTTATGTCACATACTGAGAACCTAGTCAAAACCCTCATTTTGGCTACAATCAACCTCAAAATAGTATTAGGCCTTAGTACCTTGTGTATGTCATTCCCTTATTTAGATTACAGAAAAGGGGGGAAACCATTTATTTGGTGTAAGCTGAAATACTGAAATTAAGGCTCAAATGGCTAGGAGCCAAATTGACTCTTTAGTGCAAGCGTGCAACTTTTGCAAATGAAGTGTTCTCCCCCTTTTTTCGATATACAAGGTTGAACAAGGGTAAAACTGACATTTGACCACACAACATCCATGATCCAACATCTTTTGTTAATGAATATATAAGTGTGATAGCATTGAGTTAGTTGTAGTTTAGTAACTAGTAATTGTATAAGAAGATTTTAGGTTTAATAATAAAGGGGACATCTGTGTAGTAAATGCAAAATACATGGGAAGGGAAAATAGTTTATTAAATTTAACACGGGGACAGAATAAACTATCTTTTTGGAATTCTGCTTCGTTACTTTTTCCTTTCATTATTTCAATTCACTTGTGAGTTGTTGATTTCTTTCTCTCTTTTTTTTTGGATATTTTAAAGTCAGCCTATTTTCCATGGAAAGATGTGTAATGAGAACAAAAGGGGTTCTTTCTAAGAAACTTTGTTTTTTGCTACATGTTATCATATCCTTTACAGTAAATAATATTTTGATGGACAAAAAATAAACTTGTTGAACCAGTAACCTGTGACATGATATTTGCCCTTGCCAAAAGTTGTAATCCGTGATAAACATTAAGCATTTCTTAGGTATTTTTCCTAAACATGCAATTGCTATTCCACACAGATAATGTTCAAACATATATGGGTGATCAACTCTCCATAACCAGAAAGTTTATTTTTCTCCAAAGCAAGGTTTCCTACATTATTAATTTGGCTTTACCTTTTGGTCACTAGGCTCAGAATGCATCAGTTCAGGTGGTAGATGCCGTTGCTTTAATCAAAGGGGTGGGAAAGAATCTGCGGAGGAAACAAAGGAGGTCACGGATAGAGCAGATTAGAGCTAGTCTTGGCTTGTCAGATTCACAGAGAACACCATCGGTAATATATTGATATTTATTAAAAACATTTTAGACTGTTGATAAAACATTAAAACTAGTGAACATATTTTTTTTTTAAAAAAAAGCTTATGATTTCTTGTACTAGTACACCTTTGTTGATTGATTTTATCAGGTTGTCATTGTGCCTTTGAAAGCATCTCTGGGCGTTCAATTAGTATTTTTTTTATCCCACTGTTTTCTTAATTTGATTCTTGTTGCATCCAAAGCCAGGAGAATCCTTGAGGGATTTCTACAGGCGTACAAATATGTATTGGCAAATGGCAGCCCATGAACATACTCAACACACTGGAAAAGTAGGTTTTCTCTTTTCTTTCTCTAGTTATATGATTCTCTTATAACTTCCCTTGTAAAATCATATTATCTTTAGTAATTTGATTTGTTTTATGAACCTAGGAAAGAGACATGAAAAATTTATAGAAACAAGCAATGAAAATGAACAATTTTATTGAGCGCATGAGAAGAGGAGAAAGATTTTTTCTTCAAGTTACCCCTTAATGGAGTTGAGAGAAAAGAAGAGAAAACTGAGATAGAGAAATCTTGTATTATTCAACCCAACTGAAAAGTTGTTACAAGACAGTTTATATAGACAGTTATGCTAACTGTCAACTAACTCTAACAAACTTGAGTTAGTTAACATACAATAGAAAGAGAACTTACTACTAACAATAGCGAGGATCCAGAATACAACAGAAAGAGTAAAAAACACAAGGAGTAAAGGATACTCTTATACTCCCCTGCAAGCTCAAGAGGGGTTGGAAGGTTGTCTTTCAACCACTTTGAGCTTGGACCTAAAAGAAATAAAGGAAGAAGGAGACAAAGCTTTGGTCAGAACATCTGCAATCTGATCCATAGCAGGAACATGAACAACATCTAGCTTCTTGTTCAAAACTTTATCTTGGACAAAAAACAAATCCAGCTCCATATGCTTGGTTCTAGAGTGTAAAACAGGATTGTGAGCTAATGAGACAGTGCTGGTGTTGTCACAGAGAATGAGAGGTGTAGAGTGAGCAACTTGAAGTTCAGACAGCAAGGACTGAATCCAAGTGACCTCTGCTGCAATAAGAGCCATGCTTTTGTATTCTGCCTCAGTGCTGGATCTGGCCACAACAGACTGTTTCTTGGACCACCAAGAAATGAGATTGGGTCCAAGAAAAATAGCAGCACCAGAGGTGGACCTCCTTTCATCAGGATCAGAGGCCCAGTCAGCGTCACAGTAAGCATGAAGAGGAAAGGGATGTTGGAGAAGCTGCCTGAAAACGTAATCCCCAAGAGATAGTACCCTTGAGGTACCTCAGAATACGCTTTACAGCCAGCCAGTGCTATTCAGAAGGCTTGGACATGAACTGGCAGACATTGTTAACAGAGAAACAAATCTCAGGTCTTGTAATAGTAGCATACTGCAAAGCCCCAACTATTGACCTGTATAAGGTAGGATTAGAGAAATCTGGAGAGCTGGGCTTGGTTAACTTGCAGCCTCCAACCATAGGAGAAGAGATGGGATTAGACTCATCCATTTTAGTCTTGGCCAAGAGATCTCTAATGTATTTTGATCGAGTCAGAATGATGGATCCATCTGGTTGCCTTTGCATTTCTATTCCCAAAAAATAATCTAAATCACCAAGATCTGAGAGAGAAGACAAAATTGAGTTGAGCAACGAGTGAATGAGTTTTGTGTTATTTCCAGTGATGATAATGTGATCTACATAGACTAATATATAGACAACAGCAGCATTTTCTGAAAAAACAAGGAGTGAAGGATGACAGTTGCTGGAAGAAAAATTGAAGTTGAGAAGAGTAGCTTTAAGTTTGTCAAACCAGTCCCTAGGGGCCTGCTTAAGACCATAAATAGCTTTGTGTAACCTGCACACTTGATGCTTGTTAGAAGACACAAATCCTGGGGTTTGGGACATGTATACCTCTTCTTCAAGAATGCCATTGAGGAAGGGATTGTTGACATCAAGCTGCTGAAGGAGCCAGTTGTTAGAAATGGCAAGAGAGAGTACAAGTCTGACAGTTACTGGCTTTATTACAGGGGAAAAGGTCTCCTTGTAATCAAAGCCTAACTGCTGGTGGAAGCCCTTGGCAACAAGCCTGACTTTGTACTTGTTGACTGAACCATTAGGATTCTCCTTCACTCTAAAAACCCACTTACATCCTATAGTAGTTCTACAGGGTGGGAGATCAACCAGAGACAAAGTGGCATTCTTGATTAAAGCTGCATATTCAGTTTGCATGGCTGAGAGCCAGGAGGGATCATTCAAAGCTGCTTTAGTGGACTTAGGTTCAAGATGGGCAAGGAGAAGGGTAGGGTTAATTCTAGGTTTGAAAATTCCAGATTTTGCACGAGTGCACGTGGGATGAAGTATTGGTAGTGAGGGACTGAGTATCAGGAATAGTGTCAGGTGAGGGAAGGTTATCGGTTTGAGGCTGGTCAGTATTGGTAGTGAGGGACTGAGTATCAGGATTAGTGGATGAAGTGGTTGGTTGTGGGTTGGACAAATCTGGAGAAGTGGATGGTGAAGGTGTAGTATGGCTAGTGACATTAGTGGCAGATGCAGGTTGGGTGGTAGACAGAACAGGGAGGATTGAGGTAGGGTCAGGAACCTCAGGTAATTAAAGAAGGTTCAGGAAAAAGGTTAGGTTAGGGAAAACTGTTTTCATTGAAAGTTATATCTTTAGAGATATAGAGTCTACCATCGGCAACAAGACATTTGTAACCTGTGTGAAGGAAAATATCCTAAAAACACACATTCTTGAGATCTGAACTGTAGCCTGTGCTTGTTGTAGGGCCTTAGTAAAGGGAAACAAGAGCAACCAAATACCCTTAAAAAGGAGTAATCTGGCTGTTTGTTAAACAACTTTTGATAAGGAACCTCATTACCAATAGCAGATGAAGGCAATCTGTTGATGAGATAGACACTGGAAATAAAAGCATAGTGAAGAGGCAGCTTAGCTTGAGACATCAAAGTAATGCCAAGCTCCACTATGTGTCTGTGTTTGCATTCCACTACTCCATTCTGATGATGAGTGTGGGGACAGATCATAGTTATCAATCGCGGTTGGAGCGGCGGCGATAGCGGCGGAGTGGTGTGGAGCGGGCCTTCACCGCTACAATAGGTAGTGTTGCGGTGCGGTTACAGATTGCGGACGTCGCAAGCGCGACGTGGGATTTGCGGAGCGGCCGCGATTGCGGAGGGAGCGGGCGCGACGTTGTTTTCTTCCTTCTCCGGCGGCCCTTTCTTCTTCTCTGGCAGCCACCACACTCTTCCGAAAACCGCTGCAACTTTGGAGGTCACTAATTTGGATGAAAACAGCTTATAAGAACTGTAATGGAAACTAGAAAGAAAATCAGCGCAGCAGCGAAGAGAAGGAGAGAGAAGGAGGCAGCAACGAAGAGAAGAAGACAGATAATATGCTAGGTTTATATTATTTGGGCCTAATTTGCTTTCTGTACCCACTTTTTTTCTTTCTGTAGTTTCATATTACATTTTTTTTAATGGACTTTTAAGTTTTAATTTAGATAGTTGCTATTTACAGTCTTTTTTTATTATTAATACACTTTACTTATTTTATGATGACTAAGTAATATATTTTGCTTAAGAATTTTTATTGTTAATGATAATTAGTGTATGAATTTTTAGTTATATTTCTCTTTTTCAGCTTATATATTTTTATTATAAATTTTTTAATACATATATAAAAACATTAGAATAGCGGTCATCCCGCTACCGCTATCCCGCTATCCCAGTTTTGAGGCTCGGCCGCTCCGCTCCGCTATCTGGGATTGATAACTATGGGACAGATCAGATGAGTGTATGTTGAATGCCATGTTCCTCCAAAAACCTAGGAAAGGGTCTGAACTTCCCTCCCCAATTTGACTAAACAGCTTTGATAGAATAATTAAACTGATTTGAAACCATAGTTTTAAACAGTTTAAAAGTTTCCAAGGCAACAGATTTATTTTTAAGCAAGTAAAACCAAGTGAATCTGGTATTAGCATTCACAAAAGTAACATAATACCTAACACCTGAAGGAGATGGAAATGGTGCAGCACCCCAAAGCTCAGTAAAAATAAGATCAAAAGGTTTTTTGTAGACTGAGAGAACTAGAGGAAGGGAGTCTGTGAGACTTCCCAATACAACAATGATTACAAAAATCTAAAGAGTGAAATTCAATGTGGAGAGAATTTTAGTATTTAATAAGTTTTTTTCCTGGTCATATCAATAAGGTCATGAAATTTCGATTGGATAGAGTATTTTCTTCGATGAATTTTTTTCTACGTTTACGAATTTATTTATTTTTATTAATATTGGGAAGATTACAAAGTCTAAACACAGTTTTCATGGCATCAACACTAGGGTGGCCAAGCCTAGAATGCCACAGGAAACTCAGTACTAACAACAGGATCAACAACAGCAGTACTATTTGAAGACACAACAGGAAACTCAGTACTACAAGTAGCTGTATTTACAACAGAAGTTTTTACAGCAGTATTGTTTAAAAGGGATGAATGAAAACTTTTTGAGGAAGACTTAGACTGAGGCAGGGAAGCAAAGAGCTGAGGAAACTGACAGAGGCCATCACTTCCCACAAATCCTTCTAGCAGAACCAACTTAGTATCATGTGATCTAACAAGACAAACAGATGAGTGGAACTCAAAATAAACATTATTGTCTTTACAAAATTGACTGTCACTAATGAGATTTTTTGTAATGGAGGGAACAAACAAAAGATTACTTAGAACAAGGGAAAACTGAGGGTTAAGACCATTTCCAATAGTTATTTGATCAGGTCCTTCAAAAGGTCTTACTTGCTGAATGTTCTGTGACATATTGGTCACATGGTGAGAAGCGCCAAAATCAGGATACAACTCTGAGAAGGTGACAGCAGAACTAGTCAGAAAAATCTGAGGAGAGTTGGTTACTAGTTTTGGAGCTTGAATAGCCTGTGGTGGAGGTTGAATGTAAGCATACTGGGGTTAAGCAGCGTACTGAACAGGTTTAGCATATTGAGAGGATGGAACCACATATTGAACAGGTTGTTTCTTGAATCTGTTGTGAGGGAAGAGCAGAAGTCCATTGAACAGAGGAAGCGGGTGGAGGAAGAGTTGGCACATAGTTCTCATCAAGACAATGATAACAGAACGATGCTCCATGTCCAGTCTTGTAACATATTTGGCACTGAACATTGGAGAAATGACCTCTACTGCCACTGCGTCCTGGACTGCAACCACCACGGCTACGACGGCCAAAGTTTCGACCACCATGACCACCGAAAAATCGATTTCCAGTATAATTGTCAGTGGAATTATCACCAGAAGTCTGAGAAGTCAAATTGACTTGTACTTGAGAATTAGGGTTCGCTATTTGGGCAGAATTAGGAGTAGAGGAATTCTCTAGAGACGAACTGCCAGAGGTACCTTAAGTAAGATTAATGGAACCTAGGGTTCACTTGCGAGATCTTTCAATGCGTGACTCATGCTCTAGCAAAATAGTTCTGGCTTCATCAATTGAGAGAGGATCAAATCTTGTACTGATCATCGAGATGGATGAGTCATACTCATCCAAAAGACCGTCAAAAATCAGATTCATATGTTCAAATGAAGACATCGATTCACCAATCGAAGTGAGTTCATTAACCAGATTTTGAACATAAAGAAGATAATCAGTGATGGAGCAATTACCAAGGGAGAGACATCGGAGTTCGTTGTGAAGCTGACAAACATGAGCCTAAGTAAGAGATTGAAAATGCGATTGAATACGGTCCCATAGCTGCCACAACGATTTGTAACCAATAACACGCGTAAGCATATCACCTGAAATGGTCAATTGGAGCCAAGCAAGAAGGAATTGGTCTTGTTCGTCCCAAATGCAATACACATCAGTAATTGTATCAGAATCGCGATCTTCGACAGAGGCATATTTCTGCGGAATCAATGGATTAACAAGAAAGTGACGAAGATGTTGACTCTTGATCACAGGCTCAACTTGTTGAAGCCATAGAAGATAATTTGTCACATGTAGTTTCTAAGAAATCGAATGCGAAAGCTGCTTTGAAGAAGTTGCCGACGAGGAAGACAACGGAGGGGAGGGAGGAGAAGCGAAAGCCACGAATGAAGGGTAGGTTTCGACCTAAGCTCTGAATACCATAATGGAGTTGAGAGAAAAGAAGAGAAAACTGAAATAGAGAAATCTTGTATTATTCAACCCAACTGAAAAGTTGTTACTATACAATTTATATAGACAATTATGCTAACTGTCAATCAACTCTAACAAACTTGAGTTAGTTAACATACAATAGAAAGAGAACTTACTACTAACCATAGTGAGGATCCAAAATACAACAGAAAGAGTAAAAAAAAACACTAGGAGTAAAGTATACTCTTATACCCCTTTAATATGAACTTTCTAATTCTCTAAATGAATCCTTCCATTTTTTTTTCCCTATTGATCTAACTGATCCCCTCTAGGGGAGGCCAAATTTTGTGATACGGAATGTAAATGAGTTATACCCTAAAACTGTCCTCTGTCAAGTTCCATCCACCAACTCATTTCTTTTTTCATATATACAAATTAATGTGTTCATATACTTACACACTAATGAATGCCTCATGTCTTTGGTAAAATTCTGCTGGGTCATAGGAACTCCGCAAGGATGGTTTTGATCTTGCTGAAGTTCGGTACAGGGAGCTAAAGCCTATTCTTGACGAGGTAATATTTTGTTACACTCATTTGTAGAGTATTTCTTCAATTTTGCACCGTCGCTGTTTTAAGTAAGTTCCGAGTTATTTTCTTTGGACACTGCAGCTAGCACTATTAGAAGCTGAGCAGAAAGCGGAGGAGGCCGAAGCACCAGAAGCTAGTGCAAAGAAAAGAGGAAAGAAGAAAACTAGAAGTTGATAATTTATTTAGCTTATACCTTTGGGTGCCGTAAAAAATGTAACATGCAATTTTGATTTAGTTTGATGTCATTATCTGCGAAGATTGTGCCAGGAATTTTGTGCACGTGTGTCGCATGGTCACGTTACATGTAATCAGTAACAAGAACACCCAAAGTTCAGTTACACTACATGAATTCCTTCCCCGAATAGAAAAGAGAAGAGTTAGAAGAGTTTGTATGGCGCCGAATTTATCTATGCCTGAGTGTATTTAATTTTTTTTTAGTTGTTTAATGGTCTTTTAAATCTGTGATACATTACACTTGTTCTCCCTCTATATCTCGAATTTATGTAATATTTCTATTGAAATTGAAATTGAGTATTAGCTATTAGCAGCTGTTCATTTTTGTGTTTATCATCAAATCATGATTACTATTGAACCCGACTTAATCTAATGATAAAATGCCGATTGGATGCTTTATCGATGCTCGAAAAATGCATGTTGAAGACGGGAATGTACAGTTGAGTATAAACGAAGTTATCGATATTAAATATTGCAAAGTTTAGTTGTTCTAGAAAAAATAAAGTGTTACAGTATTTTATAATAAAAAAGTTAAGTATTAATTATCTTTAGTAACTTCACTTCATGAAGCGAGAAAAAAATGACTCAATTGAATAGAATTATTTCTTAAAAGAAACTAATGATTTAATATTTTAAAATAGTGAAATTTATTATAAAAAAAAAAGTTGCTGATTTCTAATTGTTGGAACACACTGCATTGCCAAGTTCACGACCTCGCTCGCCACTTGCTTTTAATTATGTGAATAGTAGCATGTGCAACATGAAGAGAGAATTTATCCAAAAAAAAAGTATGAAGGGGAAGGAAACTAAGCACGTAAAAAGAAGAGCCTAACAAGGCCATTGCTTTCTGCTACATAACTGTATTTCATATATTCTTTCTCAAGTACTGACAAAAACAAAAGCTCATTGAAAAAAATTCCTTGGATTACCGTATCTTAAAAGAATAACCCACCGCAGTCTCTACACTCTCCAAGGGTCAAGACCACATACATCTAAGAACCTATTTATATGCATTAAAAGTATAAGGTTTAAATATTTGTTTTCCTGTATTTTAGCATTTTTATTTTTATCTTTAAAAAATCGTTTTAATACTTATAATATGTGTTTGTTTTATTTTCATTATTAAAACGTTTTAGATAGTATTTTTCATTGCTCAAAGTATATTTAATGTTTAAAATGTTATCTAAAAATGCTTTAAAAACAAAAAATAAAACAAATACATTTTATAAGAGTTAAAATAAAAAAAATAAAAATGAAAAAAAATATAAAATTGTAGGAAAAAAAATATTTAACCAAAGTATAAATACAAATTTCTTTGCGCATGCTAGGACTAGAATTTTATATAATGCCTTTTGAAAATTAAAGCTGCCTTATGTTTACAAAGATAAAAATCCAAAAAGGGTATTTTGGTATCAGCTGCACGCGTGGCTATGTTCTGCCTCTCTATTAGCAGTAGCCAGAAGCCAGTCCTCGAGTTGGAACAAAATTAAAGGTAAAAATTAGCGTATACATTCTTAAAAGTTGAAGCTTTATTTGCCAAAGTGGTATCTCACAAGTAACGAGAAAGAAGGATACTCCTAACTTTTTCACATAAACTATAAAAAGATCTTATTAATTAGGGTCTTGTCTTGAGAGATTATTTAAAGAATTAATAATAAATAAAACTTATTAATCACGTTTGAAATTTATTAAAAAAATCATAATAAAATATATTAATATAGGGGGAAAATTCCACTTTTAATCAATTAGAACTGGAATTTAAGAAAATAAAAAAAAAATGGGATGTTAAAACTTGTAAGTGTCATCTAGTGGTTAGGATCATGAAATTATGAATAAGAATAACTTAATTTACGAAAAAAAATATTTATTTACGATAGATACTTACTTAGAGATTTGTTTTTTATTTAATTGCTCATCCAAATTACGGAATTCGAACTCTTTCATTTGTATTATAATTTGTTTTTTTAATTGTGATTGATTATCATTGGGTAGCTCCCCTAAAAAAAAACATTGAATGGCTAAAATTGATTTAACTATGCAGTAAAAATGATTTAATTATGTGAACTGAAACTGATTGCCGGGAAAAGAAGAAAAAAGTATTTTAGATAACTCAAAAGCAATTGAAATAAACAATTTTAATGACAAGGGTTTAAAGGCTGAAAATACCCAATATTTTTTAATATTGTATGTAACTTTGAGTAGAGGATTATTATATTGATCAATGTTAACGATACTTTTTCTGACATTTTTTCTAATCCTCTCTTTTTAATACCTATTTTTTTATGGTTAAAATTTATTAAATATCATCAATTTTGATAAATTTCACTTTAAGAAGAAAAAATTATTAAATAAAAAATATTTTTAAAATTGATAATTTTCAACAAATTTTAACCAACTACGAAACTAGTATTAAAGAATAAAGTGTTTGTGACTAGCATTCCTCATATTTGTTTTCATGCATCATGCGTCTTGCTAAATTACTTCATACTTCTAAACACGCATGATAACCGTTCGAACTTGAGAGCATTTTCCTCCATCCCCTCTTTCCTCTTGAATTCTATATCACTCTCTTGTCATTTCCCGTGTATTTTGCCTCAACTAGATATATTTATGAATAAATCTTCACTTAAAGTTATATGAATTGATTATTTTAGTTCCCAAGTATATTAAAATTTTATTTAATATATGATTTTATAGAATGTTATTCAGGATAATTCTTTTTTTAATGGCCAAAAGCAATTTGAGAGTATAATAAAATTAATTTCAATTCATTCACAATTTTTTTTTATTTTTTCAAATAAAAATTTCTAAATATATTCATTACATGAAATAAAATAAAATTACTAAAACAAGTAAATATTATATATTAATAAAATCGTGATAGTTTAAAATATTTTAAAGCTTTATTCTTTAAATTTAATTTAGATTTCATAGTTTTTATTAAATTTCATCTTTAGTTAATTACATAAGTTTTAATTACAATAGTGTATTATTAAATATTATTTAATATATAATGATATTAATAAATTCAGTTTAAATAAGTTATTTTTATTTTCAAAAAATTTTATTCAACAAAAGTATAGAAGTTTTTAAATATTTTATTTTTTGTAATTAATGCTTAAACTTATTTAATTGATTTTATATATATCAAAAATTTATTCGTAAATCATATTTAAATTTATTTTTTTATCAATTAAAATAATTCTTTATTTTAAATTTAAAATAAATTTATGTATTTAATACTATTAGATATTTTTGTTATAATTAAAATAAATTTATGTTGCTTAAGTTAATTTTACATAATTGTAACAAAAAACTAATTTTATTTTTATCAATATATTCTTCTATTGAATGAGGTTTTTAGTTTAATTTAATTTAATTCCTTAAAAAAATAGGTAACTTTTATATTTAAAGGAGTTTTAAGACTAAAAAAATGAAAATGATCAAATGACTTTTACTTTAGGCTTAATTATATAATTAGTCCTTTAATTATATTTTAAAGTTTAATTTTGTTTCTTAATTATTAAAAGGTTTAGTTTGATTTATCAATTGTTTAAAATGAAATAATTACACCATTTTGGTCTATTAATTATTTGACAAAAATTGATACTTTTTGTATTAGCTGTGACAATAAATGTAAAGCATATTTTTTAAATCGGGTGCTTCAAAATCAATGTAGTCCTCAAGTGTTTATTTCAATTGAGATTTTTACATCAGTTGACAAGCAGCCGATTTAAGAAATACAATTTACATATGTTTTACATAATTTGTGTTGACAACCAATAAAAAAGTATAACTTTTGGTCAAATAATTAACATATCTAATGAAAAGAGTATAATTATTTTATTTTAAATGATTGGGAGACAAAATTAAACCTTTTAATAATTAATATGCCAAATTAAACCTTAAAATATAATTAAGTAACTAATTATATAATTAAGCCTTTAGTCTATTTTAAAGTTCAGGTTTAGTATCTTGCCTCATGAGGATTATAATAGTAATATATGGATCATATCAGGTAAGGAATGAAATTTATGAAAATATTAAAAGAGTGAATCTAATAATATAATTAAAATAGACATGGTTGTGTTGCTGTGTGAACGGGGATTGAAGTTATTTTAGATTTTTAGTTTATAAGTAATTTTAAGCTCAAGTTCCAATATATAGTTTATAAAAAAAAATACAGATTTTCTCAAAAAAAAATACAGAATCCATTAGGAAATAGTATTTGTTTTAGATTTGGATATAATTCTAAACACAATCAAAGAAGAGCACAGGCATTTCATTTCCTTTTTCTAATTTCATTATTTTGACATATCTATTATTTTATATTAGATTGATTCTGACAATTTCACACACTATATATGTATGATGCTCATAAGATTCCCAGATGTGTATTGCCAAAATAGTCTTTGATTTGTCAAAGATTTTAATTTTGGATTTTTAAATCTATCTTCTTGTCTTGCATGTTAATAATTGGAAACAAAATCAAAGAAGAATCGAGCAAAGAGTACTTTATTTCGTTTTTCTAATATCGTGGGACTTCTTGATTTTAAAGTAAAAACTATATTATATTGGAAGTGGATTGATTCTAACAATGTGACCCAAGTTTGAACTTAAACGACCGACTGCATCATTAGTTCATCATCCGGAGTCAAATCCATATCTTATGCTATCAGTTAAATCAAATATCATATATACCTTAAAAATATGTCATATCTGAAGTCTTTTGCCTAGCTAGGTACAATGGCCCCAAAATTGTAAAACTTTAACAAATTAGTATCATAGGAGAAGAACAAGAGTTGTAAAAAAAAAAAAAAGTCTATTTAATGAGATTTTTTTTTTTAGAGAAATTTAACGAGTTTTTTTCTTCTTCTTTTTTTGAAGGAAAAATTTTAATGAGTTTTAAGAATACTAAAATTGTAGTTAATGCTGTATAAAAGTAGTTAAGAAATATTTAATGTATTTATTATATATTTTTAATTATATGTGAATAAATATTAAATGGCTTCATGTTTTTTATGTAATTATTTTTGTTAAATGTTTTTTAATTTATATTCTCAATACTTAGTAGTTAGTCCTTTAAAAAAAACTATAAAAATAATTAATTTTGCCAAGGTACAATGACCCCAAAATTGTACAACTTTAACAAATTAACATTATAGGCAAAGGACAAGAGTTGTAAAAAAAGAGTCTAATTAATGAAAGTTTTAAAAATACTAAAATTGAAGTTAAAAATGCTGTAAACAAGTATTTAAAAAGTATTTAATGAATTTATTATACATTTTAAATTACATACAAATAAATATAAAATGACTAGCTTTCATATTTTTTATGTTATTATTTTTATATTTTTTAATTAATATTCCCAATACCTTTAGTCCTTTTAAAAAAAGGAAAAAGTAATTAACTTTACCAAGTAAATAATTAAAACTTGCAAGGTACAAGTACAACAATGACCCCAAAATTGTAAAACTTTAACAAATTATATATCCTTCGTTCCAGATTATATAATGTTTTATAGAAGAAAAAAATTATTTCAAAATAGATGTTATTATACAACACCAATATTGCATTAAATATTTTTTCCAACACTATTCTTAATTAATATTTAGTAGGAGTAGTGTATAAGAAGAGTAAACAAGTCATTAATTAAAGAGATAAATGATATATTAAGAAATTATTTCGGGTAAATGCTGATTTATCGTAACCCAACGGAACATTTCTCTTTTGGATTTTTTCTTTATATTTTGCTTTTGCTTCAATCATAAAAGGAACTAGAAACACATGTATGTTAATTGCAACTTAATATGCAGATATGATGTCTAATTACTCCTATATACAAAAACAAAAATCACGATTATTATTTGGTGCGAAGAGAGATAATATATTAAGGTGATTTCATAAAATAAATAAGAGAGAGAAAATTATTTTTCTTAAAGAATCACAATTAATTAGTTAATAAAAAATTGATTGAAAGTGGATATTTAATTACCCTTAACCTATGCAAAGTTACACCGGATAGAAAAATCCTTCTCTTTTTAACGTTTCTTATAACTTTCATGAGATAAGAAACGGCCAGAGGACCAACTAAGAAGGAAAAAGAAAATATAAAAAATTGACATCATAAAAACCAATCAATATTATTACTATCTCTACCTCTTTTCTATTCATAAGATCCAACTTTTCAAACTTATTTATTCATTTATATAAGAATCAATCCATATTATCTCATGTATTAGTTATTTTTAGATTAAAAATACTCTTAATTAAATAATAAAAAATTTATATTGACATTCATTAAGAGGAAAAAAATATTAATGATAATGATATTTTAAAAATATATATAAATTTAGAACAAATTTATTGTTATCAATTTTATTAATTAATTTTTTTTAATCTTGATGAATTAGATATTTAAGATTTATGAATAGTAACAAATGTATTATTTCTTTGTATATTTAAGTTATGTTTGATAAGATATTTTAATTAATTTTTAATTTTTTTTATTAGCTGAAAAATTCATTTTCTTTTTAAATAAGGAAACATTTTTAGTAGTTTATAACATTTTTTAAAACATTACTTAATTGAAATATCATTTTTTAAAACACCATTTTCTAACTTTTAATTTTTTATATTTTCTCACACTATTATTTTTATATTTATTCATTTCCTTATTACATTTTTAAATAAATCATAATTTTATTATTTTTCTGTCATTTTACGCTTTTAAGTTATTTTAATAATTAATTTTATTAAATACTTCTAATTTAATAAGTTAATTTTTTAACTTAACTAAGTTTTCAATTTTCAATTATCTTTGCGATTATTTTTTACAAATATAACCTTATTTTAATTTATAATCACAACAGGTACCATTGGCATTTACTGTATACATTTTTTAAAACAAAAGAACAAACCATTTATAAATAACTAGCCAGGTAAGATAGGAATGATGAAACCAACCACCCTCAAAGTTTAACACTTTCTTTTCTTCTTCATAACATAACGCTCTTATTTGGCTATTTCGACACGTTAACATCAGTATATTCACTCCTGCATGATATCCACTTGCCCGCAGAATAAGAAGAAGAAAAAATCTCATACTTTTAAGCGTTACCCAGATATACCGTAACTTCATTCACATATTTCTCACGCAAACTCACCAAAAAAACAACAACATAAAAGCTTGAGAAAAAGTGTGAGAGATGGGAAGAGATCTTTGTGCAAATGGAAAAATGGAAGGGTTGAGAAGCTCATGGTCCCAAATGGAGAAGGCCTTGAACGATGCCGTTTCAAAGAGCTTTGTTGGGAGGTACTTCAAGTTGGAAGCAAGGGAGAGCTGCTTCACCAGGGAGCTTCGTGCCGCCATGGCCACTTTTCTGACCATGGCATACATCATCACCGTCAACGCCACCATCATTGCGGTCTCCGGTGGGACCTGCTCCGTCGAAGATTGCTCGTCTCCGACGAGGCCGGACTGTAAGGTGAAGCCCGACGTTGGGTACGAGAGTTGTCTTGCAAAGACAAAGAGTGACCTTGTTGTGGCCACCGCTGTTTCGGGCCTTATTGGGTCTGTTGCCATGGGCCTGTTTGCCAACCTCCCTTTGGGCCTGGCCCCTGGCATGGGGCCCAACGCGTACTTCGCTTTTAACTTGGTTGGTTTTCATGGTACTGGGCCGCTCTCTTACCAGACTGCACTTGCTGTGATTTGTCTTGAGGGGATTGTTTTTCTTTTGGTCTCTGCTGTTGGGCTGAGGGGGAAGCTTGCAAAGCTCATTCCCCATTCAGTCAGGCTTGGTTGTGCTGCTGGGATTGGGCTTTTCATTGCCTTCACGGGCCTGCAGACCGGCCTTGGTGTTGGGCTCATTGGGCCTGATGCTACTAATCTGGTTACCATCACTGCCTGTAAAGTTGTGGACCCCGAAACTGGGGCCTGCTTGGGTGGGAAACTGCAAAGCCCAAAATTCTGGCTGGGTCTTGTAGGCTTCCTCATCACAAGTTATGGGTTGATGAAGAATGTCAAGG
This sequence comes from Glycine latifolia, assembly GCA_013407115.1. Classification (NCBI taxonomy): domain Eukaryota; kingdom Viridiplantae; phylum Streptophyta; class Magnoliopsida; order Fabales; family Fabaceae; genus Glycine; species Glycine latifolia. The sequence continues at coordinate 14,055,346 of CM023946.1, read as the reverse complement.
GGAGCATGATTTATGGCATCCTTTTTGTGACTTTGGTGTCTTGGTTTAGGCACACTGAGGTAACTTATTTTCCTGACACCCCACTTGGTGATGCAAATTATAACTACTTCAAGCAAGTGGTTGATTTTCACAACATTGAATCCACTACTGGGGTTCTTAGGTATGTTATTATATCTGTACATTTATATTCACTTTCATTCTAATTTTAATTTCTTTATTTTCAATCACATTTGTAATGTTTTAAATTGCTATTACAATCCTAGTTGCATCTCCATTGCATTTCTTGACATTGTGGAAAATTGTGAATAAATGCGGCTAATGATACCACAATTTGTCGCAAACACTCAAAAACCTTGACATTGTTGCCAAAATTGTCATTGCAGACCATTTTTTAAAACCTTTCATATCTATTAGTTTCTCTTTCTTTCATTATATTTTATTTTTATTTCTCCTAATTTATCATATTTACAAGGTTTTAACTTATAGTCACAATTACATTTTCATTGTGTTTCTTAATGGTGTGGGAAATTACAAATAAATGTGGCTGATGCAGTCATAATTACAGTTGTAAATACTCCAAAAATCTTTACATTGTTTCACAAATAGTTTTCTAAAACCTTTTTATATCTATCATTTTCTTGCTCTTCCTTTATATATTTTTTTCTGTGTATATCTCCTAATTCCACCTTACATTCCAAAATTGGGGTGTATGTTTACCTTTTTTTCTTTTCAGCTTTAGAGGTTTCAACAAAAGGGAAGTTTGGGTGGCCTTGGCTACTTTGTTATACGTTGATGTGCTTGCCATCACTGGCACTATGTACACCATGGCAGAGATGGGAGGGTATGTGGACGAAAAAGGACATTTTGAAGGTGAATACGTGGCATACTTGGTTGATGCAGGTAGCACCATTGTGGGTTCTGCATTGGGTGTGTCAACCACAGCAACATTTGTGGAGTCATCGGCTGGTATGAGAGAAGGTGGTCGCACAGGACTAACAGCAGTTTTCATAGGATTCTTCTTCTTTCTGTCACTATTCTTCACTCCACTCTTGGCTAGTGTTCCTCCTTGGGCTATAGGACCCTCACTAGTGATGGTTGGGGTGATGATGATGAAGGTGGTGAAGGACATAGATTGGACCAACACAAAGGATGCAGTGCCTGCTTTTGCGACCATGCTCCTCATGCCTCTCACTTACTCCATTGCAAATGGGATCATAGGTGGGGTTGGGCTCTACATTGCTCTTAGCCTCTATGACTATGCTGCAAGCATTGTAAATTGGTTGAGGAAGATGAGGAGAATGGTGGCCAAGGAACAAAACCAAGTTTCTGCTACTGCGGGTGTTGACTCAGCAGTGGAAATGATATGAGATGTTATAATTTTGGTTATCAAATGTGGACTTATGGTCTTTAGTTTTAGAAGTTCTTGTTTATAGATTTTAGTTGGTAATTATAGGTCGATCCTAGTCTAGAGTCAGAAGATGATATGCATTCACAGTGTCATCCTACATACTATTTTAGCATCGTAGTAGCTTCATGAGTGGGAACTTGACGCTTGTGAGGGTTGTTTGTATTTATTTAAGTTGGAGAGTAAAATTTATGGGTTCAAATTTGCTGCACTGCCTTATAAGTGTTTTGGGGTGAACTTCATACACCATTAAAATTTCTAGTACACCATTTGGTTTTTTTAAATGCCGAAAATACCCTTGCTGTGTTTCTCCTTATTTTAGTGATTTGCTTCATTGATGTAAGTTAGTTTAGTTGTTTGAGCGGTTAAGCGAGAGTTGAGGCTTTGAATATTTGCTTCATACATGCTAGGTTAGGTTGTACACTGTGACATTGTTTCCGGTTCGTCAAAGTGGAGTGGCATCGTGGTGGCTGAGTGGCGTCGTGGTTGCAGAGAAAGGTAAGACCAGCGTTGATATTCGTATGGATTCGGCAATCCGTATGGATGTTACGGATTACCTAATCTGTATGAGTCAGTAATTCAGTAGCGACGTGACGGGTCGTTATAGGCTGTTACACCTCTATATTTAAGCGTTCTTTGTTGTTGAAAATCACATGTAAACAACCACACAAAATCAATAGCATATCATCAATACATGGATAATAATTGAAAATTTATGTTCCTATTTATTTTAAAAGCATTTTTTAAAAATTACACCTCATATGGGTACGGATTATCAAATCCGTAGTCTCCCCTTCCCCCTCCCTATCACAGACCAAACCAAACCAGACAACTTACCTCACCAATGCCACCACCAACCAGAGAAGATTACCACCACGCCACCAACAATGCCACCACGGACCATGATGATAAGCTGGAGAATGAATGGAAGAATGAACGAACCAACAAGTAGAAACGGCACAGGTGAAGCAACAGAGGAGAAAGTGAAATGGTTTTAAAATAATAATATACCTAATATAATATATAAGGGTAAATTTGAAAATGCACTATTACACTAATGGTGTAGTAGAAATTTTAATGGTGTATGAAGTGCATCTCAAGTATTTTTTGCTTTTTATTTTTTTACAATGAGGGCTAATGGCTAAAGGTCCGAAAGAAAACAAAATTAGCTTAGAACCAGCATGTTTGGATTAGATTCAGTTTTTGGAGAATTAATTCCAAAATCACGTTGAAAGCTAAAACAACAAATAATTACTTTTATTTTTATAAAAAAATCATCATAATTTTAAGTCCTGGTAGTAGTTGGTCACACTACTTATTTTTCTCTATGCATCCTTTATGTGTAGAGAAAAACAAATACTATGACCAACTACTGGCTTGAATTGTATATTCCAGGGTAACGTTTACAGGCTTGAATGTTTTGAAGTTTGAACCATAGACCAATACAAATGTTGTTTGCGGCACTCATGCATTCCAAACTGGATAGCAATAATAGAAACACTTTCAAGAATGAGATTCCTCACACACCAATTACAGGGTGTTTGCAGGGCAGTGAGAAAGCCCCATAGCTTAGTCATGACTCATGAGTACTGTAGTATTGCAGTATTGCCTAGTTTTCTTTGAAAACATGACTAGTTCTATCTTAGAGCATATTTAACCCATCATTTCTCTTTGTTACTTGGTCACATATTTTTTTGACAGAAAGGAGATTAACTCGTAATACAATGTGAAAAATGTTGAAAATTGTGGAGCTAGGTAGTGATGGAGCCACCCTAGCAAGAACATCGCAATATCATTTACTTGCCTCCTTACAAATTGAACATGAAATATTTCATTTCTCGAGTATCAAACAACGACACAATTACTTTATCACATTTTAAGTAGATTCTAAATGACTCTTTTCTTTTTTCAACTTAAGTAACTCTTGTCTCCAACTCAATAATTTTAAACATTTTAATAAATAATTTTGATATCATATTCTTAATTATGAATGGAAAAAAATGTTAGAAGAAATTCATTCTTTTAAAATTATATATAGACAATCATGATGACTTTTTCAGAGACAATATTTTTTAAAAAACATTTAAGAGACAATCATGATAGCTTTTAAATCGAAGTTCACATATTTATCGATATTTACCGGTCAACATTTAACCATATTCAAACTATTTAATGATTAGAAAAGTGTTTAAATATTTGTCAAAAGAAAAACTGTTTAAATATTATACTACTAAAAAAACATAATTACTATCTTTTGTTTACAACCGTAAATGCAATGAATGACTAAATCTTTTTTTATGCATGTACACAATTAAAAATAGTTATGAAATATATTTTGAAATGATCAGAACACTGTATACTGTCAATTTATATTTTTTTATTAAAATAAATGACAAATAATAACAATAACAATCATAATAATAATAATAATTAAATAATAAATATAACAAATACTTGAAATGAGCTATAAATAAGCAATACTTACCACTTTATTCTTTTTATGTTTGTAATGAAATTAATAAATTACAAAATATAATTATGATTTGTTTATTTATAATCATAAATGAATATACCTATTAAAACAAGAACAAGAATAATAGATATTTCAAAACGGAAGCCAGTTTTTCATTGACGAGAAGCCATTGTGGATTTGTTGTAAAGGAGAATCTACGATGTAATGTACCAAAAAAGACCACAAACACTGCATAATGCAGATGCTTCTCTGTACTGCTAACTAACATCATGACTTGTGGACTATACTTGCAGCTAAGATACGTTGATACCTGCTCCCACGATCAGGCTCAACCTCAAAAATACACTCATCTTCTGGTTGAATGTTATTAGCTATGCTAAAATCTAACCATCCTTGTGTCAGTAACCGTGGTTGTTCATGGTAAAAGACCGGCCACAATCTCATCAGTGGATCCCGAAGTAACACTACCATCTTCTTATGCTGGAATGGTTTTACATAGTGAGTCAAAGGCAGGTATTCAGACAATTTCTGCAGTAAATACAAAGTACAAGTGGTCATCAAAACACACAAGAATGAGAAACCACATGTGATAAGGTAATTGAGTAGTAAAATTTGGCACTCAAAATACAAAGTGGTTCTAGGACTTGTGTAGCTATCCTATCATTAAGAAGCTGTAACCATAAAGATAAAATACTTTTTAGTGTTGATCTCCAATCAAAATTAAAGTTTCATCTCGATAATCCAGACAATAGAAGTTGGCATTAAAGGCCGCCAGGCTACACTCTTCCATTGGAGAACAACACTAAAACTCCTAGTATTGTACCTAAGTTTTGTGCTAAACATAATCCTAGTTTATAATGCAAAATCAGTTTACAGCATAAACTATATAATATAACAACTTAACAAGGCATCGAGACAAGGTCAATCAGGGTCAGTTAATATCGTACAAGGGAAACATTATTATTGGTCATCACACAGGAGAGAGGGGGTGCAGTTTTAAAGTGAATCTCATTATCTTGATTAGAAATGTCAGAGTCCATCTCTTCCTTAATCTCCTTTGGCAACCCTACAATGACAGAAAAATTATCCATGAGAAAGAATTTGGTGATGCAAGTATAGAGAAGTGCATACACAAAGTGAGTACAAAGTTTAAAAACAGAATTTGGAGGGGGGAGGGATTCAACACTTTGTTAATTCATTTCTGGTTTACACGACTTCAGGCAGATAAATCAGCTATTGCTCCCAATTCCTTATGAGTTACAAGCTCTTTCTTTAACTTTTCAGGCATTTTACCTGTAATCAACTAATTCAGGTAAATGAGGGGGCCTCTTATAGAACATACTTATAAACTGAGAACCTGTTAATGTACATTATTGCAGACAAGTGCATGCACCCATGAATAATGACTAATGAGATATAAAGTGATAACAAATTTCAACAGAAGTAGTGGAAAAGAAAATACCTGTTGCATTCAATTTATCCATGGAACTGCACAATTTGGGAGTCATGTCCATAGGCAATTTCTTCACTTCACCTGTAATCATAATAACTGATTAATAACCTGGGAAAATTAAAGTGCTTGTTTGAGAAAAGAAATATAAACTGAGTAGATGCACCATTGTGAGTATGAGCGTCTAAGTAATTTGAGATCTCATTGAACTTCTGTTTGGTCTCACAAGAACCATCAATATGCAAAGCAGGTTCCTTTTTGGATATTGGAGCCTGGTCACTTTCTGAAAATAAGCCAATGTGGAGTAAAAATAATAAAAGCCGAATCTAGGATATCATCACATGTATTACAAAGATAAACGTAGAAGCTTGAAACACTAGAAGTGTGAAAAATAAGGAAGATGTAATAGGACAGTTTTTATCTGATCCTGTAACAAATTTAAGTCTCTAGAAATGAAAATGAAGCTACTATGTTAACTATAGTACCTAAGCCCTTGGAAAATTGGCACTCTTGAGCTTCCCCGCTGGACATGATGGTATTGTTCTCTTTGTTTTCTTCAATATTCAAAGTAGAAGTCTTGTCACGTGTGCTTTTGTATGCCTCATCTAGATTAGTACTTCTTCCAGACATTTCAAGTTCAGATATATCTAAGGCAGCTGCCATACTGAATATCCCTTCAAACAAGGTATATTTACTATGTACGATTGCATCATTTTCAAATATATGGGATCCATAATCAACATTAGAAACTTTTAAATCTCCATTCACAATTTTCATGGTCCCATCAACTCCATGGCTCTGGTCAAATTCTAGGCTTGTCGAATAACATGGGTCTTCACGGTGTTCTGATATGCACATAAGTTGGCCACTCTCCACACTATTTTGTGGTACTACTGAGTCAACCTCGCTGCACTGGCTTTTCATTTTCAGCACACGATGCTTGGAGACAAATAAGGCATTGGATTCTTCTCTAACTGGAGAGCCACTTCTGCCCCTACTTCTTTTCTTCTGCTTTCTTGCTTTAGGAAAATCAAGCTTTTCACATGCAGATGGATCATAGATCTTGACATCAAAGTGCAAATCCTTAATGTAATTGAATACCAAAAAAATATCCAACTTTAAGCCCATGATTCAATGAAAAAGCACTCCATCCTTCCTTGAAAGCAAAACAACCATTAACCTCTGATACTTTTACATTCCATTGCCGCTGACTTGAATCATTGAGAGCAATTTTCTTATTAACCAAGTCTGACACAGTACTACTAAAAGCAGGAGGAATATACTGCAGTTTAAAAAGATGATGAGAAATAATATACAAGATCAAAACCCATGGTCAATATAGAGGGAAATAAGCCAAAGAAAAAAATAGTATGCAGATAAATAGATGGACCAGACCCAAATGCAGGCTGCAGTATCTGCTTCAGGCAACACAACTAATATGAATGAATGTATGATGTACCAAGCTCTATAAAAAGAAAAAAATCACTTGTATATTGTTACAGGAGTAGAAAAGGTAAGCCCAATAGAAATGAAGATCAAGTATATATTGGGAAGAGTTCAAACCAAAATCTTATTTGATCAGAAGGGATCAATTGTTTTTGGTATATACATATTTCCTCAGCTAATAATGAGAATTCTGTGGGTCAGCAATTTTGGAACCTTTGGAAGAATCAGTATAAGCACCTTAATAATAGATCACAAGCAATACTTTATCAAGTTAAATATGTGTGTGTGTGTGTGTGTGTGTGTTACATGCAATACTTTATTAAGTTAAATAGATAGGTGTAGAATAAGAAGCTCTTCTCTAGTAGTAATGTCATAGTAGTGTGCACACCATCGTGTATGCCTCAACAGGCAAATAGAAATGGGACTGAATTTTACACTTTGGTTGCAATGTATTCAATCCCTCGTCGCTGGAAAAAATTTATAGAGACAAGTTTTAAATATCGGTCATGGTCGCATTGCAACGAGTGTGTTGCTTTTGTTGATATCGCGGAAAATCACGGACAAATGCGGTCCCAATTGCAGTTGCAGACAGTTAAAAACACCTTGATGTTGCGGTCCAAATCACCACCGCGGACCTTTTTTAAAACCTTAAGAGATTTCAAAATATGAAGAGAATCCCCAACTGTAACAACGGCGTCATGGCTCAAGAGCAATTTATTGAAAAGCAAATGTTTTTTCTTTGAAGAGTGCTTAACACACTACTATTAGCTAAATTTTATTGAAATGCACAAAATCACAAGAAAACGGTAAATAAAAAAGATGTGAGACCTACCATGTTTTTTGTGATTTCCAAACAAATTCAACAGAAAAGGAAAAAACTGTGTTTCAAAATAGTTATGCGTTGTTAACATTTCTCTTCTTCTTTTTAAGGAAGAGAAGCCTTGTGAATATGGGAGAGGGTTGAGCACACACAAGGCTGATTTGATATTAAAGTTAAACAACAAAGAAACCAGATTTGCATGTAAACACAATAATAATAAGTAAAAGAGATGGAAGAATAAGAATGTTTGAAAAAAGGAAAGTAAAAAATGTAGGAGAAGATGAATATGATATGATACGAACCAAAGTTGTTAAATGTTCTCGTTTAGTGATGAGCTTGAAGAAAGAGGTGGGTGAAGGTGGTGAGGTTTGTTTTGTTTTGTGGAACAGTAGACAGTTGTTGGTGCAGGCAACACAAGCAGAAAGTCGTTGTCCCTTGCCACACATTTTTTTCTCTCTTCTCAACTCGATGTTCAAGTTTCTCTCCTTCACAGCACACAAGCAAAAGCAAAACCCCAACTTAACACTGTTTTTTTTAAAAAAATTCATTTGCTGGAGGAACAAGAAGAAGTTACTTAAGCTAGTAGCTGTAGCACCGGAGAAGTCAACACATAAAAATATTTTGGTGATAGATTTTAAATTATAATTTTAAATTATTTTTTTATGAATTTTATAATGTCATATAAAATTAAATATCTTTCAAGATTTGTTGTATTTTTTCTTTAGTAGTAGATCTCATTTTAAGATTTTAAATAATTTTTAATGGATCTTACATTAACTCCACTTTTAAATATTTAAATTTTTATTAAATTAAATTTAATTAATTCAATAATTTAATTAAATTAATAAAACATGGAAGAAAAAATATATGAATATTAAGAAATGAGAAAATTTAAATAATTTTTATTTATTATTAAATGTTAAGTAAATGAAAAATACATAAATTTGATAATAAAAAGTGTAAGACATTAATTATAAAAAAAATCAAATTTCATTATTTTCGTGACGGTAACATTTTCAAATATGCTACCACCAAGTCTGCTTAAAGTTGTTAATGAATTCCTCTTGTACGCACAATGCATCTTATTTACAAGTATGTAGCAAAGTCAGGAGGAGCACCACGAAATAATTCAACATTTGAAATGTCATTATCTACGTGATTATAATCAACATCAGCATTACAACCAAATGTATCTCATTCGTCTTTGACAATCATGTTATGCAATATAATGCATGCCAACATTATATCTTTCATTGTATACATGTTCTAGGCACGCGATGGACTAGATATAATTACGAGTCGATATTTAAGCACATCAAATGCTCGTTCAACATTCTTTCTCACTGTTTCTTGACATTTTGAAAATAATATTCTTTTAGGACCTTGTGGCATTGGTAAGGTCTTCACAGATGTGACTCAAATAGGACAAGATAGTACTCCATATTATATGGAGTTCCATTAATTGTAAATTGTATTGGAGGAGCTCGACCTTGCAAAACCTCATTAAACACATGCGATTGATTTAACACATTAATGTAATTGTCATTGTTTGAACCCACAACTCCAAAATATGCATGTCAAATCCACAAGTCCTGTGAAGCAACTATTTCAAGTATTATTGTGGGTTTGCGATGATCACTTCTACGAAATTGACCTTGCCATGCAACTGGACAATTTTTTCACTCTCAATGCATGCAATCAATAGAACCTAACGTACATGGAAACCCTCGTGCATCTCCAATTTGTGGTAGGCGGTTTATGTCATTGTTGTTGGGTCTTCTCAAGTATTATTCTCCAAATATCTCATTAACATCCCTTACAAATTTTTGTAAGCATTGAGTTACAATGCATTCGCCAATTCTAATGTACTCATCCACACAATCAACAAGTGATTTGTATCCCAATATACGAATAGTTGCAGTGCACTTCTGCAACAGCAGGAGACCCATTCTAAGAACAACATCAGTCTCAATTGGAAATAATCATCGTGATTACTAACAGCGTTGACAATTCAGTTGAACAATTGTTGCTGCATTTAGAACCTACATTGGAATTCAGTCTTTGTGTAAACTGAATTTTCTGAGAAATAGTCATTCATCAATTGTAGATGTTCATCTTCACGATTGTGATTAATGACTCCTATAGGCCTTCTGTGTTGACTCTTGTTGCCTCCTTGATATTGCATCTCACGTAAGTAGCTCAGTATTTGTTCATCACTATCGTCGTCAAGTGTTTCATAAACAGTTTGTTTCCAAACTCTATCAAATTCATTATTTCGATCCATTGTATGAATGATTGTAGGAGATGTACAACAATGAATGAGAATTGAACAATTATGCAATGGTTAGTTTACAACGGCTAGTTTATTAATTAAATCAAATTAAAATACGATTACAACAAATTAAAAGACAATTACAACAAATTAAAACAGCCTAAAAAATTAATACTACATTCCTAGTTGACGCCTAATTATTTTACAAAACGTTTGATGGTCTTCAAGTTGAGTTTCAGACATTGTAGATGTGTCCTTCATTAGAATGTCGTAATACTCTTTTTCTAGTTCTTTCCCTGGTAAGACTGCTAGTTTGACTTTCACAATATTTTTTTCTCTCATTGCTTCATCTACACCAGTCAAGTCCACAACATTGGTAGATGTTCCTACTCCTTTCCCCTTGCTCTTCCATTTGGCTGCCTGTTGCCCCATTGGATGAGCAATTGGAGACGGTGTGTCAGCTTCGGCATCTTCGACCTGTGTTTTTGGATTAGATTACGATGAATATGCCTTGGTTGTGGAAATCTTTGTCCTTTTGGAGCAACTTTCAGGAAACTGGCCCAACCATTTCGGTTGATATTTCAGAAGTCGCCAAGTGTGTTCCAAACCAAAATCGTTTCCTTCGTCTTTCTTCCATATGACATATGCATCAAGCATGACATCATTATCCGTGCAACCACTTTTCTTCAATGATATCACCTACTTGTAATGATCCTTGAATTTTTGCAAGCCCAAATTAATTTTTTGTCACAATGATTTCAATTGATTCAGTGATCTTTCATAGAGTTTACCTCCAAATTTGTTGTAATTTTTCATAATTCTCAACCAAAACATTTCTTTTCCTTGACCAACACCAACAATTAGACCAGTTGAGTTGTTGAGCCATGAACTAATGAGGTGCGTATCTTCTTCAATTGCAAAGGCGACTTGAGGCTTCCTTTTTGTAGAAGATCCTCCTATTTCCTCAACGATGATCTCTTCTAGCCCAATTTGGGTAGAAAATTGTGAACCAGCTTCATCATTTGAAACCATGGTAGGATTGTTTGGTGGCATTGAAGGAAATGTTTGAGAACTTTGAGAATTTACGGTGCAAGGGGTTTGAGTGCTTGACATAAAATAATTTGGTGATGGTGGTGGTAAAAAATGAGGGCGATTTTCTGAATTTTGGATTGAAGGAGACATTTGGTAATTTTGTAAAAAAATTATATAAGTTTGTCAATCAAATTGATATGGATCCATTTCACACAAATAAAATTTAACTCAAACTGAGATTGGAGAAAAAATATTGACAGATGAAAAATGAGAATGAAAATTGTATGTACAAATTATACTTGTAATGAACCAATTTATAGAAAAAAATTTGTATGTACAGGCTAGTTTTAAGTTATTGTTATTGTGTAACAGTAACTTTTTTCCATTTCAATTTTTTTTTGCTTTATTCCTTTCCTCCGTCTGTTTTTTTCCTCCTCCTTGTCTCTCCTGTCTACACACTTCTAAAACAATCTCCTTTTAATTTTTTTCTTCTCCATTTCCCCTCCAAAACTGTGTCTGCTTCCTTCCCCTCTGCGTGCGACCTCTCACCTCTCATTCCCCCTTCGCCGCATGACCCTGCTTCTCCCTGTATGTTTTACTTTTAACCATTTTTTTTTTCATTTTGTCTGTTGGTTATTGTTTTCCTTCGCACGCGCATTTTAGTTAGTTGTTGATGAATAAATTTTAATTTTTTTGAAAGGTGGGTAGATCTTCACAGTTCTTGTGAAAAAACAGGATCTCCAGATGGAAATATTGAAACTTTCTTTATTGTTGGATCAGGGGAAGATTAGATCTTCAACTAAAGATCCATCCCAAGATCCAGCATCAAAGATGCTCTAACAAAATATTAGAACATGTGACGTAGATGAGATATCGCAAGATCTCACGGGTACTATTTTTTTTAGGGTTTAATCTTTTAATTTTTTGAAATTTCAGATTTTAATCCTCAAATAAATATTTGACCTATTAATGTCTTTAATATTTTACTTTGTTACATATTTTTGTCTTTTTTATTTATATGTTGATGTGAATGTATAATTGTCATTTATATCTCACATCAATCTTTATGCTAATGTGACATTTTTATGAATTACAAAAATATATTGTTTTTTCTATTTTTCGTGTGATTGAAAAATAATTAAATAAATATCATTTAGTTAAATAGAATGAAAATTGGATCCGTCTTTTATTTTTTGCCTCATCTTTTTTTGTCATTTAAATGAAAAATAAATCTTGTACTTTAATTTGTTTAAAATTCTAAATAAAAAATTTTAATAGAATGGAAAATGTATTTAATTCTTTTCCAATTTCTTTTGGTTAATATAATCAATAATTTTTAAATAATTTGAAAAATAAACCTGGACTCTAGAATTACTCTTCTATTTCTTTCTTTGGTAAATTTAAAATTAAATAAATACATGATTAAAAGCATTCCATGAAATAAATAAAAATGATAAATAAATACGTACTTTAAATTTTCCCCTTTTAAACTTGTTGTGCCTCTATCCTCAAACACAAATGTCTTTTAAAACCATTAGGAGATAGATAATAGATTGGCAACAAACAAATATGATAATAAATAATTCCATAATTGAAGGCATTGCATGTTATATCAAGTGACACATGTTTTATCATGAGTTACATTTCCATTACAAATTCATAATAATAGCCATTATTTACAACCAAAAAATAAGTTATCATTCAGTCATCCCCCAAGCAAACTATAATAAGGTGTTACATAACCAAAAAACATGTGACTGTAATCAGGTGTTACACAACCAATAAACATGTGACTATAAATGTACTATAGCTGCATCAATTAGCCACAACCAAAAAAATAACATTATTCTCCAAGTAATATTTTTTTCCATTGACTTGATCTTGGATTTTTCCACCGCTTCCTGCAAACAAATATGAAGGGGCAAATTGTTAGTTCCAAAGCTCATTCATGTTTAACTGAAATTATAAAATGTCAAAAATTTACATAAGTTTCTTTCAAAGCCATGTAAGGTTCAATAATCTCATATGCCTTTACTTTATCCTTTCCAGCCTACAAATATACAATAACACCTACTTAGATGAATGAAAACTAGTTTGCAAATGCTATATTATATGTTACCATCTTCTTCGCTACAGGAACCATAAACCCAAACATTTCTTCAATTGTTTTAGTCACACGATTTTAGATATTGTTTTTTCTTACAACCTTGGGATGGTGTTGGCTTTGTTGATGTTTTGGTACCTTCATTGACTTTGGTTGTTGTAGCCGGTTCTTTGTCTTTTGCAGTAGATGGTGATGCACTTCATGCAACTGCTCCAACATTCGATGCAACATGTGGTGTGTCAGTACTAACATTAGTTGTTTTTAGTTCAATAGTTGCATTATCAACATTGTTTGTGGTTCCCAGATACTACAAAAGAATAAATTCAATATAAACGATCACATTATAAGTAGATTTCACTAAAAAAATATAACAAAACAAAGGTTTATTTGTTGAAGATGCATTTGAGATGCAGTCTGGTGTGTCCCTTAAGATTCATTTTGATGTGTTCCTTGAGTTGTAGGTAGAGTTGCATCTATTACTATTGATGGTTCAGCATGTTGTAACAATCTTAAATTCAAAATATAATAATCTTTATCAACCAAAAACAATAAAAATTAACTTATTAAGTTTAATGTCTATATATTATCTGTGGGAGTAGCATATTGTTGTGCTTTTGTACTTGGTGCAGTGTCATTATTGCATGTTCTCCTATTATGTCTAGGTTTACCACAATTGATAACAAGTGTTTTATCTGTCTTCCTTAGTTTGGTTTTAGGCCTTCCTTTACCAGGCTCTCTCTTTCTCAATTTCTTTGGCCTTCCATGTTTGCATTTATAATTTGGTGGTAAACACTTATCATATGTAGTTTTGGGCTAGTGTGGTTGACCTTCTAAGGGAGATATGACATTCTCATCACACATTTTGTACAAGTCCTTATTGTAATATCTATGGACATACATTTATTGTTTTTTTGGAATTGACTATAAGGCAACAACTACATGCCTACATGGGATACCAACTAGATTCCAAAAGTTACAAGTGCATGTTTTTTTTTTTATCTATGTCAACTATAAAAAAATTTGTGAAAAGGTTGTGGGTCACTTCAAACACTGACCTTGTTGAAGAATTTGCAAACCAATTACCACTATATTTAATCTCTCTATTTAATCTTTTCAATGGCTTGGGCTTTATCTCTTCATATTGCTTAAGTGATCTCTCTATTAGTGCATTAAACTTACGCATTAAGTAAACTCTAATCCAATCAACCATGGTGAGAATTGGTTTGTCCCTTGCAACTAAAAGTGTATTATTCAAGTACTCAGACAAATTATCGATAACAACATCACATTTAGAATGATACTTGAATTTATATATGCACCAACTATTCCTAGGTAGATTGCGCAACCACTGATATGCTTCCTGATTAATGGCCATGATGTGTTTCATCTTCTCAACCTATGTAGCTTCGTACGTTGCATTAGAAGCCCCCATCATAAGGTCTTTCGTTATAGTGCCTCTTCCAAACTTTTTCTTGAAGTTCTAGTATAAATGTTTGACACAAAACTTGTGTTCACAACTTGACATCATTTATTGTACACACATATTGAGCCCCTATAAAGTGATACAAACCATTAACATTATCACATAAAATAATAATTTAGTAGTGGGTCAAAATAATAGAGAAACATTATAATAATTTTTGCTTGTCTGACATAGTTACCCATGGAACATCTGTTGGAATGCCTATGTCTTCAAAAACCAATGTCAAAAACCATCTCCATGTGTCATTTGTCTTGTCTCAACAACAACAAATGATTCCTCTTTGTATCTGTCAAATTTCTTTGCATTTACATATTTTGTATCAGAATCTGTCACTATCCAACTCTTCAGATAAATAATCTTCATCTACATCATCCAAATTTGGCAAATCATATGCTACCCCACCAAAGTAAAAAGACTTATGCGTTTCCCTTGAATTTACATAAGCAATATCCTCCTCATTCTCATTGTCCAAGCTAGTATGCAATCTATCCTCCTCAACTCCACTACATATAAAATCTCAATCTTCATTACTACTCTCAATGTCACTTCCTTTATCATGTACAATTTCAACACCATTCATTTGCTCAGGCATAACTTTCTGCACATCATCAATAACAACTTCCTCCACATTAGACACTTGTTCATTCACAACTTCCTTTGCAACTACCTCCACACCAACCTTATGTTCATCCACAACTTCCTCTGCAACTGCTTCTGCACCAATCACATGTTCATCCATCACATTTGCATCCCCATTAACTACAACAAGTGCCTCAACATCATCCAACGCTCACTATTATTTATCCAATGCAGTGGGTTTATAATATCCACAGTAGAAATAGGAATTGGAATATGATCTAAATATATGAGCACTTCTTAATTAGTTGAAAGTGCATAATTTGCTAGTTTCATTGCTTGTATGCATCACTAGTCAACTTTAACCCTTGCTCAAAATCTATATGATCTTGCTTTCACCACAATCTGAACATATATCGTTTAGGTATCCTAATTCAACAACGAACCCAACAACTTCAAAGAATGACTAAGTGTCCACATCCTGGTTGTGATTGACATCTACATCTTCTTCTTTGTAGTACAGATGGTGATCTCTGCAGAAAGAATCCCTATGATGAAAGTGAAACACCAAAGAAAAAGCCATGACTAGAAAAAAATATTTAAAAATTGTTAAATAATTTGTCCATTTTAGTATAATATAATATTAAAGTGTCACTCTATTCATATCACATTCAATCATAAAACATAGTCAACCAAGCTTACATATTAATGCCAAATATAGTACCATACAACAGAAAAATAGCAATTTGAAACCCTAAAAAAAGTTAAATAATAACATTGATCCCACATGATTTTTCTAGAAATACATGACTTGAATACCAACAACCCACTATTGTAGTATTCAATACACACTGAATAACTAGAATAAAGACAGGACCACACACCAAAAGAATCAAAAGCATTTATCAAAAGCATAAAACAAATGGCTAAAAGACAAAAACCTACCTTGGTCCACTGTATGTCTCTGTCGTTACACAAACAACTCAAGAATCTTTTCTTTCAATATAAATTGGTAGTTATGTGTTGCCTTCACAATGTAACCTTATCATTTGTTTAGTGCCTTTTGTAGGTGTGAGTTCTGTCGAGGTTGGGGTTGCGTCAAGGGTGGAAGGATGGTTGTTGACCGTCAGGGTTCCGTCGAGGGTGGGATTTCGTCAAGGATGAGAAGGTGGCTGTCAACGGTGGCTGCAGTTGAGGTTAGATTCGTCAATGATAGGTAGGTCAATGGTGGGTTCAAGAGAATAAATTGTTCTAGAGAGAAGAAACTTCGTGAGAGTTGAGGGAAATAAGTCACATTTGGGGAAATATTATTTTTTAGAATTTGGTGATTAATCTTCTAAAAAAATTGGTTATTAATTAATATTCAATGATTTTTTCATTTAATAAATTTCAATTTAAATTATTCAAGTTATTTTAAAAAAAATAAAAACTGTGCTAATATACGAATTTGGTGATTAGTCTTCTAAAAAATTGGTTATTAATTAATATTCAATGATTTTTTCATTTAATAAATTTCAATTTAAATTATTCAAGTTATTTTTTAAAAAAATACAATATGTGCTAATATACCACATCAACATCAATCTCCATACCAACATATAACAACAACACAAATGGAAATGACAAAAATGTGTAACAAAATAAAAGACTAAGGACATTGGCCAGTCAAATATTTGTTTAAGGACTAAAACCTGAAATTTCAAAAAGTTTAAAGACTAAAAACTTAGTAAACCCTTTTTTATATGTCGAAATTAAAAGAGTGCTGACTCACAATTCTTATGGATACTATTGTCTTAGTAACACTTTTGAGTTTAGACTTTAGTTATTTTTTTCCTTCTCATCATGTTTCTTTTTTACTAGGCATTCCCTACTTGCTTACTTGCTTGTTGTCTCTCATTGCAAGGCAAGCAAGGTGCACAACAAAATGATTAAAATATCACTTTGATTTTTTGTTTTTGCATTTTTCATTTTTTGACTTTATGTTTTTAAATTTTTTATTTTGATTCTTTATATTTTAGATGTTATCTAAAATGGTTTTTGTGCTTGTTTTATACTATGTTTTGCTTAGCACATTAAATTATTTTAGTATCTTTTAGCTTATTTTCATAAGTTACTTCAAGTACCTTATAAAAATAAGTTAGTTTATAAAATATTATTTTTTTCCCTTTTTTATTTTTATCCTCGTAATTTATTTGATTTTTTTTACCTTCTTAATCATACAATGTGTTATATCCCTTTACGTTATTTTGCATTTATCACTTAACTTATCAACTAATCTTATTAAATGTTTTCGATTTAATCAACTTGTTTATAAATTTCCATCTTTTAGCTAGCTTATAAGTTCCAACTAGCTTACAAGCTAGTTTTAATTTCAAAGTAATATATAATGGTGACTAAAAATTTCAGGGATTAGGATGGTTTATAATTTTTAAAATAAGATAAAGTTAGTACCAAAATGAAACAAAATTAAACTTTAAAAAATATAAAGGTTTAAAATGAAAACTTTTAAAAATTAATGTACCTAAGCAAAAGAACACTAAAATATAATGGACAAAAAATAACATTTAACCAAAAAAAATATAAACTTCCTCTCTTTCTTCTTCATGTCATTCAATGTGCTTCTTCCCCAATTCTCTTTCACCCTTCTTCTATGATTTAGAGCATCCAATCCATGCAATTGTGTGATCCGTGTTGAATGGGTGGTGGGTCAAACTCAATGAAAGCTACAAATCCAAAGAAAATGAAAATGTGAGTCTTCTTCTTTTTCATACTACAATGATTGTAATGTTGTTTACTATCAATGTGAGAAGAAAGTTGTGATTCAACCTATAAAAGCAACAAGAAGCAATAGAAGTTATTCTTCAAATGCCCATTGCTAAAGGTTAGGATATTTTGGCTTGAATGTATTTGTGATTACTTTTAATGGATTCATGTTGGTGTTGATGATAAATGGAAGGGCGATCTTATGGTGAAGATTAATTTAGTTGGTATGTGAAAATTTTCGAAGAACTATTTTTGTTTTGTTTTGTTTATTATGTATTTGATAATGATATTTTACTTGTCATGGTTGGGTGCATAGAATATGTTATAATTTCATGAATAATGTTATGTAGTGTTGTATTCATTTTAATAGAAATAATGTTCTATTGATTTTAATTTCAAACTTTAAGTTGGGTTGTAGTTGTGATTTTGATAATACTATCTCTGGACTGAAATATAAGAAAAAATTCAACATGTGTTGAACTAAAATATAAACAAATTTTGACTAACTCTCTCATATTTAATGATAGTATTTCAAAAACATCCTTCATTTAATTGAAGTTTTATTTCCAACAACCTTTTTTTTCCTATGCAATTAATTAAAATGATACTTTAGGAAATGAATTAACTCTTATGTTGAAACTATTAAAATTAGATGATGTTAACTAATTTTTTTGATGAGCTTGATTCAATTTTTTTGTTGTTACATTTCAGTCCAATGGGAGTAGTATATTGTGAAGCAAACTTAAATCAAATGAAATCGATTGGCAAAAATAACTAATGTTTGACAAAGTAGTCCACGACGTGAATAAGAAACATAAACATGCTTTCATTATCATCATAATTAGTAGAGGATTCATAAGGTTCTTCAACATCATCATTACCATTTTTATCATTATCCTTCGCAATATCAACAAATAAGTCAACCATTACTCCTGCCACTACATTTCATTCTTCTACATTAAGACCACCATAAATAGATTGGAATATCAAAGAAAGGATTCACAACCTCACCATATTTTCCACACACTACATCTCCTTCTCCCACATTACTTGCACCAATTACACCATTATTATTTGTACACCAAACAATAATGTTTTTTTTTTTTTTTTACAAACATATCAATTTCAGTGACAATTTGTTTCCCTTAATATGCACGTAGTCCACATTTGGCACATGGATGTGCCTTGTCAGCAATGATTCACCATGTGATCACTATGCTAACTTAAATAACGACGAGTTAACAAGAAGACTACATTATCACATTACACCTCTTGTGGATTAAATTGGTGATTTCCAAGTTTAAGAGACTAAGTTAACACTAAATGCATCTTTTAGGGACCAAATAGGTCACTTACACTAATTTTTCTATTATAGAAAAGTTTATTGTAAAACAATAAAATATGCATTAATAACTAAGTAGAACAATAGTATTCTAAATTGTAGGGTCAAAATTAATAAATATTTAACATAAGTTTTTAACGATTAATAATGACTAATCATAATATTTTTCATTTATAAACCAATAAAGTTAAACAAAGATTATTAAAAATCAGGGGTATTGAAAGCTTCAAATTACTATTTTTTAACTAGTGAGCCTAATATTCAAACTAAACAAATTGAATTTGGGTAGTTGGACATAAAGAATAAAAAAGAAACAAACTAATTACAATTTCTGGGCCAAGTTTTAGAGTCCATTGAAATGACTAAATTTATGAATTACGGATGAGTATGTGCTGGGTTAGATTTATCTAACTGAAGAGAATTATAATAAAGTCGTATATTATTTGAACAAAATTCTCTTAAGTTAAAGATATATGTAGTATTGAAAAAAAAATGTGCCCTTAAAAGATTGTCTTTTTCACTATTTTTTGTCTAACCATAAGCTATTTAAGACATCTTATTTTGCATCAAATCATAAAATGATCTATTTTGAGATAAAGTGATACTTTCCTTATGACTTTATGTCAAAACTGAAAATCAAATCCTAAATATTGATTAAAAGATTAAAATATAGAATCACTTATTTTAATAACTTTTCGTGATATATATTGATAAAATTGATAAAATCTTTAGTTTAAGTATATATAAACATCATTTCATTAGAAATTGGAAAAATAAATTTATCCTTTCTGATAATTTATTCAACTCAATTTATTTAGAAAGTATGTTTTTTTCAATTCAGTATTGTTTTAAGGCAAATTATTAATCCTCTTAAAGTATCATTTCAGACATGTTATTAAATTAATTGAGTTTTGAATGCGGGATCAAGACATCAAGAAATTTCAGAAATCCGTGGTGGTATGAAAAGAAAAGAAACAATTGTTTTTGGACAAGAGACCCCAAAAGAAATATATATATATATATATATATATATATATATATATAT
>CM023946.1:13983737-14035035 GCA_013407115.1 Glycine latifolia | reverse complement strand
TATATATATATATATATATATATATATATATATATATATATAACCGCGTTCGAGTATATACCGGTCCTATTCAATCCTCAAAATTTCAAAACAAGAAAACGACAAGCAAGAAGCAAGAAAGAGGGAAAGAAAGAAAGAAAGAAGTAAAAGAGAAAAAAAGGAACGGAAAAGCCAAACTACGCACTTGCTACGTTGCAATTACTTACCCTCGATCCGTGTCTATTCTCAAGCGAAACGGAAAACAATCTTACTCGTTAAGTACTCGTGTTAGAGCAAAATCTTGGCAATTCCTTCCAATTTTCAAAACCCTCGTTATCGGAAACGCGCAAACACAGAGTGATCGAGTTCGAAGAATAAGAAGAAGAGAGCACGCGGCGCGAGCGAAACCACCACCGCCGCTGCCACCATGGTTAGGGCTCGCGAGAACTGGGAGAAGCTGGTTCGCGCGACGCTGAACAGGGAGCAGCATAGGAATGCGGGCCAAGGCCACGCCAGGGTCCCTAGCGGAATCGCCGGCGCGGTTCCGCCGTCGCTCGCGCAAACCACCAACATTGATTTAATCTTGCAGGCCGCCGACGAGATTCAATCGGAGGATCCCAACGTCGCCAGGATCTGTAAGTGTTTGATTCTTGCTCAACCGAAGTGGTATTGCGAGTTTCGATTTTCGATGCTGCGTGCGGTTTACGTTGTTTGTTGTGTGTGAATATGAGATCTGCGTGTGCATTGTAGTAGCCTTGCGAGTTAGTTTGATTATATTATGGAAGTTAAGCTTGTTTAGTTTTTTATTTTTATTTTTATATATAATTTGGTGATTTGTGGAACTGGTATTATTGAGGATTGGGGGAACTTGTTTCTTATAGGAATTTGAATTTAGTGGTGGCTGAAATGAAATATATGAAGATGGAGTTATATAACTTATGTTGAGACGAGGGTGGGAAATTGGAGGTGGTGTGATAGTCATGTTAGTGCGGAAGTGAAACTGGCTGTGATACAGTGTGTGAGGTGACTTTAGTGGATGTGAAAATGGAAGGGGGAAGTTATGAACTGAAATGATTGAAGGAGGAGATAATCTGATTGCCTGATACGTGCTTAGTAGGATTCACAGTGCTAGAAGTGGTAAAGTTGTAGTAAACAAACTGAGGTGACTGGATGTTAGTTTTGTTACGTTTGAGCTTTTTTTCTTGGTTATTGGATATTCATCGTCAATTGAGAGCCTAGCTTGGCAATCATTGATCAGCTATGCTCATTAGAGTCATTACTAGGGTTAGGGTTTGTTAGTCTAATTTATGAATACATTGGCATTGCAAGATTTTGCTATTTTTGTTACACATGCTCTTTAGAGTTGCCTTCGTTTTTCCTCTTCCTTTTTTAGGCGGTGTGCTGTGTGCCTGCTTATTATGAGCTCATCTTTTCTTGTTTTAGCACTTAGTTTGTGTTCCTTGTCTTGTCTCTCACTCTTGTCTGTGTTTAGCAAGAGTAAATACCTAGACTTTTTTACACTTGAAATTAGAGAGTATGCTGAATTGTGTTGTCTAAATCAGACCACACTATGATATATTTATGCCAGTTACTTGTTAGGTACAATCATAATTATAAGAGTAGTTACCTGATATTAATCACCCTGTAAGAAGACATTTATATTTATGCCAAGGCAATGACGATGCCAGCATTAAAAAATAGCCATGGAGAGAAAGAGACAAATTGACACAGCATTAGCAGCCTGAGAAAGTATGATAGGTATTGAGGTGTACAAATTGCTTGCTTTCTTTCAGCCTAGGGAGAAAATATAATTTCACTCACTTGCACTAATTAATATAAATTTGGTTAACTGATCCACAATATAATCCTCTGTGTAGTACTGTACAGTTTAGGGTTTCACTCACTCACTAATATGTGACTTGGTTATTCTATTACATTCTTTTAGCTCATACATTTATGCTTTCAAGTTTCAACATAACTTCCTTAATATTTTCTCATGTATTGGGTAAAAATTTATGCATACCATATTGCCATTTAAGGTTATGTCAATGGTCATGTCTTTGTCTTGTGAAATCTCAAGATATTCAATTAGTTGCATGGTAAATATTAGTGTAATATCTGTCGAGCTTGAATCAATTGATAGTGTTCTTTTTGTGATATGCGTCAGTATGACCTTTTACTTCTGATCTTCAGTGTGTGAGCAGGCATATAGTATGGCTCAAAATCTTGATCCCAGCAGTGATGGTAGGGGAGTTCTACAGTTCAAGACTGGTTTAATGTCTGTTATCAAGGTATTGGTTGTGATTGGTGAATTTTGAGTGATACATTGAACAGGAAACTTTTGTTCATTTGATTTTTTTTTTCTTTCTTTTTTTCGAGTGACTTTAAAGGGATTATCAGCTCTGATTTTCATTTTTCCATCTTCTACAGCAAAAGCTTGTTAAGAAGGATAGGGTACGGATTGATCGCAACCATGACATTGAACACCTGTGGAAGTTTTATCAACACTACAAGCAACGTCATAGAGTGGATGACATCCAACGAGAAGAACAGAGACTGCAAGAATCTGGAACTTTTAGCTCCACCACATTGGGAGAGTATGTCCAACTCTGTTTTTTTAATTAAACCTACAAATATGTAGTTTATTTCTTCAGTAAGATTGATGAAATTATTGCCTTAAATTATTTTGGCTAATGGATAAAATCATCAACTTGTTTTATAGGAGTTGCCTTTATATTTCAATGAGAATTCAAGTCTTGGTCTATTCATTTTGATTCAAAATTATTTTAAAGGAAAACTAACTATGAAAGCCTGTGCTTGTTGGTACTCGTTAATGAGTTTTATTGAAATACTTTTTTGCTTCATTGGTTGCTAAAGCTGGTTAGAGGTCAACATTTACCCTTGCATATTTTTCTTTTCTCGGATAGGTAATTAAAAGGCAATAGAATTTTCTGTGGCTAAGATGTCATTGTGTTGAAGGTGGTGAAAAATAATATATTATGTTAATATGCAATTAATCAGCTAATAGGGATATGGAATCGCTGAGACAGGCAGATAGACTGTCAATTTACTTTCATTAAGTCATATGTGCCAATAATTGTATTTATCCATAATTTTTAAGGTAGTGGTATTGTTATTGGATGACCACTCCATCATAACTAAATAAATTCTTAAAATATGCAGAAACATCTTCTTGTTACTTTTTTGCATTTTTGTTGATAAAAAACCTAAGTTTATTTTATCAAGATTGTTTTTTGCCCTGGTATAATATTTCTGTGAATTGTTTAATGCTCTAGGTTGAAACTTAGATCGTCAGAAATGAGAAAGATAATTGCCACTCTACGTGCTTTAGTGGAGGTCCTGGAGTCACTTAGCAAGGATGCTGATCCCAGTGGAGTTGGAGGGCTCATAATGGAGGAGGTACTCTTTTTATGTTAAGATGTTTATCCTAAAGCAAATTAACTTCACTGATTATGCATTGAATGCTTCAATTTTTTAAAATGTTCATTTTATTATTGATCATTTATTTGGTAGTTTTTCAAATTTATAAGCCTCTAGTTTTCGTTCTTTTTGGATTACTAGTTGACAACTAACTGATTGCTATCTGCAAATAACTCATCATATTTGTCTGTCTTGTTTTCTTAGTTGAGAAAAATAAAGAAGTCAAGTGTGACGTTATCTGGAGAGTTGACACCGTACAATATTATTCCTCTGGAAGCACCATCATTAACCAATCCTATCAGAATTTTCCCTGAAGTAAGTTGAACCCTTTAGAAGACCTGTGGTATCGTCTCTCTCTCCCATTTCAATTGACTTGGACTTGATCTGTTTCCTTTATTGACAATAACTAGGAGTTACTGTCATGGACACATCTATTTATGGTTGTCTGCATGATTTCGGTAACATTATCCTGGAATTCATGTACTCTTTGTAGTAGTTTCTGTAACTGTGAGGTTTGGTTCTTAATATCAGGTTAAAGCAGCAATATCTGCAGTTAGATATACTGACCAGTTCCCTAGACTTCCTGCTGGACTTAGAATATCTGGACAAAGGGATGCAGACATGTTTGATCTTTTGGAATTTGTGTTCGGTTTCCAGGTTTGTAATGATTGTTGGAAAATTTTAATTTTTTATGTCATTGCTGTGTATATGGCTAATTGTGTGGTTACTAACATATATGTTTGAAGGTTCCTACTGGATTTGTCACCTTTTTAAACTTTTATTAGTGAATACTGGTATAAAAAGGTGGTTCACATTCGCAATATTAACTTTAACAAGTAGCAAAATACAAACATAATGCTGAATAACAAAGAAGGGGAATTTTGTGACACTTAACCTATATCACGTGCACCTGTTTCAATAATGCCAAATACTGCCCTCACTAACATTCAAATGATTATTGAAAAAGTCTGAAGAGTGATTTTTGAGTTTTGGGGTCTGCCACGCCAGTGGGCAGTGGGCACTTGATGTTACATTTAATGCGTGTTTTTTTTAGTTAATTTTGGAGAAGTAATTCCTTATTTTTGTCAATTTTCTCATAAAACTTTTTAAAAACAAATGATAATTTTTCTCTAGAAAAGCTAAACCATGTACCTTGTCATTTTATCTCCCCTTTCTTCTCTGTTATTTTTTTGTATTGTGTTTTGAATTCCAACAAATCTAGATTGAATAATAGAGTCTTTTCCATCTATACTTCTGGTTTTGCTGCTCTAGCGGTCATTCAGTTTCATATTACACAGTACATTTTTGTGGAAGTGTTCTAGATTATGTTTGGAAGATAAAATTATAGTTTAGAATTTTAATTTCAATTCCAATTGTCATAATTGAATTTGTTCAGTAATATGGATTTTATGTTTGGGTTACGCAAATAGTTGGGGCATACAATTAGAATTTTAAATTCATTTCCAATTTTATTGTTTAGATATAAGATCCAAGATTTAAAACAAAATTAATTGTGAATATCATTTAAAATTATTTTAGATACCAAGTGTGTGGTTTGCATAGTCTTTTTTGTGAAAGTGAACTTGGGAAGTGAGATTTTGATGCTTGTTACAAGCTTTAAAAAATATTCCTGGGTGTTGTTTGATTTCAGGAGAGTACTATTTACCATGTTTAGCTTGGATCCCATGGTGAGGGGTGGGTATGTAACTTATGTTGCATTCCCATGGGAAGTTAGTTTCTAACTTAACTATTAAATTCCATTTTCATGCTCACTTCTTTTCATTAATTTTGGAACATATTCTCAAGAATACTAATATTAAAATCTAACCAAATATGTTTTTGAATTTAGCTACAACTTTCCTAGTTATCATATTCCTTGAAATGTCATTGCCAAGTATGTAATAATATATGTTGAAACAAATGTTACCTAATAATGAATTGGAATTGGCCACTGGGTTGGGTTTGGGGAAAAATTGGTTCACGCCAGTTAGATGGATTTGGGTTTTGGGAAAATTATGTTCAACCTGTACCTATCCAATTTCCAGCTTGGTTTGGGTCAGGTTATTAGGTCACACAAATTTAAACTTTTTAAAAATAAATAAAAAAAAAACTAAAAATAGAAAAATAAGGGTTTGGGTTAGGTTGGAAACGTTTGAATTTGTTGACCTGAGACTCAAACCCAAACTAATCTGGTCTTATTATTTTTACTTGGCGTGGCCTGAATTTTAAGCTTTGTGTTGGTTTGGTTAGTTCACAGGTTTACCAAAACCGTTGCACATCTTTACCTCTTGTTCTTAGGTGTATAGTTGACCATTTTTAGGGTTTTGACTTAGGTTATGTTTGGTAAGACATTTCAGCTAGCTTCTAGCTTTTTTTACTAACTGAAAAACTCTTTTGGCTGTTCAGTAAGTAATTTTTTTTTAGTAGCTTCTAGCATTTTTTAAAATGCTACTTGAAGTAGCGTTTTCTTTTAGTTTTATCCTTGATATATTTATTCATTTTCCTTGTTACCTTTTAAAATAAATCATGATTTTATTTCTTTTATGTCATTTTACACTTTTCAGCTACTTCAACAGCTGGTTTTACTGAATACTTCTAATTTAATAGGTTAGTTTTTCAGCTTCCAGTTAGTTTTCCAGGTTCCAACTAGTTTTACTGAACATAGCCTTAAGAATGGGAAAAGAGTCAAGTTTGTTATTTTGTTCAATGGAAATGTCATGGTATTTTGATTTTAATTCTAAAAGGAGTTTCGACCATTACACATAATTAATAGGGGGAATTCCCATTCCCAGCTCCAATTTGAAGCTCAATTTGAGAAACCAAATGGGCACTTATAGTTATGATTGAACAAGTTCTTTTATTCTGAATTTTCTTTGATTAGATGTTTTGCTTCCCGGCACATGTTAAATATTGGTTATAATCTTTGTTTTTGTATACGCAGAAAGATAATGTAAGGAACCAGCGTGAAAATGTTGTTTTGATGATAGCAAATAAGCAGTCTCGACTTGGCATACCTGCTGAAACAGATCCAGTGAGTTATTTTATGAATTAATTTTTGTGCAGTGTTAGTATCTGGAGTATTAAAATTTTCAGTTTGTCGACATTCTGTTTTTTTATTTTATTATATCTCTTCAAAGAATAATAAAATGCCCCCCGCCGTGTCCCCCCCAAAACTCTTTGCATGGGTCATGGGTTCGAATCCAAAAACAGCTTCTTTGCATATGCAAGGGTAAGGTTGTGTATAATGACCCTTCCCTTCCCCGTACCTTTACATATCAAGGAGCCTCCGGGCACTGGGGTACGTTAGTTTTATCTCTCTTGAAAGAATACAGAATTATTTTGTGATCAGACTTGCAGCTATTCCCTAAGGGTTGATATAGAACTTTAGCATGAAATTGGTAAAGTCACAAAGAGATGCAAACTAGTTCTTTTTTCTGGCAGTGATATAGTGACTAGTTTTTCTGAGTTTAGAATTTCGTTCTTCGCAGTTGTATGTCTTAACATGATCTGTCATCTTTATCTGTATTATAAGAATGCATTTCTTTGACTGTATTGGTATCTGGATTTAACTTTTGATGAGCGACTAAGACTTGTTTTATTATAGCTCCTTTTTTGCCTTGGAGATGGTTAAATTAGGTGAGATATAAATTGATTTTATCACCATTATATATTTAAGTGGTTTGTTGTTTTGATGCTTAATGCATAGCTGTCAGTAGTGCCAAATAGTGGCGCTTTCGCAGAATTGTGTCACAGAATGCTCATAGTTTGAAGTAGTGGCTGCAATAATGGACCAAACCACAAAATTTGCAGAACTGGAACTTTACTTTCTCAGTCACTTGTGCGCATCTTGTTATGAAGTACTACTCCGGTCTCAAATATAAACTAAAAGATCCATTGTATCTTGGTCTTAAATATAAGCAAATCTCAACTCCTTTTGCCTTATTTAATGAGACTATATTCAAAATACCGTTAATTTAATAGGGAGTTTATGCTTGATGTCAAGTTTCAATAAAGGGTAGTTTAGAAAACAAGTTTATTTTTTAATTGGGATTCACACAATTTAATGAACTTCACTAATTTTCTTAATAATTGTGAAATCAGTTTTTTTTTTTTTTTTTTGCTTTAAATGAGACTGGATGGTGTGGTACCTATTGTTCTTCTTTATGACTAACACACACCCTTCTCTGGCAACATTGTCAACATCTCCTAGCATTTTCTAGCCAATTTGACATCTGAATCTCTGCTCTCCATGGTTTCTGATCATCCCTGAGTCTTCTGTGGCCATTTTTTTGGGAAACCTGTGACTGTTTCCAGCCAACTGTGACTGCTGCTGCTGCCTAGCTTTGTTCTGTCCCTGCCATGTACTGTTTTTAATCTTTCTTAAAAAGGTCTCTAATTTCACTGTCTTGTGGTCTCTTCTAAGTTTTACCCTTTAATTTTTTAATTCAAAATTGCCGCCATCCCAGTACCTGCTATAGCATTTTCAGAATGGATGTACCCCTCTGCTATTTGGTATTATTAGATTAGAGAGTCTTTGGGGAAAAACTTTGCATTTAACACTGATAAAATGTGAAAATGTACAATTCAACTTCTGCTTACCATCATATTTATACTGTAGAAGCTTCAGAACCTAATAGGTGCCAGCTGTGACAGTTACAATTGACATGTATATGAGCCAGGTTTTGACATTCCTTTTTATCATTGGTCTAGCAATATGAGGGATGGTTTTGGTGTTCAGGGGAGGGTTTAATTTGTATAAGTCTAAATTCTAATATTTTGGGGAGGTTTTGGTCCTAGCAGATAGTCAGAACGCTGGTGTCTTTGTTTCTATGCTTTAAGCCACCTTTGTTCTGTGTTGTTCTTGTTAGGTTGTATTCACAGTAGTACTTCTTGTACTGCTAGTACTATATTTCTAATAATATTATTATCTTTGCCGATAAAAAAAAAAACAATTGACATGTATATGTGTGACATATACATGTCTATTTTTTTTTTATCGATAATTGTTAGTTTGTTAGAAATGTCACTTGAAAGATTGAAACTCGTGACCTCTCCTCCCTCTCTTCTCTCTTTTCCAACCACTAGGTTAGTGATAATAGGTTTCTACCTTATGCTTGAATATTATCATAGCTTTTTAAATATCTTTAAGTTCGGTAAACTCTTGGGAGTTTACTGGTCATGTCTACCAGTCAAGTTTATGGAAGCTTCATGAGTTTACTTAAATTCTCGAGTTTGACAGACAAGCTAAAATCCTACTTAGTAGGTGTTTAACTACTGCATTGTAGGTTTACTCAGTATGGGCCCTTGGTAAATGTACATGACATTGCTTTGTTTTATTCTGTTGAAAATCAGAATTAATATTCTGATTCTTGTAGTTTATACTTTATACTTTATAGGGATATTATCTTTGATTTAGAGAAAATCAGAAAACAGAATATCCTCTATTTTTTCCTATATAAA
The DNA here is from genome assembly GCA_013407115.1 of Glycine latifolia. Classification (NCBI taxonomy): domain Eukaryota; kingdom Viridiplantae; phylum Streptophyta; class Magnoliopsida; order Fabales; family Fabaceae; genus Glycine; species Glycine latifolia. Next base: position 14,026,155 of record CM023946.1, on the reverse strand, counting down.
CATATGTAGGCTTTTTGCTCCGACACACGGTTTTCACTCTATTTTTTCTCATTTTACATGGTATCAGAGCTAAGTTGAGGGAATGAGGAAAAATCGTCCCTCACCGAGGATCCACTGTCCCCTACTCCCCGGTGAGCCCATTTGCTCGCTGCCTTTCTTCTATCAGTCTTTTTCCTGTTTCCAGTGGACCTTTTTGGTTGTCACACTTATTTCGGTTCTTTTCGACGACCCTTTCTCCTTTTCTAGTGACTTTTCCGACGGCCTTTTTCTGCATTGCGGTGGATCTCTCCACTTGTTCCCTTCTTCTGGCGACCTTTTTTGGCATTCTAGTTGACCTTTTTGCTTGCTCCCCTTTTCTGGCAATTTCCACCCTTTTGCTGGCAGCCGCCGCCGTTCTTTGCCATCCATCACCGGAGCTCCAAAGACCTTTCTGGTAGGTGACCCCACCTCCAACATCATATTTCACTGATCTACACAGATGTGGTTACGACATCTCGATTGGGCTTGTGACGCCGTGCCCACCTTTTTGCACGCCAAACTTAGCCACACAACGCACTTCTCTTGCATGTGCAGGCGTGTGGTGCACCGTCTTGGGCTGCGCTTCTATGCAGGAGTCTCTTGTGTGAGCATAACCTAAGAGTTTTGCCTCAAACGGAGCATCCTTGCAGACACACCATTGGAGCTCGGTCTTGTTTACCCTTTTTACGTGTTTTGCATTGTTGCGAAGAAGCTTCCAGTCACCCTACCGCCGTCTCTTTTCAGCATGTTTTTTGGCCACCACCTTTATATCGCCGCTCATTTTCTGGCGAAGAACTTTCCAGTCGCCTATTCTGTCGCTGTCCTTTTCTGGTGTGTTTCTTAGTGACTTATCTCGCTTTGCTGTCACTTTATGATGATTTTGTCTCTTCAGTTTAAATTATTGGGTCTCCACACTTCGCTTGAAGCTTCCAAATGTTGGTTTTAGGAAGATTGCAACTTGCTTTGGATTTATTTAAGCTGATGGGTGTTCCAGCTCTCTCTTCCTAGCATTATTCCCTGATTTCACCAAGATCCCTGAGTTGTCTTCAAAATATTGGTTTGAAGCTTCCGAATGTAGTTCTTAAGAATGTTGGGACTTGCTTGCTTTGCTTGCCATAAATTTCTTAGGCTGATGGTTATTCCAGCTCTTTGGCAATGTTATCTTTCTAGCAATATTCCCTGACTTTGCCAACATCCTTGAGTTGTCTTTCAAACATTTTTTTTTTGGTGGAAGTCAATTTTATGTTTTTATTTATTAGTTGGGAATAAATTTTCATGTAACAAGCTGATTGCTTAGTAAGCTTCAGCTTGAGGGGGTGTGTTGAAAATCAGAATGAATATTCTGATTCTTGTCATTTATAGGGACATTATCTTTGATTTAGAGAATGAATATTCTCTTTGTATGTACCATTAATGTAATTATCCTATGTAAACACGCATCTGCTGTGTACTCTTACACATGGTTTTAGTCTTTTACCCTCTATATTTTCTCCTATTTTACATATTCCATGCTTTTTGTTGAATTTCTTATGGACTAGAGATCCACTGATAATTGTTGTTTTTGTTTTTCAATTTTTTTTTTACTTCTGTCTATTGTTTTGTGGGATATACAGAAAATAGATGAGAAAACAATCAATGAAGTGTTCTTGAAGGTGCTAGATAACTATATCAGGTGGTGCAGATACTTACGAATTCGTGTTGCATGGAATAGGTTATTATTTCAACTTACTCATGCTTTGAATATCTTATCTCTTTCATATTTTACTTGATCGTATTTCATTTCATGTTTCCTGCAGTTTAGAGGCAATTAACCGGGATAGGAAGCTTTTTTTGGTTTCTCTGTATTTTCTTATTTGGGGTGAAGCTGCAAATGTTCGTTTTCTTCCTGAGTGTATTTGCTATATATTTCACAATGTAAGTTTCTAATTGTGCTCTTTAAATTTTGGGCCATGTTTGGCTCTGTTAGCATTGTTAGTTTGTTACCACTAATAATTTTCAAACCACTTTTTGAAATAATTTATAAATAGTATATTTTGATTAGCTTCTCTGTGAAATTCATTGATATAAAATAAGCTAAAGAAAAGCTTCTCCAAAACTTAGTTTCCAGGCCAAATTTTACTCTCAAACATACTTTTGGGGGATAACCATACATGACCCCAGACTGATTTTACCCATAAGTTTTGAAACACTCCCATCGGAAATCCAAACATACCCTTAATTTTCAAATCTTCTAAAATAATTTTCTACTAAAGTAGCTCGCAAATACCTTGTGCCATAGCTCAAAACTCAGTTTCTACTTTCTAGTTATAGACCGAGCCACAACATTCTGTTTTTTAATCCTCCAATACTAAATTTCCTCGAAGAAAGGTGCAATATCTAGTAGTGGACTTCCTGTCAGTCAATGATCCTGCATTGTCAGCACCAATGTAAGCATCAAGAATTACATTCCCATTTCTTCTGTTTTAAAATTCGATTTCATGGAGTTCCTTTTTAAGGTGTTGCAGTATTCTATGAGTGGCCTGTAAGCGCAACTCTTTCAGCAGTGCATAAATTGACTAACTATTAACACATGCAATATTTGGCCTTGTGTGAGACAGATAAATTTTCCAACCAAATGCCGATACATCTCCTTATTCTCTGCTGCACTATTTATGCATTGAAAGAGAGAAGGGTGCAGTCTGGGATTATGAAGACCAGATTTGGACCTTGTTTGCATGGAATGAGTGTTTACAGGAACAGTAATAGGTGCAGAATCAGATTCAGATGAAGACTCAGTCACAACAGTATTTTCAGAGGAAGCATTTTGCATAGAACTAGACAGGTTGAGAAACAGAGGGAGAAACAGTAGGACTAGTCCCAGAAATGGGAGAAAACCCTGGAGGAACAATGGGAGCATTAGGAGAATGAGATGAGGAGGCTGAAGACTGTATAGGAGTGGATGTACCAGCAGGTGGAGACAGATTTGGGTTTAGATTGAAATAAGAATCAAAATGTTTTTCCGGACTAGAACATTTAGGAAACAAGTCAGAATAGGAAAACCTCTCCTCATTGAACAAAACATCCTTAGATATGTAAATTCTACCTGAAGGAGATAAGCATTTGTAACCCTTATGAGAATTAGAATACCCAAAAAACAGACATTCTTGAGACCTGAAATTGAGTTTGTGAGTATTGTAAGGTTTTAGAAGAGGAAAACAAGCTCAACCAAAGGTTTTAAGGAATTTAAAGTCGGGACTTTTGTTAAAAAGAGTGGTGAGAGGAATGACAAATTTAAGAAAGGCAGTGGGAAGTCTATTGATGAGGTAGACAGCTGTACTGAAGGCATAATCCCAAAACTGCAGAGGTAAAGAAGCATGATGCGACAAGGTAAGACCTAGATCCACTATGTGTCTGTGTTTTCTCTCAACCACACCTAGTCTATGTGAGATACCATAGGAGGATAAAAGACTGGAAAAAGGCCTGTACTCACCTCCCAATCAGATTGAACACTTTTTGATTTTAGTGCTGAGTTGCAATTCAACTTGAGTTTTAAAAGCTTGAAAAACAGAGATGGTTTCAGCTTTGGTTTTTATTGGAAAAATCCAAGTGAACCTGGAAAAGGCATCAATAAAAGACACATAATACTTATAACCAGCAAAGGAGGTTAAATGAGAAGGTCCCCACAAGTCAGTAAATATAAGTTCAGGAGGATAATAAGTGGAAATGGAGGGAGAGGAGGGCAGTCTATGAGATTTTCCCATATAGCAAGATGCACAAAAATCTGATACATTTTTATTTGATTGTGTGACATTACAATGACTGAGAAGAAGTCTCATTGCATGACCATTGGGATGGCCTAACCTATTGTGCCAAACACTGACATTACAGGCAGAAGAAACATCAGACTTTATATTTTATGAGGAATTGGCACAAGTGAATAAAAGCTGAGGAGAAATATCCTGAAGCTCGAGATTATGAAAGTAATAGAGGCCATCAACTCCAACTGATTCTTGAAGCAAGGGTTTACTTGTTTCCTGAGATTTTACAAGACAAGTATGAGGATGAAACTCAAAGAAAACAGAATTATCCTTGGCAAATTTGCTAACACTTAACAGATTTTTTGAGATGGAAGGAACATGTAGTAACTTTTGTAATTTAAAAGTGAAGTGACTATCATTAGGAGAAATAAAAGAAGAGGCACCAACACCATAGATACCTAATCCTTCTCCATTGCCAATGAATATTTGATCAGGCCCATCAAAATGATTAAACTGTTTGATATGTTGAGCCTCTCTAGTAACATGAAAGCTTGCTCCAGAATCTGGAATCTGGGTAGAAGGATTAGAACCAGACCCAAGAGGAAATGTATTTGTAAGCATAGCAGTAGGCTGATTAGGGACAGAGGCTGCAGGTTTCAAATTGGGATTTTTCCAAGTGTTTGAAGATCTAGATGAACCAGATGAATAAGGAATTGGCTGAGAAGTGGCAGGATAAAAATAAACTAAAGATTCATGAGGCTGGAAGTGTATATCAGTCCTGAAATGACACACATTGGCAGTGTGCCCATATTTGAGACAAATTTGACACTGAAAGTTGGCAAATTTGCCATTGCCACCACCTCTGCCAGCCCCTGCACTGCCACGGCCAGAACCATTTGCACCTCTGAAATTTCCAGAATTACCTGCCCTGTGTGAATTTGAATGTGAGTATCCTTGAGTATAATTCAAGGAAGGAGTATTCAATTGCTGGGTTTCTTTGTTGTAGCGATTTAGATGTGTCTCGTGGCCATATAACAAGGCCTCAATTTCAGCAATAGATGGGGTTCGTTTCTTGCCTTCAATAACAGAAATAACAGATGCATAATCTAAAGGAAGCCCTTCCAGAATAGCATCAACGTACTCCTCATGTCTGACAGGGACACCAATGCCTGCAAGTTCATCCACAGAACCTTTAATCTTTCTTAGATATTCATCCATACACTTATCAGAAAGAGAAACTGCACGCATTGCAGATTTGCAGTTCTTAGTTGATGGGCCCTGGACTTGGTGTGCAAGCTGAAGTGTTCATGGATCTTTTCCCAAACCTGATAGGAATTGTTTGATCCAAGAACCCTTGAAAGAACAGACTTGGAGAGCGTAGACTGGAGCCAAACTAGCAGGGTTTGGTCCTGAACTTCCCAAGCTTCATATTCAGGACTGACCCTATCAGCAACACTGTCATCCTTAGTGAGATATCTGGGAGGAATAATAGGATTAACCACAAAACGCTGAAGCTTATGAGCTTTCATCACAGGTTCCACATGTTGATGCCAATGGAGATAGTTGGAGTCATCAAGCTTTTCAGCTATGGAATTTGGAAAGGAGTGCGTACCTAGACCTGACGGAGCGGAAGCAGAAGCCATGAATTAACAGTCAACACGCACAGTAGCACGAACAGGAAGAACCAGAGGGAAGCGAATGAGTCTGAGCCAAACAGGTTCACCAAAACCCAGTCACGAACAGTAATTCACCAAAGTCAGTGCTAACCTCGATCCCTATCTTCCTTTTTTCTTTTTACAGGGTTCCGAAGAAGGTATTAACCACACTGGAGAGACTTCAAAGAAGATTTCTGTGGGGAGGAAGCGCTGGTAAAAAAAAAGGTTGCCTGGGTTAGATGGGATCTGGTTTGTCAACCAAAGGAGCATGGGGGTTTGGGTATCAAGGACTTAGCTATATTTAATCATGCCTTACTTGGGAAATGGTTTTGGAATATGTTTCATCAGCAGAATGACTTGTGGGTACAAGTGTTGGATTCAAAATATGGTGGGTGGAGGAACTTGGAAGAATCTAGGAGGTCTGGTAAAGAATCTTTTTGGTGGAGGGATCTTAGCTTAGTATACAAGTCGAGTGAGGAGGTGAATGAGTTCCAAAGAGGGATAACATGGAAAGTGGGATGTGGATCGAAAGTGCTGTTCTGGGAGGATAGTTGGAAGAATGAAGGGGTGTCATTGAAGGAGAAGTACCCACGACTATATCACATTTCTCATCAACAATAACACTATCTCCAACATATGGGTATATCAACACATTCAGGATGGGAGTGGCAGCTTCGGTGGAGAAGATTTTTTATGGAGGGGGGGGGTAGAATCTGCTGTCAAATTTTTAGAGGATATACAAGACTTTGATTTGCAAATACAACAAGAAGATATGTGGCAGTGGAAGGCTGATTTGAGTGGAAAATATACGATGAGGAGTGCGTACAAACTTCTTATCATGGTAGGGTCAATCCTGAATCAAGATGCAGTCTTCAAGGATCTTTGGAAAGTAAAAATCCCCAATAAAGCATCATGCTTTGCTTGGAGATTAGTTAGGGACAGATTGCCTACTAAGATGAATCTTAATAGGAGACTGTTATTCCCAAATTATAAAAGTTGAATAAAGTTTAGTGCAAGAGAGGTATTTATAACCTCTTAATCTGATACTACCAGATTATCAACTAACTAACAAATTAACCACTAACTGAAAATAACAAAGCACTGACAGTTGTACAATAAGAGGTACAGTTAGCAAAGTACTAACTGTAGTCTGATACAGAGAGGTGCTGTTAGCAAAAGCTAACAGCACTTACATATTCTAATATATTCTAATAGTCACATGTTTCATTTAATTGAAACAAATACAAAACAATTTTCTTTATTTTATATTTCACGTGAGTGTTAAACTTTGCAAAATATTTGCTGTTGATTGCTAAGGGGTACCGGTACCCTCACAAAAAGCAAGGCTTTTAATTTTAAGCCTCCTTATTTTGTCAGATTTAATTTTAATTTTCAAATACATCTTGACATAGTCATATACCTTTTAAAGAGTAAATTGTATGTTTTGAATTCAAAAGGTTAGGCACAGAAAACATTGTCAAGCAGTGTTTTTTATATCTTATTTATTTATTGTTTTGAAAATGTTCCTGTTCTCTTTTTTGTTTGTTTGTTGAATATATGATGTGTTGCTCGGTGCTTCGGTTTTACTTAGTTTATGCCCATTTTCTAGATGTACAAATTTGATTGATGTATATGAATCTTATAGATAGTAATTTCAAATCACTTTTAATGCTAATTTTTTAACCATTAATCTGTTATTTAGATGGCTAAAGAGTTGGATGCTATTTTGGATCATGGAGAAGCTGCACCTGCAGTCAGCTGCATAACCGATGATGGTTCTGCAAAATTCCTTGAGAAAATAATTTGTCCTATTTATCAAACACTATTTGAAGTGAGTTGCTTTATTCGCCCTTTTTGTATATTGCAAATTTATATTTCAAATCTTCCATTTCTGACAATTTTGTTACAAGTTGATAGTGATCTAAGGGAGCTATAAAAATAGCTATAGCCCTTCATCATTGTAACAATTAACTCTCATTTTTCAGAAATACAATATGTCAGATAAATATTTATCCTCTCTCAAAATCTCTATCAGTTCCATTGAATTTCTCTTTTTTCCAGCATTGTCAATAGTGGATCATGGAAAGCCAAAATCCAATATATCATATAGGGTCAGTTTGTTTAAACTTTTTATTTATTTAAAAAAGTATTTTTTATAAAAGTGATTTTTAAGCAGATAGGATTTGCTTATTAAAAAAAGAGAAGAAAACTGTATTTTATTTTAAAAAAGTTATTTTGTAAATAAGTTTAAACAAACGGGCCCATAGTGGACAACATTGTGGGCAAATATTGAAGTACAGATTGCCTACAAAACTGAACTTAAGAAGAAGGAATGTAGAAATCACTGATGCTTCATGTTCTTTCTGTAGAAGCCACAAGGAGGACGCGTCTCATTTATTTTTTACCTGTCCTAGTATATTGCCGACGTGGTGGGAATCAAGGTCATGGGTAAATATTGTAGGGGTGTACTCGGCAGTCCCGAAAGATCACTTTCGCCAACATTCTTTCTGTCATATAAATGGAAACAGGTTACATAGGTGGCAGATTTGGTGGATTGCCCTGACATGGAGTGTTTGGCACCATACGGATAGAATCGTCTTTAATAATGAAGGTTTTAATGGTCAAAAACTGATGGGGGATACAATGTTCTTTTGCTGGTCCTGGCTTAAAAACTTGGAGCCAGGATTCGATATTCCGTTTCGCTACTGGTCAAGTTATATGAAGGATAGCTTCGGCTTTCAAGGGAGGGTTTAGGGTGTATTTTTTTTTCCTTTTGCTGTCCTAGTATAACTCCAAATTTTTCCACAGAATTTGTTAATTGGAATCGGAGGACTAATATGATCAATGGTGTCTTGGCTGAAGGATGCTGGCTGGATGAACCTAGTAGGGTTAAAGAGGCAATCAGAGTCTTGTTCAAAAAAAGATTTGAAGAACCTGTGCGTGAGAGGCCAAATTTAGACAGGGTCAAATTTAGAACTACAAATCAGCAACAAAATAACTTATTGGTGGCACTTTTTGAGGCAAAGGAAGTCAGAGATGCTGTTTGGGAGTGCGGGAGTGAGAAGAGCCCTGGTCCGGATGACTTCAACTTTAGATTCATCAAAGAATTTTGGGAGATTATTAAACCTGATTTTCTGAGATTTTTGGATGAGTTTTATGTTAATGGGATTTTCCCTAGGGGTGGCAATGCTTCGTTCCTAGCTCTGATCCCTAAAGTACATGATCCACAGGGCCTCAATGATTATAGACCATCTCTCTTATTGGGTGTGTGTATAAGATTGTTGCTAAGGTGTTATCTTCTAGGTTGAAAAAGGTGTTGCCATCTGTTATAGATAGTTGCCAATCGGCTTTCATTGAAGGGAAACACTTGTTGCAGAGTGTGCCTGTGGTAAATGAAGTGGTTGATGAAGCAAAGAGATGTGATAATAGCTGTTTTGAGTTCAAGGTTGACTTTGAGAAAGCATGTGATTCTGTGAGTTGGGATTTCCTTACATACATGATGAAGAGGTTGGGGTTCTGCCATAAGTGGATTTGCTGGATTGAAGGGTGTCTAAAATCAGCATCCATTTCTATCTTTGTTAATGGGAGCCCCACCACAGAATTTCAGCTTCAAAGAGGCCTCAGGCAAGGTGATCCATTGGCCCCATTCCTGTTTAACATTCCAGCAGAGGGAATTGCTGGGTTGATGAGGGAAGCACAGGAAAAGAGTAGATTTGAAGGGTATAAGGTTGGCTAGAAGAAGGTGGACATCCATACCTTACAATATGCGGATGTCACAATTTTCTTTGGGGTAGCTTCGGAGGAAAATATTAGAACGATTAAGGTGGTTTTGAGGAGCTTCGAGATGGTGTCGAGGCTGAAGATAAACTTTGCTAAGAGTAGCTTTGGTGCATTTAGGACGAGTGATAAGTGGATAAATAAAGCTGCTACATATCTGAACTATAGAAAGTTGTTGGTATCTTTTTCATATTTGGGCGTTCCTATTGGGGCAAATCCGAGAAGGAGTGAGACTTGGGCATCTTTAGTGAGAAAGTGTGAGCGTAAATTAGCAAAATGGAAGCGCGAATTCTTGTCCTTTGGGGGGCAGGCTGACTCTCATCCAGTCAGTTCTGAACTCATTACCTACATTTCTATTTTCTTTTTTTTAGGGCTCCTAAGAAGGTGACAGACCGATTGGTGAGGATACAATGACGATTCCTGTGGGGCGGTAATGACGATCATGGCAAGATTGCGTGGGTTAGTTGGGATGTGGTGTGTCAGGAAAAAGCAAATGGAGATCTGGGAATTTGAGACTTGTGGAGTTTCAACACCGCATTACTAGGGAAATGGCGGTGGAACTTGTTTCATTGTCAAGGGGAATTGTGGTCACAAGTCTTGGAGTCAAAGTACGGCGGTTGGCGGAATCTTGATGCTTTGAGAAGACCTACTAGTGATTCTATTTGGTGGCGGGACCTGTGTAGCATATGCCAACCTAGTGTCGAGGAGGGGTGGTTTAATAAGGAAACTAAATGGAGGGTTGACTGCGGATCAAAGGTATTATTTTGGGAAGATGGTTGGAAGGAAGATGACATACCTCTAAGGACAAAATTCCCCAGAATATATCACATCTCCCAACAGCAACAGCATTTCATTCAACAAATGGGATCTCTGTCATATGATGGGTGGGAATGGAAACTTAATTGAAGAAGGTGCTTTAGGGAGGGGGAAGTTGAAATCACAATTGATCTCTTAGAGGAAATTCAGGGTCTGAACATACATCCTGATCAGTAGGATAGTTGGTGGTGGGAGGGCCTCCTGAATGGTAGATACACGGTGGGAAGTGCTTACAAGGCTTTTAACAGGAGGGTGGAGATTCAGACTCAGAAGGAGGTGTACACAGACCTTTGGAAACTCCGAATTCCAAACAAAGCCACTTGTTTTTCTTGGAGGTTACTGAGAGATCGATTGCCCACTAAGAGAAACTTGGCTCATAGAAACATAAATTTGGGGGGCCATAATTGTCCTTTCTGTGGTAGCTGTGTTGAGGAGGCATCACATGTGTTTTTTAGTTGTCACAAGATTATGCCGCTGTGGTGGGAATCTTTGGGCTGGATCATTGTGGTAGGGGCATCACCAATTACTCCTATTGAGCAGTTCCTTCAACATTCGTACTGTCATGTTAACAGCCTTAAAATTCAGAGCTGGTATGCTTGGTGGATAGCATTGACATGGAGCATTTGGTTTCATCATAACAGGATTGTTTTCCATAATGAAATTTTTAATGGATCTAAGCTGTTGGAGAATGCTTTATTCTTTTGTTGGTCTTGGTTAGCTAATTTGGAGAAAGGATTTAATATTCCCTCCTATCATTGGTCTAACCATATTAGAGATGGGTTCTGTAAGTAGGGGAGGTATTTTTTTGTGGCCCCTTTTGTTTTCTAGCCTTTAGGTGAGCTTACTTTTAGGTTGACCTTTAGATTGCCAAAGTTCTGGTAGGCTCCTTGGGGGTGTTTTTCTTTCTCAGTACTACTAGTACTCATCTTTTTATATATATATATATATATATATTATATTATCTTGGCTGATAAAAAAAAAATATAGTCAGAACTCAGTTGGCTTTTTTCTCATGTGACTAAAGCCACCTAGGTTCTGCTTTTGTTCTTGCTAGGGTGCATACCCTGCAGTACCACTTGTACTGTGTTTTCATATCTAATATATATCATTATCTTTGCTGATAATATATATATATATATATATATATATATATATATATATATGGAGAAATAATAAGAATTGGGTAAATGGAGAGATAATGAAACATTACAAACTAGATGAAAGATAAATCAGAGAAAACTGGAAAACTGAGGGAATTTTGCAAAGAGCAGTCCTTTTATAGAAAATAAGAAAAAAAATGAACAAAAAAAACTTAAAATTTGGAAGAAACAGAGGTAAACAATAAGAGGAAAAAGAAAAACAGAAATTTTAAAGAAGAAAGAGCAAATGAAAATGAAAGTGGGGGGGGGGGGGGAGATTAAAGAAAAAAGAAGGTAAAAAAATACAGTACCATTACCTTTGAGACGGAGTTGCTGAAGAATTTCTGGAGAGGCCACGGATGAAAGAAGTTAATGGAGGAATGATGTCTTTTCCTTACACAATGAGCAAGGTTCAGGTGGAATTAGTGACTAGGGAGACAATATATGTACAGGAGACACTTGCGGCTGGGGATTCAAAAAGAAATATAACTCTGGGCAGGGATTGAAAATAAAAAAGGAACTTGGAGCCCAAAACAAAATGCAGCTTGGGAATCATAAGGGCACATGCAGCACAAACCCAACATGAATGACAATGCTGCTGGAAATTAAAAAAATCATGTCAAGGTGCAGCTGGTAATTAAAAAACTCGTGCAGGACTTCAGGTGCTGTGTATTAGTATGTTGGGACACAGTACACAGGCTATTTTTTTTTTGATCAGCAAAAATAATATATATATATATATATATATATATATATATATATATATATATATATATATATATATATATATATATATAGATAAAAGGGAATACAAAGTACAAGAAGTACTAGTACAAATGCGAAATAAGTTACAAAGTGCAGACATATGGCATCCTAATACATGGATATACATTAATTAAGATGCCAAAAACCTGACTCTAAAAAAATCCCCCCAAAATTAGGAAGAGACCATCTACAAGTTAGACCCTCCCTTGATTACAAAAGCCTCCCCCAAATTAGTAGACCAAAAATGAAAAGGAAAGTTAAATCCTTTGTCCAGATTTTTGAGCCACGTCCAGCAAAGAAAAAGCGCATCATCCATAAGTTTATGACGGTTGAAGCTCTCATTACGAAAAATAATCCGGTTTCTATGACACCAAACAGTCCAAGTCAAGGCTATCCACCAAATCTGCCAACTCCTAGAAATAGTCCCTCCGTGACAGTAGAATGAGTGTTGGCTGAAGTGTTCTTTTGGTGTTACGGAAGAAACACTAGCTAAATTTAACCATGACAAAGATTCCCACCACAGTGGTCTGATTCTGTCACAGCTGAAGAATAAATGGGCCGAATCCTCAGCAGAGTTCCTACAGAAAGGGCACAAGGTATCATTGAACTCCAAAATTCTTCTACTTAGGTTCACCTTGGTAGGCAATCTGTCACGAAACAGTCTCCAAGCGAAGCAGCCTGCTTTACTAGGTATTTTTATTTTCCAAAGGTCAGTGAACACGTCCTCTTAGGTCATACTTATCATATCCAAATTGATGAAACTATAGGAACTCCCTACTGTATATCTTCCACTCACATCAGCCTCCCACCTCCAAGAATCTTGTCGCTGTATGTGCACCGTCGGTTCCTGGATATATTCCAGAAATCTAACAGCTGGTTCTACCTCCCCTTCCATCAAACTTCTTCTCCAACGAAGCTGCCACTCCCAACCTAGTTGTGTTTGCATACCCATTTGTTGAATATATTGTTGTTGTTGATGAGAAATCTGGTACAAACGTGGGTACTTCTCCTTCAATGACATCCCTTAATTCGTCTAATCATCCTCCCAAAACTTCACCCTAGATCCGCAGCCCACATTCCATGATATCCCTCTTCTAAACTAGTTTCCCGCCTCATTCATATTACATACTATGCCGAGATCCTTCCACCAGATAGATTCTCTACCAGATCTTCTACCCACCACAAGATTCCTCCATCCTCCATATTTGGATTCCAGGACTTGCACCCATAAGTCTTCCTGCTGGTGGAACATGTTCCAGACCCATTTTCCAAGTAGAGCATGATTGAACTTGGTTAAGTCCTTAATACCCAAGCCCCCGCATTCCTTTGGTAGACAGACTGTATCCCAACTAACCCATGCAATCTTTCTATGCTCATCACTTCCACCCCACAAAAATCTTCTTTGGATTCTCACTAGTCTATTGATCACCTTCGACGGAGCCCTGAAAAAAGAAAGTAAGAAAATAGGGAACGCACTTTAGACCGACTTAGTCAAGGTTACCCTCCCCCCAAAAGACAGGTATTTCTGTTTCCATTTAGCCAATTTCCGCTCACATTTCTGGACTAGAGGATCCCATGTCTCAATACGTCGAGGATTTGCCCCAATAAGAACACCCAAGTATGAAAAAGGTAGAGAAAGGATTCTACAATTTAAATACGAGGCAGCATTGCTAGACCACTGATCACTCATGCCAAACACGCCAAATCTACTCTTGGCAAAATTTATTTTCAACCCTGAAACCATTTCAAAGCTCCTCAACATCACCTTAATGGCTCTAACATTTTTCACTGAGGCTGCCCCAAAAAAGATGGTATCATCAGCATATTGTAGGATGCTGATGTCAACATTTTTCTCCCCCACCTTATAGCCATCGTACAAGTTCTTTTGTTGCGCTTCCCTCATCAAACCAGTGAGACCCTCCACAACTATATTGAACAAGGGGCAAGTGGGTCTCCTTGTCTGAGACCACGATGTGGAGTGAACTCAAACGAGGGACCCCCATTGACCAAAATTGAGATAGATGCAGAGTTTAAACAGCCTTCAATCCATTTGATCCACCTAGGGCAGAACCCCATCCGTTTCATCATATACAGTACACAGGCTATATTTTAACCAAAATGTAACCCATCCCTTGAAGTTGCAAGATCCTTAATGGCAGACAAACCTGTGATGCCCAACATTCCCGACATTGCATTTTTGATGTAGGCCACACTACTACTCCACTGTGATAGTGAATTAGCGCAGACTTGTGATGATATAGGGCAATGGCGCTGCTATCTTCACTATTTGATAACATTCTTCTTTCGTAGTTATTTTTGTTTCTTTTATAGAATTTTAATTTATTATTTTTCCTCATTCGATTTTTATGTTTCACTATTTAAGTAATATCTGGAGATTGTATGTGGTCCACTTATTCTTTTATGTGGTTATGGATTTCTTTACTTTCATTTTATTTATTCCATTACTTAGCGTTGACTCCCCCAACAAAAAAATATGCAGGAAGCTGATAGAAACAACAATGGGAAAGCTGCACACTCAGCATGGAGGAATTATGATGACTTCAATGAATACTTTTGGTTAGCAGGACTGATGCCATTTGACATTTTGGCTTGTAGGTGGACTTATTCTAATTTGAAATTATATGCAGGTCACCTGCTTGTTTTGAATTAAATTGGCCAATGAGGCCAGATTCACCGTTCTTGCGGAAACCTAAGAGAACAAAAAGGGTTAGTTTTGCTGCTTTCTTCAGACATTTTATAATTTAATTTGGTAGTTATTTTTATAGATTTTATTTTATAATATGATATTTATATAATTTTTTTCCCTTGTGTGTTCAACTGTGGTTTGCAGACTGGTAAAAGCAGTTTTGTTGAGCATAGAACATTTCTTCACTTGTATAGAAGTTTCCATCGTCTTTGGATCTTCTTGGCATTAATGTTTCAGGTTCGTTTTTTGCCGTCCATCATTATATTACGCTGAAGTCTGAACTCTGATTACGGATGATTTATTCTGGCATAAAGCATTTATAATTCATGTTCCATGCAGGCTTTGACAATCATTGCTTTCAATCATGGACACATCAACTTGAATACTTTCAAAACAATACTTAGCATTGGGCCGTCATTTGCAATTATGAATTTCGTCAAGAGTAAGATGTTTGTGTTTTCTGTAGTTGTTGCTTGTGTGAATGGCAAGTAATTCTATTATTACTATTTTTATGATGAATAGGTTTCTTAGATGTGTTGCTTACTTTTGGGGCGTACACCACTGCAAGGGGAATGGCTGTTTCAAGACTTGTTATAAAGTTTTTCTGGGGTGGCTTGACTTCCGTGTTTGTAACATATGTTTACCTGTGAGTTTCGAATTCTCCCTTTGCTATTTTGTTATGTAATTAACAGTGTTGTGAGGCAGTGAGTGGGTTGAGGTGGCCTGCATTGTTTTGATGCGAGGAGGCAACGTGATCACGTGAATGAAGTGATGATGTTATTCAAAAAATACTATAATTATTCATAATTTTTTTGTAGTGACAAATTACAATCAATATACAATTTAAATGCAAACTAAGCAATGCCAATACTTTTAAAACATATTGAGTTCATTTGGTATCAAGTTGTTTTCTTAGCTCCTTTTAGTGTTCTCTGCCTATGGTTTTTTAGAGGAGGGTGTGCCTTGATTTTCAGAGCGATTGGCATGCTTTGTTGCATGTATCTTGATCATGTTTTGTTTTTTTTCCTTTGATTTTTCATTGTCTTTTTTTATTGAGGATTTCTTATTCTCTAGACCAATGTATCTTTTCTTTCATAATAAATAAATTCTTTGTTCATGAAAAAAAACTTTAAAAATGTGAAGCAATCCAAATTGACAATGAGGCTATTTTCTGCACTGCCTCAGAGCCTAGGTGGCTACATTAACGGCTTTTGCCAACACTGGTAATTTGGAGTACATCTCAACTATATTAGTTTTTACCATAATTATGCTCAATTGCAGGAAGGTTTTGCAGGAGAGAAATAGCAATAGCTCTGACAGTTCATTCTATTTCCGGATATACCTTCTTGTGCTTGGTGTTTATGCTGCTATACGTCTATTCCTGGCGCTGTTGCTCAAATTTCCAGCTTGTCATGCACTTTCGGAAATGTCTGATCAGTTTTTCTTTCAGTTTTTTAAGTGGATTTATCAAGTGAGTTATTTTTACTATTTAATTGTGTCCTTGTTATTTCAACTTATTGCACTTTTGGAAATGACTTGGTATTTATGCCTTTTTAATAATTTAATTCAGGAACGGTACTATGTTGGACGTGGTCTATATGAGAAGATGACTGATTACTGCAGGTTGGTTGTCATGCAGAAAATGAAATCTTGTTGTGATAAGCAGTAACTAATAGGATGAGAGACCTATTTACTTGCTTGTACTGGGTTTGTAACTTTAATACACTTAGGTTGAATACAAATATGAAGCTTGTCAATTTACCATTAGCAGTGTTGATAACTTATTTCTTGTACTGGGTTGTTATTAATGCTTAATTTTTTTTTTTTTGACTTTTCTTACTGCTTGTATTACCTTTTATGGTGTCAGTAGTGCTGTGTTGTGATATAGATTTTTCAATTGTTATTTTTCACAATTCTGTTTTTGAGTTCTGCAGGTATGTGGCCTTTTGGTTGGTGGTACTTGCCGTCAAATTTACTTTTGCTTACTTTCTCCAGGTAAATACACGTTGTATGTATCTAGGTGAGGCTATTGACCCTCCAGTATGCTGATTTCCGCTTTTTACATTTTTACTTTTATTATACTTTCTATACTTTCCCTTATTTGACTTTTTCTTCTATATAGAAGTTGACATAATTTAAATTTACTTCCTTCGTACATATGTAAAAATAAAGTAAAGTAAAATGAAAACAGTTTATTTTTAATTAAAACAATATATATTTGTAATTATGATAAGATTATTTTATTCAGGGAAAAATTTTAAATTTAATAACCTTTCCTATAAATAAGTATTCTATTTATCACTATCATAAACATGAGAAGTAATATTTTTATTTATAAAAACATCAATGTAATTTTGGAAATAAAATAAAACATAATGAGCTGTAAAAATAAAATGGAAGAGGGAAGTTAGTTCATTTTTTCTCTTTTTAGTTCACCTGATTATGGTTTCTATAGTTTTTCCATATTAATAAAAAGGTTAAATTATGTCCTTTAATTTTTTTTTAAGATTCAATTTGGTCCTCTAATTTTTTTGGGGTTCAATTTGGTCCTCGAATTCTTAATAACGATTCAATTTGGTCCTACCGCCAAAATTGGGTCAATGGTGTTAAGAAATCACAACTTTGTGGCGGTTTAAAAACGCAACTAAGTAGTTTTAAACCACCACAAAACGCACATTTCCAAACACTGCCAGATTATTTTGACAAAAGGATCAAATTGAACCAGTTTGAAGAATTAGAGGACTAAATTGAACCCAAAAAATATTAAAGGGCCAAATTGAACCTTAATAATAAATTAGAGGGCCAAAAAACCAATTTAACCTAATAAATGGGGTTCAAAACATATGTTAGTGACGGATATGTTGAGTATTTGAAGTAATAAACAACTAAGAAATGTAGATAGGAAAATATGAGTGCTAAAAAGTCTGGTGTGTTCCTGCAAGAGTGTCATTGTGAGGGTAACTGTGTAAGCATACAAGTTTGAAGTTTAACCATTGAAATGTTAAGAAAGTGTCACTGTCCATTAATAGAAAAGATAATAGAAGAGATAAAATGAGAGAAGAAACAGTTTTATTGAGCCACTAAATCAAGGATTACAACACTGTATTTATAGACTAAAGAGTTAGGACAGGTAGCTCTAACTGTCTTAGAAACTGATTCTTAACTTGTACTGTTTGTACTTACAGCAGTACTACTTGTACTGTTTGTTCTATTCATATATATATATATATATGTCGTGGGAATCTATGTCGTGGGTCAATATCGCAAGTGTATTCTATGTCGTGGGTCAATATCGCAAGTGTATTCTCAGTAACCCCGAAAGAACATTTCACTCAACAATTGTTCTACTGTGATATTGGTGTTTGCATGAAGAGATGGCAGGTTTGGTGGGTAGCCTTGACTTGGACCATTTGGTGTCATAGGAACAAGATCATTTTCCAAAATGAGAGCTTCAATAGGCAGAAATTGATGGAGGATGCATTATTTATATGCTGGTCTTGGCTAAAAAATTTGGAGGCTGGTTTTTTTAACTTTCCTTTCCATTTCTGGTCTACCAATTTAGGGATGACTTTTACAATCCGGGGGGGGGGGGGTTGGATTAAGATGTATTTTCTTTGTTCTTTGTCCTAGTCTTAAGACAGAACTCAGTTGGCTTTTTTCATGCTTTTTCATGTTTCAAGCCACCTAGGTTCTACTTTTGTTCTTCCTAGGTTGTATGTTCGGCAGTACTTCTTGTACTGGCTCTTTTCACATATATATATATATATTATTATCTTTGCTGATAAAATATATATATATATATATTTACCTTTGCTGATAAAAAAAAAAAAAGAAACTGATTCTTAACTAAGGTAACTCCCAGGACTGCAGTAGAATTACTGCATGTCCTTTACAATACTCCAATACCCCCCTTCAAACTCAAGGTGGTTGAGACTTGGAGGAAGGATCAATCACATTGAGTTTGCCTTTGAGAAGCTTTAACCTGGTTGGAGAGAGTGGCTTGGTCAAAGCATCAGCCCATTTATCAAGACCAGGAATATGATGCACGATCAATTGCTTAGTTAGCACTCTTTCTCTGACAGAAAACACATCAATTTCCATGTGTTTTTCCGTGTATGAAGTACAGGATTGTAGGCCAGTGCTACAGCACTTTGGTTGTCACAAAACAGCACTGGTGTTTTGAAAGAAATACCCAATTCCGAAAGAGGTATCTGTATCCATAAAATCTCAGCTGTTACTTGAGCTAAGCTCCTGTATTCAGCTTTAGTACTTGACCGAGCTACCACTTGTTGCTTCTTTGACCACCATGAAATGAGATTGGGCCCTAAGTAAACAGCAGCTCCAGAGGTCGACCTTCTGTCATCAACATCTGATGCCCAATCAGCATCACAAAAACCTCTGATAGGAAGAGACTCAGAGGAAATAGCTGGTGTGAGTCGAATGCCAGGAGAGAGAGACCCTTTTCGGTACCTTAGAATTCTTTTAATTGCTGTCCAGCGAGAATCCAAAGGATTGGACATGAACTGACATACTATGTTTACTGCAAAGCTCATTTCTGGTCTAGTGACAGTAGTGTACTGTAAGGCTCCCACAACAGATCTGTAGAGAGTGGGATCAGAAAACAGATCACTGCCAGATTTGGACAACTTGCAGGTAATTGTCATAGGTGAAGAGATAGGCTGATCTTCTGTCATCTTGGTTTTCTGCAGAAGATCTCGAATATATTTACTGAGTGAGAACAATAGAGCTATCTGGCATAGACTTAACTTCAATTCCAAAGAAATAATTTAGTTTCCCAAGCTCGTAATGTCCGGGACCAGATTGTCTGAATTTCAAGTTCATCAAGGAATTCTGTGATGTAATGAAGATGAATGTTATGCGCTTCCTTGGGGAATTTCATGCTAATGGAATTTTCCCAAGCGGAAGCAATGCCTTGTTTATAGCTTTGATTCCTGAGGTGCAGGATCTGCAAGGTCTCAATGAATCAGACCTATTCTGCTCGTAGGGTGTATTTACAAGATCGTTGCCAAGATCCTATGATCTAGGCTAAAGAAAGTGTTTCATGGAATTATTGATGCGCGATAGAGTGCATTCATAGAGGGTATGTACTTACTCCACATTGTTGTTATTGCTAATGAGGCTATTGATGAACAAGGAGATGTAAGAAGAGATTCTTAGTCTTTCAAGTAGGCTATGAGAAAGCATATGACTCAGTGAGTTGGGAGTTCCTCCTCTACATGCTAAAGCGTATGGGTTTCTATGCAAAATGGGTATGTTGGATAGTTGGGTGTTTGAGATCATCATCTATATCAGTGCTGGTCAATGGGTCTTCCACCTTAGAGTTCTCCCCATTCCTGTTCATTATTGTAGTGCAAGGCTAAATAGGTTTGGTATGGGAAGCTCAGAAGAAGATGTTTAAGGGTTTCTTGGTTGGAAAGAAAAAGGTAGAAGTAGTCAGTATACTACAATATGCTGGTGATACTGTGTTTTTGGTTGAGACCATCTTAGATTCTTAGAATGTGAGTTTGAGACTAACTCAACCTCAAAAGCTAGCTCAAGGGGTGAGGGTTGTCCTTCACTTATATACTCTATTTTGGCTTTATTTTTAGCTGATGTGGGACTTAGGTTTTTTCCAAACACCCCCTCACGCCCAGAATTTTTGGGCTTAGTGCGTGGATAACATGGTGGGTGACCTTTTGAATGAATCTTGGATATGACTCTGATACCATCTTAGATTCTTAGAATGAGAGTTTGGGCCTAAAAAATATAACTCAAGGGGTTAGTGTTGCCCCTCACTTATATACTTTATTTTTGCTTTATCTTTAGCCGATGTGGGACTTGGGTTTTTCCCAATAGGCCAAAATGACTGATGTTGCTGCCATCAAAACCATTATTCGGAGTTTTGAGATGGTGTCTGGATTGAAAATTAATTTTGCTAAGAGCTGCTTGTGTGCTTTTGGGATGTCAGATGAGTGGGTAAATAATGTTGCTGATTTTCTAAAATGTCGTTTGCTATCTATGCCTTTTACCTACATGGGGATCCCCATGGGGGCTAACTCAAGGCGAAGTGAGACATGGGAAACCATCATTGCAAAGTGTGAGAAAAGACTATAAAAATGGAAACAAAGACACCTACCCGTTGGAGGGAGAGTGACTCTAGTTAAATCTTTGCTAACATCTATTCCTATTTTCTATTTCTCTTTTTTTAGGGTCCCAAAGAAGGGTGGGTAGGTTGGAAAGGTTTTCAGCAGTGGTTTTTATGGGGAGGGGGAGATGACCAAAAGAAAATATCATGGGTCAGTTGGGAGGATATCTACATATCTAGGGTGAAAGGAGGATTGGGGATTCAAAATTTGAGGAAGTTTAATATTGCGCTGTTAGAGAAATGGTGTTGGAACTTATTTCATAACCAGGGGGAGTTATGGGTAAAGATCTTGGAATCAACATACAAAGGATGGAGGAATATGGATGAAGAAAGAAGGAATCAAAAGGAATTGATTTGGTGGAAGGATTTATGCGCTGCGTTTGGGGCAATAGAGGAAGGCAGGTTGTTTAAAAATGATGTGAAATGGAAATTTGGGGGCAGTAAATAGATAAAGTTTTGTGAAGATGGTTGGGTTGGAGGTGGTGAGTCGATGTTGGGGAAATACTCGAGACTCTACAGCATTTCAGAACAGCAACATCATGAGTTGCATCAAATGGAGTTGGCTGTGGAAGGGGTTTGGGAATGGAGTTTCAAATGGAGAAGGAACCTGTTGGAAAGTGAACTAGAAATGGCATCAAACTTCATGCAAGAAGTAGAAGCGATACAAATACAACCTCAATATTCTGATAAGTAGGTGTGGATGGTGAATCCAAGTGGGGAATATACAGCCAAAAGTGCATATGGTTTGCTAAGTCAGGAGGGTCAGGTGGAGGACAACAACGATAAGGAGGTCTTTGTAGATTTATGGATGATGAAAGTGCCCAACAAGGTTCAGCATTTTGTATGGAGACTGGTTCGGGACAGGTTGCCAACCAGGAAGAATCTAAGGAGAAGGAATGTAGATTTAGAGGATTATAGATGTTCGTTGTGCTTAACACAACAGGAGGATGCATCACACATTTTCTTTCACTGCCCAAAGGTGTTGTCTATGTGGTGGGAATGTCTATCTTGGGTACAAATCAAATCTGTTTTTCCAGCAGATCCAGCACATCATTTCTTACAACATCCATACTGCCATCTGCCTGGTCTAATTTAGAATAGGTGGCGTAGCCTGTGGGCTTCTCTCACCTGGTGTATATGGTATCAAAGGAACAAATTGGTCTTTCCAGAAACATTTGATGGACAGAAAGTCTTGGAACAATCCCTATTTTTGTGCTGGCTGTGACTAAAAAATTTCGAGAGAAACTTCAATTTCCATTACTGGTCCAGCTACATTAAGGCTGGTCTTTTGTATGGGGGGAAGGTGATGCTAACTAGTTTCTGTTGTTGTTGGGTTCTCAGCTGTATTATTATTTACTGGGGTCTGGTACACTAATATGTACTTCAGCTGGTCCATATTAGGACACCATAGTTTTATGTATTGACTATTATGGCTGAGCTGTACATATATCAGTACAACTTGTACTGTTTTGTTTATTTATATATATAATACATACTTTTTTGCGGATAAAAATAAAGAACTGAGATTCCCAACAGAAACAGAATGATAAACAGGTATAGCACTAGAATCAGGTGCAGGTGGAGAGGAAACAGAATGCTGACCAGAAGTAGAGTTGTCAACAGCAACATTAGGAGAGGGAGTAGATGAAGAGGAAAGTAGGGGTATAGACGGGAGACTAAATGAGTGGATGAGGGCAGGGTGTTAGAGGAGACTGAAGAGGGTCCAAACAAATTAGTGTAGGGAAACCTGATTTCATTAAACACCACATCTTTGGAAATAAACAACCTTCTGAAGAAGCAAGGCACTTGTAGCCTTTATGTGAAGAAGAGTACCCTAGAAAGAGACACTTTTGGGATCTGTAGTCCAGTTTATGCCTGTTATAAGGTCTAAGAAAAGGGAAACATGCACAGCCAAAAGTCTTTAAGAGAACAGTGTAGGGTACATTAATATTCAGAGATGATGATGGTAACCTGTTTATTAGAAACACAGCTGTTGTGAAAGCATAGTCCCAAAATTTAAAGGGTAAAGATTGTTTCATTAAAGTAAGACCAGACTCAACTATATGCCTATGTTTCCTCTCTACCAGTCCATTCTGGTGATGGGTGTGTGGACATATCAACCTATGATTGATGCCAAGTTTGGCTAGATAGGGAGTAAGAGGTCTAAACTTCCTTCCCCAATCAGCTTGAAGACTCTTGATTTTAGCATTGAATTGTAGTTCAACCATAGGTTTGAATTGTTGGAACACGCTATGTTTCTTATTTGCTTTTTAAGAGATATATCCAAGTGTATTTAGAAAAAGCATCAACAAAGGTTATGTAATACAAATAGCCATTAGTAGAAACAACATGAGAGGGACTGCAAAGGTCACTAAAAATCAATTCTAAAGGAGCACCACCATGGCGGTTATAATCGATTATAACCATCGCCACGGCCAAAACCACCTTGTGTCGCAGAATTCTCCAACTTCGTTTGTTGACGCATGTGATCAGAGGAGTATGAACCAGCACCATAGGCATGAGTCAAGTTAACTGAAGGTAGATCTATCATTTCATCAAACTTGCGAAGTTGAGCTTCGTGAGCGAGAAGTGCCTCAACTTCTGTGGTGGGAAGCAGTTCGAATTTACTTCCAATTACAGAGATAACTGAGCTGTAACCTTGAGGAAGACCTTTGAGCAACGAATCGATATGTTTTTGAGGTGAAATTGGGCTTCCAACTGAAGCTAACGCATCTGCAATCTCTTGGACCTTGAGAAGAAAAGCACGCATGGATTTATCCTTCAGCGAAACAGATTGCAACTCAGTACGGAGTTGCCGTGCCTGAGCTCGTGTTTGCTTGTTGAAATACTCATGAATTTTATCCTAAACTTGATACGAGTGTACGCTTCCCAAACATTGTTACAAGATTGACATCGAGACTGTCAATTGCAGCCATGTGAGCAGAATTTGATCTTGCTGCTCCCACACAACAAACGCGGGATTTGCAGAACCGATTTCACGATTAGCATCGGATAGAAATCGTGGCGGAATCCCAGGATTTATGACGAAGCGCTGAAGCCGGTGTGATTGGATCACCAGTTCGATTTGCTTTCGCCACATAAAAAAAATTGAATCATAAAGTTTTTTAGCAATTGAATTAGGGAATGCAGAAGAGGAGGGAAAATGATTACGCGATTCTGCCATAGTTGAATCAAACTAGGCTCTGGATACCATAGTAGAAAAGGTAATATAAGAGATAAAATGAGAGAAGAAACAGTTTTATTAACCCACTAAATCAAGGATTGCAACACTGTATTTATAGACTAAAGAAATAGTACAGATAACTAACTGAACTAACTCTAACTGTCTTAGAAATTGACTCTTAACTAAGATAACTCCGAGGACTGCAGTAGAATTACTGCATGTCCTTTACAATACTCCATTATCCATTATTTTTTTAATTTATTTTGTTGAATTCACTTAAGAGGAAGAAAATAATTTTACATTTAATATTTATTGTAAATAAAAGATTTTTTTTTCTCAAGTTTAAGTTTTTGTAATATTTTAATTAAATACAATGTTCATTTATTGGACATGTTATTAAAATTTTTGCATAAATAAAACAAAATGAATTTTTCTTCTATTTCATTTTTTCCATATTTTTTTTTGTATTCCATATAATGTATGAAGCAAGAAAACTTGAACTATATTTTTTCTGTTTAAGAAAAATATAAATGGATAAATTCAGAATATATAATCAAAATTATAATTAAAAAGTATGAATGGGCACATTACCTCACCAGTATATGAAGGGAGTAAACTTCAATGATTTTACTTTTGATTAATAGAGAAACTTAGATGAGGATAAATTTCAAAAGTTGAATAGAATTTAAAAAGTCAATAGTGTAAATAGGCATATTGTAGTGCCAGTAGCCCCAGCTGATGTTTCTAGTGAAATGGCTATTTTTATTTGGTATAGAGGACCAAATCTCATGTAAGTATGTAAATATAAATGCCATTAGTATAGTAGATAGTATGCATGTATAAAAGTAAAGGTGTCATTAGTACAGTAGTAGATAGAACGTGGATAAGGAATACATTTACATTTACGATTTACTAATATTGCAGATTAAACCTCTTGTCGAACCTACCAATATCATTATTCATCTTTCATCTTTGACTTACTCATGGCATGATTTGATATCAAAGAGTAAGTATATGCTGTTATTATTTGATTTTTATTCGTTGGGTCAATTTTTAAGCCTTGGTGTTTTCTGTTCCATTTTTGCATGCTATATATTTTTGAATGTATCTCTAGTCTAATAAATTTTTGAGCTTTGATTTTGATTATTCTTTTAGATTATAGATTTATTCATTACAAAAGAAATAGAAGGTTGGTGGAGCTGGAATCTTTTAGGAATATAGAAAAGTAGAAAAGAAACAAAGAAAGAAGTACGAATAAAGAGTGGTACACATAGATAAGGTGATCAAGCAAATTTCTACAAGTATAGATTATAACAGCTGTAATATGTTACAAGGGAAAATTCTAGATAAGTGCTAGCGGTGTTCGGTGTTGTAAATGGCAGATTGCAGGAAATCATAAAAAGCCAAAAGTCTGCTATATAATATAGTGGATGGTATTGCAGGCAAATAGCAGAAGTCGCATAGCAGTTGAAAATGAAATATAAGAAATATAGACAGTAAAGGAAGAAAAAAAAAGTGGAAGTGAAAAAGAAACGGGTCAAGAAAACTAAGAGAAAAGAATAATAAGAAAATGGAAAAAGACTGGAAAGAAGAAAGCTTTATATAACAAGAGAGAATAAAAAAAAAGGAAGTAAATGAAAATCTAAAATCTGGAAAGAATCATAGGTAAAAAGGAAAAGATTAAAGAAAAAAAAATTACGAAAAATATAAAAAAAGGATATTACCCTTACCAGAAGTTGCCAAGAGAATGGACAGAGACTAACTTGAGACGATAGAGGGGGTAAAGTGAATGGTGGCTCATAAGTCATTTCTTGTCCTTTATTTGAACTGAAGTCGTAACTAGTCAGTATAAGAGGAACTAATAAGTCATTACTTGTCCTTTATTTGAACTGAAGTTGTAACTAGTCAGTATAACTGGAATGCTGTTTATGTAAGCTATAATGTTTAATAGGTTAAGTTGGAACAAAAAGACGTGCCCTGGAGGACTTGAGTATGGTTTTAGAATTGGGGGAAAAAGGTCTTGAGCTCACAGACCCTTCAATTTTAGGTTGGGTCAAGTAACACCCAACAGCTCTATCAGATCTGCGACTGACACCCCAAGACCCATGACCTATGCCACAACCACAAGATGCGTAGTGCCTGTGATGACACTTTTTTATGGAATATGCAATGTGACAGTGTCGTGATTGCGGATCAGCTGGAATCTGCAAGGCAATAGCACTATAGTGCCCCTATTGCCACTGTTCTACAATACTTATGAACATGTCATCATATTTCCACTCATTAGGCTGTTAATTCCTTTGGCAATGTTGTTAGAATAATATATCTATCCAATGGGATTCACCCTGATTTCCAATTTCAAATTAAAATGGATTCCAATCTTGTGGGATTGGAGTGGTACTGCCAGGGAAATACCCAAATTGTAGTTTGTTTTAGTTTATTTGACTTGCTTATAAGTTTGTTTGATCAAAATATAAGTGTTTGGTAAATCAGTTGATCTCACTAGCTTCTAGCACCTTTCTATGTTATTAGAAGTATTGTTTGAGCCTATATTATGTTTTTCTTTTCTTTCTATTTTTCACCCTCAACATTTTAACAGAATTTCTTATTTACCCTTAATCACATTGAAATAGATTTCCATTTCCTTTGAGAAAAGATCTTATCTAGAGTGATCACCACTCTCTTTGATAATTTGAACTAGTTATGTTGTATTGAGAAAAATCCAAGTCCCACATCGCTAGAGATAGTGCCAAGATAGAGTATATAAGTGGTGGGCAACCCTCACCCTATGAGCTAGGTTTTGGGTTGAGTTAGGTCCAAACTCACATTCTAAGATGGTATCAGAGTCTATTCTAGATCTATCATAATTGTCACCCACCATATTATCTACACACCAAGCCCAAAAGTGCTGGGTGTAAGGGGATGTATTGGGAAAAACCCAAATCCTATATCGGCTTGAGATAGTGCCAAGATAGAGTATATCAGTGGTGGGCAATCCTCACCCTATGAGCTAGCTTTTGGGGTTGAGTTAGGCCCAAACTCACATTCTTAGTGTTGGAAACTATTTAAATACTGTTTAAGATAACTCTTATGTGTGTAGTTATTCTTTTTGGTCATATATTCAGCTTTGCTGTGTAATGCATGGATTTCATCAGTCTCTCATTATCTCTTCCCTCAATAGATCTGTCATGACCCTACAGATCCAAAAGCTTAAACTGTTAGCTGGATACACATGAAATTTTTTATACACCACCTGATATACAAGAGTCCTTTGGGATTGAAGTGGGGTTATTACACATGTCCAGCTACCTTGTGCTGAAATTTAACTTTTATTAGGGCAGCAAGAATTGAACTCTAGGCCACTTGAACATAAGATTTTGATACCAATGTCACAAACCAACAATTCCAAAAGCTTAAGTTGCTAGGTGGACATACAGATGCTTTTATATTACATCTCAAGAACATACAGATGGTTTTACAATATCAAGAACATATTTCTTTCTAATAACCGCTCAATAAAAGAGCAATGGCCAAGTACAAATTTCTTTCTAACTTTTCATGTATCTAAGATATAACTTTCTTTAAAACTGATAATCACTTTGTGCGAACAGTTAACCACTCCTTAACAAGCAATATCATGTACTACCTTCTTAATAAGGATATTTTTGTCTATTATGTCAAATCTAATGGTCCTTCTCTCCAAGTAATTCTTTTGTGGTTATCCTTCATAATATAATTTGAAGCTGTCTTTTTTAGGTGTTCTTGATGTAAATTTTATATCTCAATTTGGTTTGCTTGTATCTTGTGGATATCAGTAATATACAGTTAAGAAATTATGTTTGGGACTGATTTTTGCATGCAAACTTTGCAGATAATAATAATGCCTTTACTGTTGTTAGCTTGTGGGCTCCTGTTGTGGCTGTGAGTATTCCTTGCTTCAACTTAGTTGACATCAATCTGAGAAAACTGTTACGTGATCATGCTAATTGATTGTGGGATTGGTTTATCGAGTTATTTTTTTGGCATACTTCAGGAGTAATTTCCATTAAAAACTAGGAAGTGGTTCACACCATTTGTATTCAGAGGGAATATTAGAGAGGTTGATATCAGAGGAGAGTGGAGAAAATATTGGGGAAGTTGACTGATAAGATAGTGTGTGTCAGTGTTATAAATATTAATTAACTGTTCATTTCATTTTTTCTTATAAAATCCCATTTATAGTGATTCTTATTGTTTTAAGTGTCCTCTTATCTGATTGCAGCATGTTGGAAATAGGAATATTTTAGGAGATAAAAAGTTTCTTTGATGTTTTTTTTCAAGCATCCTAGATACGGTGTTGAGAATCTAAAAGATATTCTAAATGA
The DNA here is from genome assembly GCA_013407115.1 of Glycine latifolia. NCBI lineage: Eukaryota > Viridiplantae > Streptophyta > Magnoliopsida > Fabales > Fabaceae > Glycine > Glycine latifolia. The sequence continues at coordinate 13,997,848 of CM023946.1, read as the reverse complement.
TATTGTAATAAATGTAGTTTGTAGGCATATAATCCCTGATTTACAGGAAAACAAATATCCTGTATTTATGTGTAACCAGTGCTATAAGCCTATATAAGCATGCATCCGCCGTGTACTCTAACACATGGTTTACACTCAAATATCACTTGGTTTCTTTCATTTTACACTTGGTATAGCCTAGATACTAGTGCTTCATGTGGCTGAAGCCATGGAAATTGGGGTTATATGGAGACTGATTTCATCTAAACCACCCATGGACCCTGCTGATGTAATCATGTGATGACAGAACCAAGAATCTTTGGCATGTCAGCCAGACACTAGCCCACCTGCGGCAACTAGTCAATTGTTGTTGTTGGATTTACCAAGGGCAACAAAGTCACTGTGGGTGGGCACAACATATATGCATCACTCTTGCTCTAATTTGTTTTTGGAGAGGGAAGGGGCAGAATTGCATTAAGTGGGTTTGATTATGGATCTAATAGGCCAAAGCCTAAATGGGTTTCAATATTGAGATTTTTGCAGAAGAAAAGGGGGAGTATTGGAGGTACTGCCGTCCAAGCATATTTGTTATGTCATATCCCATCTGAAAAAGGCAATGGGCATAGACAACTGGGAGTCTGAGTTAAATTTTTATTCCAACCTTGAGGACAAGGTTGAATATGAAGGGGGTGGTATTGGTAGGAGTTAGGACAGTTATTGTAGTTCGTTAGTAGAAGAGTTAGTCAATTAGAGGGGATTTGAGACGTTAATAAAGAGGATGAGGATGTAAAGGTAGAGGCATATCTTGTATCATTTGAGAACTGAACATTGCTCTATATGAAGGGAGAAATCTTATGCGAAGGTAAAACCTTGGAGGAGAGTTCTCTCTCCTATTTTCCATTCCTTTGTAAATAAGAAATACAATCCGTTTTTTCTATTTTCTAAATCCAGTTCCTAACATATTCTTTCTCTATTTTCCAAGTTTTTTTAGTAGTTTCATCAACAGCTGTGATTGTTTAATGTTTAGAAGTATTGATTGCCTCATTTTCATTTCACATACTCTCATACTCCTGCATGTTTTATTAGTCTAATGTGAAAGCATGTTTGCTCCTAGACTTCTATTATCATGTGGTCTAGGCTCTTGAGATATTTTAAAACATACACATGTCTTTTTGACTATTATGATAGCTTTTAGTTTTTAAAAATACCGGTTATGTATGATACACTTCATATCCAATATTGTGTATTACACATTATTCATATAAGGATTGGATTTTGTAATCGCGGGGGGGGGGGGGGGGGAGATGTTGTATAGGATATTTTTGTGGAGGGGTACAAAGACCTATATAGTCTTATGGACTCCTAATTCTTGCAAATACTGCAGTATTAGGAAGTATTATGGCTCCATAGGATTACACATGTAGGGCATCAATGTAAATAGAAAAGTACCGCTTGTACTCACCTTTATTTAATATAATGCATATATTTTTGTTGATAAGAAAAAAGAAGATAGATTTGTATGGGACGTATATCTTGAAATCAGAAAGTGGTATCTGTAAAGCACAGAAGACACAGGTCTGGGTAATCTAACCAGAGGAAGTTTTTCTCTAATCTGAAGCATAGGACATCAAATGTTAATTGGCATTTTGATAGGAATGGAAGATGGGGAAAGGGGTACTCTAGGAAAACTGTTAGTAGTAAGACAATTAGTATAACTAATAGTTAGTTATAACTAACTGTTAGTTAGCAGTTAGAGGGGAAATTATAAATAGGTTGTTAGGGAGTTTGGGGAAGTGTGTGAAGGTATTGTAGGAGGTTAGTGATTCCTCGAATAATCACTGTTCTACCATTTGGAGAGTGATCTCCCAATCAATAAAAATACACAGTTTTCCTCTGTTGCTGGTCCAGTTCCATATCACATTTCACTTTTATATGATGTTTATTGTGTCGAGGTAGACACTTCACAAGTTCAAATAACAGTACCCTTACTTTCTGTTAATAACTATGCTTTTCCTGTAATTGTTTAATTTGCTGTTTTCATGTATACTTGGCTGTGTCTTACTTTGCTAATGCATTCAAATTCTACAGATTTATCTCATGGATATTCTCATTTTTTACACTGTCATGTCAGCAATTGTTGGTGGTGTGAGTGGTGCACGGGCTCGGCTAGGCGAGGTATTTTGGTTCCAAAGTGGCATCTGAGGATTTAGATTGTTGTTTCTTTTCCTTTCAATTATTTCAATTATTAATATTAATTGATTAATGAAATTTGTTGGGTTTGTATATTCTTAAGTTGTATTAATCAGTGCATTATTTAATGATGGGAGAGAGAACGCTGAAAGATTAAGCTGAAGGGTAATAAGAAAGTGACAGGGAAGAATAAAATAAGAATGACTATATTCTTGTCTCTTATAACAGAAGGGTCCCATTATAATTTCTCTTCATATTCCTGAGACCTCTATGATAGTTTCCTCCCTAGGCTTCTTGGGCGTGTATTGCTATCCTTGCAAAACCAATAGTATCGTGATAAATGAGAAGCTCAAAGGTTGCAACCAATTGAAAATATAATAGGATGAGATTAAATGTTCTTGATTTCTGGTGCTTGTAGATTAGCATCAGTCGATTGCTCAAATATTAATTTGAAATTATGCACTTTTTACTCCTTATCAATGGGGACCCTGCTAGAGGAACTCTCATTTATGTTCGATAGTTTACCAAATCTGTGTCCAAAGGTCACAGTTCACCTGTCAGGTTAGTTGGTTAGCTTGTTAGTGATTTGTAGTAGTCTGTACAGGAGTATACTTACTTGATAGAGTACTTTCTTTTCTTAAGTATGTGTGCATAGGCTTAACTATAATTCTCTGTACTCTTGTTAGTTAGCTAATTGACTAGAGCAGTTGACAGTTACAAGTGTAACTGTATATATAATCTGAGGTGTAACTGTTTTTTCATTGGGTTGAATCTTTTCACCTTTCACCTCAAATTCTGTTGTGAATTTTCTGTATAAATACTAAATTGTACACAAATCATTTGATGCATTGAAATCTGAATTCTTAGTCCAAAGTCTCTTATAATCTCTCCCCTTTCACTTGCTCATATTTTCTATCACAATCTTCAACTCTGCAACAATCTTAATAGACCCTAACATCAGGTCCACTCCCTTGCTTGAAAACTCTTAGAAGGTGTGTCAAATTTCCTCTGAAAAGGAATCTTTACTTCTTGAACTTTTCATTTTGATGTGTTACACTGTTACTTAGGCACTCCTATGCTAGGGGGACCACATGGGAAATGAGTAACGGCAGAAGATAGAGGCTGTGTGGATACAAGGAAAGAGGGGTGAAATTAGACATGTAGGCAGTTAAGGAGTGGAAATTTGACTAGTCGCTTGACTGACCTGCTGCATCTTTTGCTCTTCTGTTTTGAGGATTTCCTCTGTCTACATCTATTTTAAGGAGCCATTCTCTATTTTTAAGAAATCTAAATTCCCATGACTACGAAAATCTGTTTTATGCATGGATTGTCTGTAAACATTTATTTCGTATTAATGACTTCTTGCAGATTCGTTCAATTGAAATGGTGCATAGACGTTTTGAAAGTTTCCCAGGGGCATTTGTTAAAAATTTGGTCTCTCCAAAAATAAAAAGGTGGGTTTTCTTAGATATAGCTGTTTTAACTGATATATTTCTATATGGCAAGCTAGTAGTTACATTTATCTTTTGTATCCATTCTTAATTTACATAGTAATTTTTTTTTTTTTATTAGCAATATTATGTGTGTATATATATATATATATATATATATATATATATAAGGAGAAAACAATACATGAAAGATATAAGAAACAATCCAGGCATCAGAGGCCAGAACCTATGGGAGCTTAATACATGAGTAGGGCATGAATTAAACTACCAAAAGCAGGCTGGATTGTGAACAACCCTTCCCTAGAGGGGTGTTTGAGTTAAACCCTCCCCTGATTACATAGTAATTGACTTGGTGATATAGATCTGGTGGGTCATCATTTAGATCGGTGGTCAGGGAATACGATGTTTCTTTCGTTTTTTACACTGTCGAGGTGCTAGATATTTCTAGTAAAGGCATTTTGGTATTTTGCTATTTTTGGTGAATAGTAGATTTGATCAGAGAGGTTTCTCATGTCATATTAGAGCTCTGAACAGGCAAGGTTCATGGGGGATTGCCATATATTTTATTATATGGGTATCATATTTTTACTTTTCAAGGACAACTTGTGGGTCTGATGCATGGGGATATTTAAAAGCATAGAGAATAGACTAATAGAAATTAGAATATCTGTGAATTTCTTGAGTGATAGTGCTTAGCTTACGTGATGTTTATACACATAAAAGAATCAAAGAATACATACATTTTAGTTTTACAACAATAATAAAAAATTAAAACTATTTTCTACGACTATTCTTCTGTATGATACATTAATCCACATAAATCCCAATGAAAATTAATCATTACCTATATTTCTATCACTAGGATGCTTTATTCCTTGCGTGGGTCCTGTATTTTTTTCTACAATAATTTTTTATTATGCAAGTTTAGTTTTGATGTATGCTATTGAATTGTGACCATATGTAATAATTGTTTTTAGTTGAAATATAGCATTTTTTTTTGGGCCAATTTGATTATGTTTTTGTGCCTTTTCAGGATTCCCTTGAGCGGACAATCAACCCAGGTATTTTATTTTGTTTTCTAGGGGAAGAGTATGCTAGACTAGGTTAAATTTGTATTGTTTTATTGCCAGTTATTTTAGTTGGTTCAGATCAAAATCGACATTAACAACACTTTTAACCCAAGTTAATTGGGGTCGGTGGTAGATGAACCCAATGATAAATCCAAAATAAAATAAACGAGAGAAAAAATAAGCTAAAATAAAATAAAAGAAGGGTGAAAGGAAGAAGGGAGAAAAGAAGAGGAAAAAAACTAAGACAAGGGAAACAATTGGAACATAGAACTAATAATGAGTTTAACCCTCCACCAAGCTTATAGTTTTTCTCCACTCCGTTCGAAAACATACCGTCCGCCAATCTATATCCCATTCCATTAGGTCTTGTTTCACTACCGTTGCCCAGGTAAGTTTCAGTCGACCTTTACCTCTTTTTGTGTCGAGTTCTTGGTAACAAACTCTTGTTCTTACGGGAGCATCCAGTGGCCGTCTTATAATGTTCCCACCACCTCAATCTATGTCCCCTCATCTTTTCACATACCATCTTTCGTTGAATATCCTCATTTCTTATCTTATCTTTGTATATCCACACGTCCACCTTAACATCCTCATTTCTGCTACTCCTATTTTATGCTCATGTTGCCTCTGTGCTGGCCAGCATTCTGCTCCATATAACATTGCCGGTCTTACAACTGTTCTATAGAATTTTTCTTTTAGCTTAAGGAGAATTTTGCGGTCACACAAAAATTTCGATACACTCCGTCATTTCATCCACCCTGCTCTAATTCTATGATTTACATCTTCATCAATCTCACCACCTTTTCGCAACATTGATCCCAAGTATCTAAAAACATCTTTCTTGGGTACCTCTTGACTAAGTAGATGTACCGTCTCTTGATCACCATCTCTTACCCGCGAAAACTCATGCTTCATATACTCTGTCTTGCTCTTTCTTATCGTGAATATTTTAGACTCCAAAGTGTTTCTCCACATTTCCAATTTCCTATTAACATCATCCTTGGTTTCATCAATAAGCAAGATATCATCTGCAAAAAACATACACCATGACATTTCCTTTTGAATATCTTTCGTTAGTTCATCCATCACTAAGGCAAAGAGATAAAGACTAAGAGCTGAACCTTGGTGGACACCTTTCGTGATAGGGAAATACCTTGATGTTCCATTACAAACTTTCACACACGTTGTAGCCCCCATCATACATATCCTTGATAGCATTAACATACTTTAATACTATCTTTTTCTTCTCAATAGTCCACCATAAGACTTCTCTTTGAACTCTATCATATGCATTCTCAAGATCTATGAACACCATATGTAAGTCTTTCTTCTTTTCCCTATACCTTTCCATTAATTGTCTCATCAAGAAAATAGCTTCTATGGTACATCTTCCTGACATAAATCTAAATTGATTTATGGACACCTTGGTCTCCCTCCTTAGGCGATGTTCGATAACTCTCTCCCACAACTTCATAGTATGGCTCATAAGCTTGATGCTTTTATAGTTTGAACAATTCTGGATATCTCCCTTGTTTTTGTAAATAAGCACAATCATATTTTTCCTCCAAGCATCAGACATATTATTTGTTTGAAGAATTCTATTAAAAAGATTGGTCAACCATTTTATTGCAACATCTCTCAAGCTCCTCCACCCTTCAATAGGGACGTCATCAGGTCCCAAAGTTTTATTATTCTTCATCATCTTTAAAGCCTCCTTAACTTCATGTGTAATAATTCTGCGCACAAATATTCTATTTAGATCATAAAAAACGTTCTCCAAATCCACCTCACGCTTGTCACCATTCCCATTAAAAAGTTTGTTAAAGTAGTTTAGTCATCTTTCACTTACATCTTCATCCCTTACCAAAAGTTTTTGATTTTCATCCTTGATACATCTAACTTGGGTGAGGTCTTTACTCTTCTTATCCCTCATTTTTGCAAGTTTGTAAATACCTTTCTCCCTATCCTTGTTCCTAAGATTTTTATACAAATCGTCAAAAACTTTGCCTCTAGCTTCCCGCACTGCTTTCTTTGCATCTTTCCTCGCTACTCTAAACTTTTGCAAATTCTCATCATTGGGACATTTATGCAAAGATCTAAAGCATTCTTTCTTCTGTTTAATAACCTCTTGCACCTCTCAATTGCACCACCATGTTTCCTTTGTAAGAACTTTGTTTCCTTTGCTTTCACCTAGCACCTTCATTCCCACATTTTGAACACACATAGTCATCTTATTCCATATCTCATTAGCTTCTCCAGTAAACTCCCACAGTTTTTCACATAACATGTTTTTCTTAAACTCTATTTGTTTCTCCTCCTTTAACTTCCTCAAATTAAGAACTTTGTTGAACCTAATCTCTAGAACTACCAACTTATGTTGTGTCGCCACACATTCTCCAGGGTAAACTTTACAGTCAATACACGAATTTCTATTTTTCCGTCTAGTCATAAAGAAATCAATTTGACTACGATTTTGGCCATTATGATACGTGATAAGATGAGACTCCCTTTTCTGAAAAAAAGTGTTCGCTAGCATCAAATCATAGGCTAGTGCAATGTTCAAGACATCTTCGCTAATCTCATTTCTCGTCCCATAACCAAAACCATCATGAATTCTATCAAAACCTCCTCTGTTTTTACCAACATGCCCATTTAGATCTCCTCCTAGAGAAATCTTCTCTCGTGGGATCCCTTTCAGAACCTCCTCCAAGTCTTTCCAAAATTGGTTCTTTTCATTTGATAATAATCCAACTTGGGGTGGATACACACTAAGGATATTTAAAATAATATCCCCCACTACAAGTTTAATCATCATAATCCTGTCGCTTTTCCTTTTGACATCAACGACTTTATCTCTGAAACTTCTATCGATCATAATTCCAACTCCATTGCGACTCTTGGTTGTACTTGTATACCACAACTTGAAACCGGTGCCCTCTACTTCCTTGGCCTTTTCTCCAACCCACTTAGTTTCTTGCAAGCAAACAATATTCACTTTCCTTCTGGCAAAAACATCTGTTAATTCCCTCAGTTTACCTGTTAGTATTTCTATGTTCCAGCTTCCCAATTTTATCCTAAACCCCTGGGCGGTGTTTGCCCGCCACGCTCACCCATTTGCGTGTTGGGAGCCTTGCCTTTTTGTCATCAAATCCGGGTGAAGACCTGTCGCTTGCCTTTCGGCATGGATCTTAGCTCACTTATCACTAATCCCGGGATCGATCTAGCATCTTGCCTTCTGGCAAGGACCTTAGCTCATTTTTCGATACACCTAGGGCTCAATGTAACGCGTCGCTATGAAGGGTACGCCCTAACGATATATCATATAGGTTCATCACATAAAAATAGCTGATTTTTTACGGTTGGTTCGCAACTCCTGTCGCCAACCCTCCTCTTTTATCCTGGCTTGGGACAGGCCATGCATGCAAAGACACATAGGCGGAGTTGTTCAGATCCAAATAGATTTGTGCAATTCTGTGTTGTTTTTTTTCCTTTTTTTTTACAAGCTAGGTGATAAACATTTAAAGAATAACAGGATTTTTAGTTCTTGATGAAATTTGATTTAAACTGTCAAAGAAGCCTCCGGCAAAAGTTTGTATATTAAAGGGTTGGTTTAGTTCAGGAGAACTTAACTGATTTTTGTTTTTAAAGAATTCCAGATCCAGCTGGTGGCATGATACCTTTTTATATCTTTGTAGGCAGTAGCTACTTGTTTAAATTATTAATATTTTTTATCATCTATGCTCTTCTATTTTCAGGAATTTTAGACATTCAGTTTGGGTAAATGAATGTGATTGATTTGGTGCAGGATTCTCAAGATATGAACAAAGCATATGCTGCCATGTTTGCTCCATTTTGGAATGAGATAATTAAAAGCCTGCGTGAGGAAGATTTTATTAGCAATAGGTTAGTCAAGAGAAACTTGCTGCTTGACAATGTGTAATAAAAAGAAACTTGCTCATGGGAAGAAAGAGACTGGCAGCTTTGCACATATTTTAGCCTCTTTAGTGTTTTGTTTCTTTTTACTTTCTTTTATGGGATATTTGATTCTCCTCTAATTGTGTTATGATCAAAGGGGAGGGAAAGTAGTTAGGGATAGTTAGTGCCGTTAAAGCACAATTAGTTAGAGGGAATCAGTTAGAAAGATAAGGGGGATTTATTGTGGAAGGATTTCATTCAGAATAAGATAGTTATTAAAAATGGGGAACCCTTGCAGTAAATTTCATTTCTCCTTATTTCTGTTCAATTTCATTCAAATATAATAAAAATGATCATTCTCTTGCCCGATGCCTTTAGGGGCCCCTATCAAATTGTTCATTTCTTCTTTTACCTCTGATAAAACATGCTTTTAATCTGTTAAAATTGTGATAAAAGCTTGCTTGCTCTGTCTCCTTGAGTTTCAAAATCTTTTCTAGCCAGTTACCCGTTTTTATAGGTTGCTTATTTGTTTATTTTTTAACTATTACAGGGAAATGGACTTGCTCTCAATTCCTAGTAATGCAGGAAGTCTGAGATTAGTTCAATGGCCTTTATTTCTTCTAAGCAGTAAGGTGGAAATTATTATGCAATATTTTTTTTTTTGCTCAGCAAAAATATATATTATATATGATTATAAAAGTTACAAGTATACCATATGAGAATGTACAACCTATCTAACACTAGCCAGATCCACAGGTTGCTTATACAAGCAAAAGCCTAGATAAGATATCCCTAGATCTGGATGGAGATAGGTACAAACCCCACAAAAACTGTTAAACCCTTCCTAACTTACAAAAACCTTCTCTAATGTTACTTGACCAAAAGTGGAAAGGAATCGAGAATCCTTTCTCAAGGGTAGAAAGCCAAGACCAGCAGAAAAAAACTGCACTGTCCATCAACTTTTGTCCATCAAAACATCCGTTTTGGAACACAATCTGATTCCTGTGATTCCAAATGCACCAAGATAAGGCTAGCCACCATATCTTCCACCTATTATTCAGAAGGCCGCTGATGTCACAGTATGCATGCTGGAGGAAGTGCTGCTTTGGTTTTACCTGGAAAACCCATTGAACATTTAACCAATTCATTGATTCCCACCACAGTGGCAGAATCTTAGGGCAGCTGAAGAAAATGTGTGAGGCATCCTCTTCCGCATTTAAACAGAAAGGACATCTGTTATCACCTAGTAATACATTCCTTCTATGTAAATTCTTTTTTGTTGGTAAACGATCCCTTAAAAGTCTCCAAGCAAAGCATAGCACTTTGTGGGGAGCTTTTATCTTCCATAGCTCTTTAAACACCAGCTCTTTGTCCTGTGTGTTTGCCTCCTTAGTCAGCAGTCTATAGGCGCTTCCCACCGAATACTCCCCACTTGGGTCACCCTCCCAGCTCCAAGAATCTTGCTTCTGGGCTTGTAGCTGTATATCTTGCAGCTCTTCGATAAATTTAATAGCTAACTCTACCTCTCCCTCCATGAAACTTCTTCTCCACCTAAAATTCCACTCCCATCCGTTATTGGAAACTCTGCCCATGCTTTGAACGCTACTCTTCTGCTGCTGTGATATTAGAAATAATCTGTGAAATTTCATCTGCAGCGTAGATCCAATCCCCTTCCAGTCATCCTCCCAAAATAACGCCCTAGATCCACTTCCTAATCTCCATTTAATGTGTTTCCTAAACCACCCCTCCTCTACATTTGATCTACAGACATTAGTCATGTCCCTCCACCAAATTGATTGACAGCTGTTTCTTTGTGATTCATCCAAGGCTCTCCAACCACCATACTTTGATTGCAAAACCTTTGCCCATAATTCCCCAGGATTATGAAACAGATTCCACCTCCACTTTCCAAGCAGAGCTAAGTTAAATTTCTCTATGTTCCTAATACCTAGCCCTCCACCCTCCTTTGGTTGACACACTTCAGACCACCTCACCCATGCAATCTTCTCTTTATCCTCTACACCACCCCATAAAAACCTTCTTTGTAGCCTTGTCAATTTATCCGCCACCTTCTTAGGTACCCTGAAAAAAAGAAAATAGAAATATAGGAAGAGAATTCAAGACAGACTTTATGAGAGTCACTCTCCCCCCAAAAGATAGATATTTTTGTTTCCATTTAGCTAGTTTCTTCTCATATCTCTTGAGTAGTGGAACCCATGTGTCACCCCGTCTTGGATTAGCCCCAATAGGGATCCCCAGGTAAGAAAAAGGTACAGATAACACCTCACAATTCAGGTAAGTAGCAGCACTGTTAATCCAATGTGAGTTCACACCAAAAGCCCCGAAACAACTCTTCGCAAAATTAATTTTCAACCCCGACACCAATTCGAAGCTTCTTAATATAACCTTTATAGTTTGCACATTTGCCATCGATGCCTCCCCAAAAAAGATAGTATCATCTGCATACTGTAACAGGCTAATGTCCACCTTATCTTTCCCAACCTTATATCCAGCATAGAAGTTCTTGTTCTTTGCTTCCCTCATGAGACCTGAAAGGCCCTCTGCTACAATATTAAATAGAAAAGGAGCAAGTGGGTCTCCTTGTCTTAGTCCCCTTTGAGGTGTAAATTCGGCAGTAGGGCTCCCATTGACCAATATAGACACTGACGCTGATTCCAAACATCCCATTATCCATTTTATCCATTTATGGCAGAAACCCATCCTAACCATCATGTATTTCAGAAAATTCCAGCTGACTGAATCATAAGCCTTCTCGTAGTCAACTTTGAATACTAGGCAGCTGCTATCCCTCCTTTTAGCCTCATCAATCACTTCATTAGCTATAATTACACTCTGTAATAAGTGTCTCCCCTCTATGAACGCAGATTGTCGAACATCTATAATACCAGGCAGCACCTTCTTTAGTCTTGTAGACAAAATTTTAGCAACAATTTTGTACACACAGCCTATCAAGGAAATAGGTCTGTATTCATCTAGTCCCCTCGGGTCATGAACTTTAGGGATTAAAGCCAGGAAAGATGCATTACCTCCTTTGGGAAAAGTTCCATTCACAAAAAATTCATCCAAGAAACGGAGGAGATCTGGCTGCAACACCTCCCAAAATTCTTTGATGAATTTAAAATTTAATCCGTCCGGCCCAGGGCTTTTGTCACTCCCACAATCCCACACTGCCTCCCTCACTTCTTTTACATTAAATCTTGCCACCAGCATATTGTTCTGTTCTTGATCAATAGTATTGAACTGCACCCCATCTAAAGTAGGCCTATTCCGCGTCTGTTCTTCAAATCTGTTTGTGAAGAAAGATCTGACTGCCTGTTTGACCCTACCAGGTTCCTCCAACCAACTCCCATCAGAAAAAACACCCTTAACCATGTTGTTTTTCCGCCTCCAATTTACTGACAAGTGAAAAAATTTAGAGTTACAATCTCCTTCCTTGATCCATCTTGTCCTTGCCTTCTGCCTAAGGATAGAAGCATGTGTAAGTGCTGCCTCCCACACCTCTACCTGCAGCTGTTTTCTCTTTTTGATTTCATCCTCATCAAGCTGTCTTGTTTCACCTTCCATGTCTAATTTATTGAGCTCCAGCACTGCAGAGTCTAGTCTTTTTTGAGAATCTCCAAAATGCTGCTTGTTCCATGTTTTAAGGATCAGTTTCAGTCTCTTAATTTTTTCTTTTAGCGCATAACCTCCCCAACCATGAATAATGCTTGAATTCCAGCCTTCCGTAACCACCCTTCGAAAAGTTTCGTCGCCAAACCAGCAGTTCAGCACCCTAAACGGTTTTGGTCCCCAATCTGCTGAAGATACTTTCAACAAAATGGGGCAGTGGTCTGAAAAGTTACGGTCTAGACTAAGCTGTGTTGTGCCTTGCCATTTTACCAGCCAATCCATAGAAACCAGAGCTCTATCCAGTCTGCTTTTTGCAGTCCCATTAGGTCGATACCAAGTAAATTTTCTTCCAACACTTGGTGCCTCTACCAGCTCCAACTCATCTATCCATTCGTTAAAGCCTCTTATTAATCCATTGTCTGTATTTCTGAGACATAATCCCATTCTTTCTGATGGCTTTCTGATCTGGTTAAAATCACCTATAACACACCACAAACCCCCTGGATTTCCATGTCTCAATAAATTTATCTCCTCCCAAAGACTTCTTTTCGCAGTTGACTCACATGGAGAATATACATTCACAATACAGACTTTAGTATCAGCTGCAGCCCAAATCCCTTCCAGGTATATAAACCCCTTTCCCAATACCTTTTTTTCAATTTTGAAAGTATCCCCACTCCACACACACAGTAATCCTCCAGCACTATTTTCAGCTGGTTGACATACCCAATTTACATCCCCATCGCCCCAAATTGCTTGACACACAGTTCTGTCTATAATTTCTTTTTTAGTTTCTTGGAGACACAGCATTTCCACCCTCTCTCTATGGACCATCTTTCTAATAGATGCCCATTTTATTCCCCTTCCCAACCCTCTGACATTATATGACAGTATCTTCATCATCAACAGCTCTAATACCCTTCATGAGAGACTCTTTCCTATCTCTGTCTTCCAAGTCATTCATCATCTTAATCATAGTTACTTGGTCACTGCTAGTAGTTCCCAGCATAGTTGCCAAAGTCCACTCCTTATCTGGTTGTTTTTCCCACACCTCATTCAGTGGGCTTCTTACCTCCTTACCACCAAAAATTAAATTATTTAGCTCTCCTCCCTCCTGTACTAGATCCTTCAGACCATTGCTACCTTCCATTGTAGGGGATTTTTCAAATTCTGAAGTGTACCTCCGTGTTCCTTTTTCCATCATCTGTTGTGGCCCAAGCCCATTACTTGAGTTAGGACTTTTTAAATTACCTTCCTTCTTTTTGCACCCCTTGTTTCTTGAATAGACCTTCAAATTTGGGTCAGGCCCATTATATTTGACTTCCTCCGTCCCAACATGGTCATGTGTCCTCTTTTCACTTTCTGCTGTTATCAGACATGTGCTGCAGCTTTGTTGCTCCTTTGACCCTGCTTTTGTCTGTACTTCTCCTGCTACCCAGCTTTTATGCTGAGTCTGGTCCCCACTTTTTCCTGTTTTGCTATTACTTCCCTCCCTCCTACACACAGCTTGTACAGAACTTTCACCTTTTTCCCAAGATGTGTGACCTGCAGTTTCTTTTCCAGCTGTCACCCGTACTGCCCTGGCCTCAACTCTTCTTCCAATGTCCTGCACACCCCTATTATCCAGTGGGTCTTGCTCCGGGCAAGGACCACTGGACACAAAGTGACCCTTTGCCTCATCCCTCTTCTCATCCACCGCACCTTTTTCCCAAGATGTGTGACCTGCAGTTTCTTTTCCAGCTGTCACCCGTACTGCCCTGGCCTCAACTCTTCTTCCAATGTCCTGCACACCCCTATTATCCAGTGGGTCTTGCTCCGGGCAAGGACCACTGGACACAAAGTGACCCTTTGCCTCATCCCTCTTCTCATCCACCGC
>CM023946.1:13950505-13983727 GCA_013407115.1 Glycine latifolia | reverse complement strand
CGGTGTTGGTGTCGGCGTTTCCGGTACCCATGAGATCTCCTCTGAACCCACTTCAGATGGCTCACTATCATCTATGAAGCTATCCTCCGATGTTATAATATCTGACGAGTACTCTTCAAGGCCATGTCGGCACCTACAATTGCTAAAACCAGTCTCCTCAACAATGACAATGCTATGTTCCACTCCGTTAATATTTGCCACAACCTTGTGGTTAAGTAGCGGAGGCCGTGGTGTCTTGATAAGGACCCGTGCTCTGTCCAAGCGATGAAGATCTTCTGTTTGGTCGTCCACATCCACCAATTCTCCTACCGCTGCCACAAACTTACCAATGGTCTCTGTATCCCAGGCATGGAGAGGTATACCCCAGCACTGTACCCATACAAGCCTATATCCGGTTCTCATCAAAGGACTCCACTTCTCCAAGGAATGGAACATAGACATTTGTCCTTGTAAATTGCCTTTGCTTATCTCCTCTGCTGTTGCATCATTGAGGCCGGAAAGTAGCACCATGTCATTACCCAAGTACTTGGGTTTGATGTCTTCACCCCCGACCCACAGCAGCTGTTCTTCTAGCCCGTCGAATGCTGTTAGGTTCTTCAGACGACCCACCCACACATCATGGAACCACCGTCTTTTCTCCATTGGGACGTCTAGATGTATAGTCGAAACGGAAGGTAACTGTTTCCGTTGCGCTTGAGTCCATCTTTTTACTGGAGCTTTGTAGTTCATGGTAACCGCGCGTGCGTATGAGACTCCTTGAGAGTGGCCGTTTGGAATATGTTGGAAAGGAAGATTAGACTTCATAGGCTTCGCTCTCTGCCATCCAACAGCTTGTTGTTTTCCATAGTTTTTCTCTCCCCCCATCCTCTGCTCCTTTTGATACCTCTGTTCATGTCTCCCATGTTTGGGAATGTTTGCATGTAGTTTTAATCCCCCTATGATCAGGCTATCCAATTTCCGCTCCAGACTGCAGACATCTTCTACCGCTTTAAATCGAACAAATCCAAATCTTCGCCCACTCCTGTTCCTATTTTTTGCAACGTATATTTCCCTAACGTCCCCCCACCGTTTGAACTGTACCCACAGTTCCTTTTCCCCGATGTCATCAGGGAAATGAGTAAAGTAGAAGGATGAAACATCGTTTGCATCTCTCCAGCTGCTTCTCCCTCTACCCTGTCGGTGTTGTTCCTCAGCATTAGCTTGCTGCTGACCAACCTTGATGTTGGGATTAGTCTCTCTGTACCTATTTCTTTTCCTGACACTCACCCACCCAGTGTTTCTCTCACTAACACTCTCTCTCATCTCCTCTATTTAAAGGAGTTTATTATGCAATATGAATTACTTGGAATGGATATTTGAAGAGACTTCTATGGTATGCCAGGGTTGTGTTAATCTGAATTAATTTATCATATTGTTCAGATCCTGTTGGCAATTGATTTGGCTTTGGACTGCAAAGATACTCAGACCGATCTGTGGAACAGGATATGTAGGGATGAGTATATGGCCTATGCAGTTAAGGAATGCTATTACAGTGTTGAAAAAATATTATATTCATTAGTTGACAATGAAGGAAGACTTTGGTATGAATTTCACCACTCATCTCAAATTCAGAAAATTTATCTATAAAGGAAGTATCATGTTATGTAGAATTATCATGTTATGTAGAATTCCATTTGGAATTTTTAGAGCATTTGACAGTTGAACGGGAGACCTTATCCCAATTAAAATATTTATGTCATATTTTTGAAGCTAAAAGGTACTGAAATTAGGGTTACGGTTTTATATGTTCAACATTGGGGAACTTTTTTTTGGTCGAAAAAAGAGAAGTTTAGAGGCAGTCCATGCATATGTATCCGCTTGAAGAGTTCATTTCAATAGCTTAGCTAGGAGGGAAAAGGACAAATGAGAAACAACTATACTACTGAGCACATACTTGAATTAATTTCTCATTGCAAAATAATTTTGTTCGGATTAGATTATTTTGTGTTCAGCAAAACATATAACCAAAATGTTGCTGGGAGAGCTTTTGATTGAAAAACTGTTTTTGTAGACATTAAGCCAAATCATACATTAGCTAAGTTTGTTCTCAATTCTTAATGGCTATTACTGTGCTAAAAGTCTTTCAAGGGACATATTTTTCCTGGAAAGCCTTGTTTAGGTTAGTGTTTATGTCTTGGATTTATTGACAATTATTTTCAAATTCATTGTTATTTTTACTTTGGCTAAATGAATTTTCCTTTTGTCAGCGATAAAATATGACTAACAGTTTACTGGATGCTTGAACCATTAAAAGATTGAACTGCGTATTGAAATTAGTACATGGTTAAGTTAAGAGTCTACCAAGACTTAACCATGACCATTTAAGACATTGTGACAACAATTTCTGCTAGGGTAACTCTGCAATTCTGACATTGAACATGAAGATGGGTTTTAGGCATCGGAAATTAAATTTTGTTTCGGAAAAGTTTTCTGCTTTGTTTCAGTTCGTTATTTTTTGCTTGAGCTACAGACATATTCATTATGGAAGATTGCCAATATTCTCTTTGACAGGGTGGAGAGAATTTTTCGTGAGATCAATAACAGTATTATAGAGGGTTCGCTTGTTATAACCTTATCTCTTAAGAAGCTTCCAGTTGTTTTATCAAGACTTACGGCATTGACTGGACTCCTGGTAATACATCTGAAAACTACTTTTATTTTTGTTACTCTTGATTCTTGAAACTGAATATTTTTGTGTATGGTGTATATTGATTTACACGAGGAAATCATACAAATGTTTATGTAAGGAGAACATAATCAAATCTCCAAAGTTGAGGAATTGAAATCAGTAGGACCTGGCCTTAACTATATAAGGAAATAAATCAAAGAATAAAAACAAAGAACATAAACATTAAGTAATGCAAACAACAATAAACTCTCCATGCTGCATCCAATTTATTATGTATGTATACTATTCTGTAACCTCTTGTAAAGATGTATGTTGCTTGTCCTCATGATGTTTGAGATGATCTTTTCAAGCATGAAATGATATTTACCTTATGTCTTTAGTTCTCTTATGAAAGGTTAGGTATGAACAAATATACATAGCTGATTGGTAATCACAAGGAAGTTCAATTGGAAGGAAATATCTTACAATATTTTAATTAGACCAATTGTTTTAGCCATGTCAGAAGAGAAAAACAAAACAGATTTTATTTTCTGAATTTGCTCGAGAGAGTATATCAGTCAGCAGAGTAATCTATTTTTTTTGAGTTAGCAGAGTAATCTATTTATAATAATGATAATAATAATAAGGCTTAAATATGTTTTTGATATCTGAATATATACCCAAATTTTGCATTTGATCCCTGATAAATTTTTCTTTTGAGATGGGTTCCTAATATTTGAAATTTTTTGTGCGAGGTCCCTGCTTTGAAAAGGGATCCGTTAACTGCTGATGTGACTGTTAACTCGATATGTGGGTAAGTTACCTGTGGCGCCACGTCGGATTAAGTGTGACTTGAAAGCTGACCACGTGTCATCTAGCATGGCGTCATATTTTAATTAAATTAAAATGAAAAAAAATAGGTTAGGGTTCCCCCTCCCCCAGTTATGTGCTCCTCTTACATTCCTCGCTTCCTTGCAAGCAGTTGCAACAAAAGGGTCAACAAACTCAATCTGGCAATACCCCTTCGACTTCCCACTTTCCGTCTTATCGAAAAACTTCACCTCCTTCACAGGCCTATACAAACTAAGCTCAGTTTCAAGCTCAGTATCAGTAGTCCACCAAACTTCACCTCCAGTATTAACATTGCTAACAACACTCACATTGTTCCCAACACCATTTCCACCAACCCTATTAAATTACCTCCTCCTCCACCACCACCAACACGACCTTGACCTTGTCTCACCAAATCCTCGTTTCCCACAATCCCAATAACCCGACCATGTGGTTTTTGTCGAATTCCCTGCACTGCAACACCATCATTCCCACCTTGATCCCCAAATTCACTCAAATTCCCAGATCGGTTCCCTAATTCAGCCCTAATCCCACCTTTGGCACTCACCTCATTCCCTCTAAACCCTTGATTGTGAAACCCATCAACCCTCCCCGAAACCCCAGATTCCACAACCTGCTTCCTCCACCATCATCGACATCCAGAACCAGCGGCGACAAAGGCTTTTTTTCTTCGACGTCGTTGTTTTGAAACCCCAAATATTTGTTCTTGCACAACGATTGAAGGAACCCTTCCTCGATGTTGACGTCATTGTATAGGTCCTCGTTGGCGATGGCGGTTATAGCTTTGTTACAGTGGAATTGATCCATGTGATCGCCGCTCTCACCATACCCTCCCTCACCTTCGTCCATTTTTGGGTCCATTTTGTCGAATATAGCTTGATCCATTTTTGGGTCTATTTTTAGGGCGAACACTGGTACAACGGTAAAGTTGTGCAATAGTGACTTGTTGGTCATGGGTTTCAATTCAGAAACAGCCTCTTTGCAATGCAAGAGTAAGACTGCGTACAATATCCCTCTTCCTTACCTTTGCATAG
Source organism: Glycine latifolia (assembly GCA_013407115.1). Lineage (NCBI taxonomy): Eukaryota > Viridiplantae > Streptophyta > Magnoliopsida > Fabales > Fabaceae > Glycine > Glycine latifolia. The sequence goes on along the minus strand of CM023946.1, from coordinate 13,979,194 downwards.
CAAGGAGCCCCTGGGCAATGAGGTACTACTTTTTGTGCTCCCACACTCCATAAAGCAGCCCTCACCTCCTCCTCATTAAAAGGAGCCACCAGCAAGACATTATGTTGCCGACGAATACTTTTAAATCTGACCCCATCCAATCTAGGTCTTTCCCCTTCCAATTCCTCAAATCTCCTCTTGAAGAATAATTTGGTTTCCTCTTTGACTCTGTTCGGCTCATCTACCCAACATCCACCAACAAACAGCCCTCTAATCATATTGTACCGCCGCTTCCAGTTTATAGACATATGCAAATATCTAGAGTTGCAATCCCCTTCCTTAAGCCATCTAGACCTTGCCTTCTGTCTAGCTATAGATTCAATTGAGCTCGCTGCCCTCCAAAGAGCCTCCTGCAATTGCTTCCTCAAAATTTCCTCTGCCTCATCTAGCTGCCTAGATTCACTTTCATTTCCAATTTGTTAAGCTCTGCTTCAATAGTTTTAAATTTCTGTTGAGCATCACCAAACTGATTTGTGTTCCATTCCTTTAATCTCTGCTTTAGTTTCTTGAGTTTTTCTTTTAGAGCATACGCCCCCCAGCCAATTACAGAATTTCCCAGCCAGCATTCCTGTACTACTTTTTTGTATGATTTATCCTCAAGCCAGCAATCAAATACCCGAAATGGCTTCGGCCCCCACTCAGCACTAATAGACCGCAATAGGATTGGACAATGGTCAGAAAAATTACGATCCATGATAAGCTGAGAGCTGTCTTGCCACTTGGAAAAACATTCCTCTTCCCAATATGTAGTCTGTGACACACACCCACTCTTTCTGATGGCCTCCTAATACTGTTAAAATCACCTAAAATACACCAAAGACCCCCACTGTTTGCATTTCTCAGCTGTCTCACTTGGTCCCATAAGATTTTTTTCGAAGCTAAGTCACATGGTGAATATATATTCACTATAGTCACCTTTGCCCCATCACCAGCCCATGATCCTTCCAGATATATTAAACCACTGCCCTTCACACTCTTCTCCAATTTGAAAGTTTCATCATTCCAAATACACAATAATCCACCAGCACTATTAATTGCTGGCTGCATTTCCCGTCTTACTTAAGCATCACCCCACAAGGCTTGACATAGAGCCTTGTCAATGACTTCCTTCGTAGTCTCTTGTAAACAAAGCATATCTACCTGTTCCTTCCTCACCAATTTTTTGATTGAAGCCAATTTTACCCCCCTCCCCAGACCCCTTATGTTGTAGGTAACAATCTTCATCAATCACCCAAGCTGCTTCCCATCCTCTGAATCATACACTTGTCCCTTTCCTCCAAATTGACCAGTTTAGAGATCATTGTTTCCTCTTGCTTGCTGAAGCTTACTCCCAAACTTTTTGCCATTTCCCAATTGCTTGCTGCCTCTTTCACCATCTCACAGCTCCTGAGTGTTGAATCTGAAAGAGCTGATGCTGTGCCCTGCATTGACTTGTATCTCCTTTCCCACGTGGCAACCTCCTTCAGCCCACTGCCTCCAATCTGGTTTGGAGAAGCTGCCTGGGTATAATTCTTTGGGCCAGTACTATTTTTATATTTTCCTATGCTGTCAAGTTGTGTTTTTTTTTCCCAGCTGATTCTGTTTTTTCACTAAGTTCAAATTGCTTTTTGCAGCCTTTGTTTCTTGTATAAACCTTCCATTTGTTATTGGGCACAACCAGTTTGTGGCCCAAATTATTTTTCTCCTCTGCTGATATCTAGTCAGTTTCTTTACCCAGCAGTGGGTTGTCTTTCCACTCCTTTGGTAACTCACGTGCCTCGCTAACCATGCCCTTTACTTCAAAATTGGTCATCAGATGTGGGTCCACTTCTACCCCACTTTTCTTTTCTCTCTCTTCGTCAGGATTGCCAGCAACAGCTACCACTGCAACCTCAGCCTTTTGACTGTCAGTTTCTTTACCCAGCAGTGGGTTGTCATTTTCCCACTCTTTTGGTAACTCACGTGCCTCCCTATCCATGCTCTTTAATTCAGAATTGGTCATCAGATCTGGGTCCTCTTCTACCCCACTTTTCTTTTCTCTCTCTTTGTCAGGATTGGCAGCAACTGCTACCACTGATCCTCAGCCTTTTGTGTCTGATCAGGCTCTTCTTTTTCTTCCCTATCACCATCACCCAGATTTTATTCCATGCCAGCAAGCTGATTTCACCTATAGCATCATTCTTATCAACTTTTTGAACAGTATTCTCACCAAAACCGACTTGGGTGGGGTTTTCATTTGGTGGAAACACCCTTCTGTCTTCCTTGTTGACTGTTGTTGCAGAAATGGTGTAATGACCAGTGTGCAAAAGATGGGACCCAAAACGTCTGTTAGGATCATCTCCCTCTGCGCCCACTGTAGAGTAAATGCCCGGAAACTCACCGTCAAACTGTGCTTCCTCCGACCACATATCCATCCCAACCTCACTCCCTTCCGAAGTTATTTCTTCAGAAGATTCTGCATAGCCCCTTATGCTACAGTTACATCTCCGGTAATTGTAACAATGCTCTTCAACAATTGTGACCACATAATCACTTCCATTAATGGATGCAGTTACAATGTGATTAATCGTAGGGGGGCCACAGAGTTTTGATTAAAACTCTTGCCCTGTCCATCCTTTGGAGTTCATCTACATCTTCGTCGACGTCCACCACCTCCCAAATCCTTCCCACTATCATAGTTATGTTTTCCACATCCCATGCGTGTAACGGGATCCCCCAACACATCACCCATACAAGTCTGAAACCAGGCCTCACGTTTGGACTCCATTTCTCCAAGGTATGGAACATTGATAAACCGCTCTCGACACCTTCTCTACACAGCTCCTCTGCTCTTTTGTCACTGAGCCCCATGAGGAGCACTATATCACCACCAATGTATTTTGGTTTAATCTCCTCACCTCCGTCCCACATCAGATCTTCTTCAAGTCTATCAAACGCCATCAAGTTCCTCAGCCTACCTATCCACGCTTTGGATAGCCACATCTTTTTATCCATTGGTAGTGTTATTTGTATAGATGACCGAGAGGGCATATTTGTTGGCTGTGCATACTTCGGTGCCCACCTCTTCACCACCTGCTGCAACCATGTGCGCGTATGATCTGAATGTTGTCACTTGTGGGAGTTTCTGCTGCTGTGCTCCTGTATATATAGTCGTGTGTTCAGTTGTTTCTTTTCTTTTACCTTTGTCTCTCTCTACCATCATCTCCCCGGTAACCTCCTCTTTTAGTTGATGTTTCTTGTTAACTATCCCTATCGCGTTCCTTTCCCTTCCATATTTTGGAAGGTTCACATGTAACTTCAAACCTCCAACAATCATGCTGTCTAATTGCCTCTCTAATAGTTGGGCATTTTTGACCCATTTGAACCTCATGAAACCATATCTGCGACCACTCCAATTTCGATTTCTTGCGATGAATACCTCCTTACGTCACCCCACTTCTTAAATTCGAACCATAGTTCCTATTCTCCCTACAGTTGTTGCTGCCTCCTCTCCCCCTCCTAGTCGCTGTTGCTGTCTCACCTAGTTGCTTGTACCATTGACCGGTGTAGTTAAGACAGGGCCTACCTCTCACTCTCTCTCTGTTTCTCTCTGCCCCCCACTCTCTGTATCTCTCTCTACCTCTCTCATCAAACCTGAACTGCTACATCAACACTTAACGGATCCCTTCTAACAGTAGGGACCTCGCACAAAACTTTTCAGATATTCGGGACCCATTTAAATGGAAAATTCTATCAGGGATCAAATGTAAAATTCAGGTATATATCAGGGATTAAAACATATTTAAGCCTAATAATAATAACTTCCAAGTATAATGATCGGCCAGTATCTCTGTGCTGGTCTTGAGGCACTTGTTGCAGTGGCATTTGTGGTGCAAAACTGAAAATCATGGTGAATTGTGGGCTTTGCAGTTGGTCCTTGTGTTGTTGCTGCCTTGGTGGATATGCTCGGCAACGTGTACCATTGCTGGATATTAGAATATGTAAATTATACAACTGTGCCAACAGTTTGTAATAGGATTGTTAAGTGTAAAGCTGTAATTGTAAGGGCTGGTAGCTATTGCTAACAGCACCCCTCTGTACAGCTGTCAGTTTCTGTTAGCTGTTACAGTTTTCTGTTAGGAGTTAGTTAGTTATTGTTATTTTCTGTTGTAGTTAGTTCAGGGGTTATAAATACCCTCTTTGTAACAATCTTCAACTAACTTTCATATTCTGGAAATAATATTCGGAGTTCATTTCAGTTTTCTCTTCTCCTTTTCTCATTTTATCTAAAACTGGACAGCCTGTCACTTCGCTTCTGGCCTCCCACTCCTCCATCTATGATCTCTCCCATAAGGAGTAAGGGTTCCACACGGACGAGTGACACTTAGCAAGCAGAGCAACTGATGTGTCCTAGTTAGGGTTTCTGGGGATTGGGCTTAAACGTTTTTCTTTGTTTTTCCTCTCCTTTTGGGTTTTTATTTGTTTGGCCTCAATTTGAGCCCAATTTAGCTTCCCTCTCTTTTGTGCAAAACATTACGTATTATAAACTAGATAAAGCTTAATATATGATATAATAAACTAAAGAATAATAGTGATGGTAATTAAAAATATAATAAACTATTAACTCAAAATATTAATACACTTATTCCTTGTGCATTGCGAGGGTCCACATACTAGTATAATAAAATGAAGGCTGAAATAAGTTTTTGGTCCCTATAAAATAGGGGTTTTTTGATTGTAGTCCTTTAAGGATTCTTGTTTTAATTTTAATCGTTTAATGATTTTTGTTTTGATTTTGGTTTAAGATTCAATTCAGCTTTTTATAAATGGACCAACTCTAAACTTGTTAACAAGTTTTTTAACTGACAAGTTTCACTAAGTTTGGGTCAGCCAACCAATATTTTTTTTCATTGTGTTTGTTTGAGTCTGACTTTGACTGAGTTTGCATTGTTTACAAAGATCCTATTTAATTCAGTTTCTTAGTCTACAATGTACCTTATTTACTAACAATTTCAACAACTTCATTTATGTTGTATGGAGGCAGAATTAAGTACCTTATACTAACCTGAGATTAGAAAAGCAAATTTAGTGGTATGCCGAGTCTTTGATTGCACTCAACCTGAATGAATTATGTTGGAAGTTTTATTATGATAAAAGATTTGAACACCTAAATCATGGAACCAAATAGAATATCTTATCATTTATTTGTGTTTTCAAGGGTTCTTTATATATATTTATTAGTTGTGGATCATTCTTCGTTACTTCCATAAATTATATATTTATTTCAGATTCGAAATGATCCTGAACTCGCTAAAGGTGCTGCAAAAGCTGTACATGACCTTTATGAAGTTGTTACTCATGAACTGGTATCTTCAGATTTAAGGTATATGGTTGCATAAGTCTGAACTCCTAGCCCATGTTTAGACTAGTATTATTTTTGGTTAAAATTAGTATTTCCGTCCTCTAAGGTATATGGTTGCATAACTCTTCTAGCCTATGCTTTTGTATGACAGTTATCCTATCATAACAGTGTTATATGTTACCGTTAAGTTGTTAGAATGTTGGTTATCACACCAGAAATTTGATTATTCAGCCTTCATTGTCCTCTTCCTCTTCCTTTTCTCTTTAATGGAGGGTGAAGTGGGCAATGCCCCAATTTAAAGACCCCTTTTTAACCATTAGTGAAATTGATTGAGGGGTTCCTCCAGATGTTAAATTACAACCAGCATAATATTTGAAATTTATGTAATTTCATCGGCTAAAACTAGAGATCGAAGTCTGAGCATTAAAACTCAGTTTTGTCAAACCTGATTTCTAGAACACAATTTTTTCTTTCATCAATTATTGAAATTGATTGAGGGTTCTCTAGAATTGGATTGTTTTTTGTGACTCACATTTTGCTTTGAACTTGAGGTCTTTACATTCTGCCAATAATTTATTAAATTTATTTGGGGCATGAACCAACTATCCAAATTGGTTAGGATGAGAGAGAGTGCTAGTGAGAGAGAGTGTGGGTGGGTTAGAGTGGAAAACAGAAACACCAGACGGGAACGTCACTGTACTGACGGGTACCATCAACACACCGGAAGCTAGCGGCGACATGGCCAGTAGCAGGACGGGGGATGAACTGGAGGGAAGCTTCTGACATAGTCTCTTTCTTCTTTACTCGTTTTTCGGACGAGCTTGGAGAAAAAGATTTGTGGGTAGAATTCAAGAAATGGGGAGATGTAAGGGAGGTCTTTATCGCTAAGTACTGGAATCGGAGTGGAAGGCGGTTCGGTTTTGTCAGGTTCAAAGGCGTTACTGACTCTAGACGACTAGAATGGCAGCTCGATAACTTGGTCATTGGTGGCCTCAAACTTCAGGTCAACCTACCCAAACATGGCAGACAAAGAACTGAGGCATCGACTAACAGGGCGGAGAGGCTTACCTTGGATAAAACAACGGTTTCCAAGGAACCCCTGAAGGTTGGTCCCCATCACGATTATCACGCTCAGTACCAGAAGGCATCGTATGCGCCCGTGGTAGTGGCGACTAACCAAGGGCAAGCAAGGAGGTGGCCGATGAAGCAGTCGAAGGCGACGATGAAGAAGCCCTCAGTTTCGTCCGTTCAACTAAATATCTCGATGGAGGAGTGTGGTGTAGAGATGCATGGGTGGGTAGACTGAGGTGTCTGGCGGAGTTCGACGACCTGGAGGACAATTTCCTTTGGGACGGAGGTGCGGATGTCATACCCAAGTACTTGGGTGATGACCTGGTTGTCCTGCTAGGTCTCAAAGATGACAAGGCGGAGGAACTGTGTGGGATCGTAGAAGATTGCGGATTATCTATGTTCTACTCACCCGAGAAGTGGACCCCGTCGTTGCGGCCTGGATTTCGACTTGTGTGGGTACTATGTTGGGGGGTACCTTTGCATGCCTGGGACAAGGAAAACGTTAACAAGATCGTGGCCGGAGTAGGTGAGGTGGAGGACATGGATGTTGATGCAGTGGAATCTCAGCGTTTGGACAGAGTTCGAGTTCTTCTCAAAACCCCGTGGTACCCCACGATCAATCATGACGTGGTGGTCTCCATTAATGGCGATGAGTTCATCGTCCATATCATGGAGGAGGCGTGTTGGCATCCACGTCAGAAGCAGCTGTGCAGAGGGGGTTTCGATGACTCCTCCAACGTGATCGAGTCCGACAGTAGTTTTATGGGGCTGAGTGAAGTTATGGAAGACGATGTTGTTTGCGAGGAGCCACCGACGCCAGTTGTGGCGGACAATGAGGACATGTGTGCGATGGTCGGCAGAGGCAGGCGCCACCACTATGGAAGAACTGGGGACAATGGGTCTTTGTCTGATGGACAATACTTGAGAGAGGACATGCTGGGTAAGAACTAGTATCCTGACACAAGCCCAATTATAGAAAGTGTAGCAGATGGGGATAAAGAGGATTGCCATATATCTACTTTCATTTGGAAATCCTCTGAGAACCTGGTAGATGGAGTGGGTTGCATGGAGATAGGCGATATGGAACGAGAGGTTGCTGACATTGTCACGAACTTTGACCCGTGTACAAGTTTAGCATACAGAAGCAATGTTGAGGGGCGCTGGCAGCGAGGGGACCCACATAGTTGTGAATTAATGAAAGTGGATACAAGGACTAACATGTTGGGGAAAGAGGTTGACAACGTGCAATTGGGCTCTCCAAATTCTTGTCCTATACAAACTCTAGCTGACAAAGGCAGTTTGGGCCATAATAAATATGGGCCTCACATAAAGGTGTATTCTAGAAATAGATGGTGCAAAAAGCAGTCAGTCTAATGACATGCAGGGCCAGGATAATGGGCTGTATGCACCACAACATAATACTAAGGGAAAGGAGATCTCTACTATCAGTTGGGAGTCCCCGCCTGTGAGGAGTGACAGTGGGTTGAAGGAAGTGGATGTTTGGGAGGATAGACCCATGATAAAATCTCTTGGAGATGGAGCCTCAACAAGCAAAACAACAGGTGACTGGACATGTGAACCTTCAAATGATTGGGACTTGGCGGAGCTGTTGGGTCTCAGGTGCAGTAATAAAGAAGAAATGCTGGACAATATGCTGGAGATGGAGGTGAGAGATGAACAGGAGATTTTGAGGCTGGGTAATAATGAGGTGGTTTGATGAAGATCCTTTCTTATAATATTAGGGTTTTGGGGAGGGAAATTAAGTGGACTTCTATTAGGAAGTTAATTAATCATGAAGGGGTGGATTTGCTGTGTATTCAAGAAACAAAGAAGGAAGTTATAGATAAAAAAGTGTGTCAATCATTGTGGGGTGACTGTGAAGACAGCTGGGAATTTAAGACAGCGTGTAACCGAGCGGGTGGTTTTTTGTGTATTTGGAATAAGGATAAATTCATAATTGAGAAGAAGGTGGTAAGGGAATGAGTTTATTTATTTGGAAGGTATTTGGGTTGAAGACAATGAAAAGATTACTGTTGTCAATGTATACTCACCCTATGAGACAACACTAAAAAAATGTTTGTGGGGAGAGATTAAGCAACTTCGTTCTGCGGGCAGCAGGGGTCCTTGGTGCATTATAGGGGATTTTAATAATGTGAGGAGGCAGTCGGAACGAGTGGGTAGCTGTCAGCGTAGTCAAGATGACGGCATCATCAAAGATTTCAATGATTTGATTGCTGATTTGGAGGTTGAGGATGTGCCATGCATTGGGCGTAAGTTTACCTGGTTCAGACCCAATGGATCTGCAAAAAGCAGATTAGATAGGACTCTCATTTCTGCTAAGTGGATTGATAAATGGCAAGGTACCTTTCAATCGATTTTGGACCGTAACTTTTCTTATCATTGCCCTATATTGCTTAAAGCTTCTTCTGTTGATTGGGGCCCGAAGCCGTTTTGAGTTTTGGATTGCTGGTTTGGTGACAAAACTTTTAGAAAGGTAGTCCAAGACAGCTGGAATTCAACAACGGTGTAGGGCTGGGGCGGATATGCTTTGAAAGGAAAAATCAAAGTTCTGAAACAGACCCTCAAAGTCTGGAACAAGCAGCACTTTGGTGTCATCCAGCAAAACGTCAAAAGAATTAAGACCGAGATGAATCGTCTGGAGAAGGATAGTGAAGATAGGAAGCTGCATGTCGCAGAGATGAAAAGGAGGAAACAACTACAGGAGTTGTGGGTCGCTTCACAGTCTTATGCCTCAATTCTTAGGCAAAAGGCTAGAATGAGATGGATTAAGGAAGGCGATTGTAACTCCAAATTTTTCCACAGAATTGTTAATTGGAAACGGAGGACTAATATGATTTGACGGATGCTGGCTGGATGAACCTAGCAGGGTTAAAGAGGCAATCAGAGTCTTGTTCAAAAAAAGATTTGAAGAACTTGTGCGTGAGAGGCCAAATTTAGATGGGGTCAAATTCAGAACTATAGATCAGCAACAAAATAACTTATTGGTGGCACGTTTTGAGGCAAAGGAAGTCAGAGATGCTGTTTGGGAGTGCGGGAGTGAGAAGAGCCCTGTTCCGGATGGCTTCAAGTTTAGATTCATCAAAGAATTTTGGGAGATTATTAAATCTGATTTTCTGAGATTTTTGGATGAGTTTTATGTTAATGGGATTTTCCCTAGGGGTGGCAATGCTTTGTTCCTAGCTCCGATCCCTAAAGTACATGATCTGCAGGGCCCCAATGATTATAGACCCATCTCTCTTATTGGGTGTGTGTATAAGATTGTTGCTAAGGTGTTATCTTCTAGGTTGAAGAAGGTGTTGCCATCTGTCATAGATAGTTGCCAATCGGCTTTCATTAAAGGGAGACACTTGCTGCAGACTGTGCTTTTTGTAAATGAAGTGGTTGATGAAGCAAAGAGATGTGATAATAGCTGTTTTGTGTTCAAGGTTGACCTTGAGAAAGCATGTGATTTTGTGAGTTGGGATTTCCTTACATACGTGATGAAGAGGTTGGGGTTCTGCCATAAATGGATTTGCTGGATTGAAGGGTGTCTAAAATCAGCATCCATTTCTATCTTGGTTAATGGGAGCCCCACCGCAGAATTTCAGCTTCAAAGAGGCCTCAGGCAAGGTGATCCATTGGCCCCATTCTTGTTTAACATTGCAGCAGAGGGAATTGCGGGGTTGATGAGGGAAGCACAGGAAAAGAGTAGATTTGAAGGGTATAAGGTTGGCCAGAAGAAGGTGGACATCCATACCTTACAATATGCAGATGACACAATTTTCTTTGGGGTAGCTTCGGAGGAAAATATTAGAATGATTAAGGTGGTTTTGAGGAGCTTCGAGATGGTGTCGGGGTTGAAGATAAACTTTGCTAATAGTAACTTTGGTGCATTTGGGACGAGTGATCAATGGATAAATAAAGCTGCTACATATCTAAATTGCAGAAAGTTTTTTTTTTTGATCAGCAAAGATAATATATATTATATATAAAACAGTACAAGGAGTACTGGTGAGGGTACAAAACATCAGGATCTACTCAGAACTTTGATGGCTTTCTACCAAAGCCAACGAAGTTCTGACAGATTGCACAAAAAGAAAACCAAAAAAAAACGAGATACATGTAAATTAACCCCTCCCCAAAGGTGCAAAACACTCTCTCAAGTTACTAGACCAATGATGGAAAGGAGTATCAAATCCCTTCTCAAGATTCCTCAGCCAAGACCAGCAGAAGAAAATGGCATCATCCAAGAGTTTGTGGCCATTAAAGGATTCGTTATGAAAAAGGGTCTGATTTCTATGATTCCACGTGCTCCAAGTTAAGGCTGCCCACCAAGTTAACCACCTAGATAGGGCTTTCCCACGTAGATGACAGAAGGAGGATTGCCTAAAATGATCCATTGGAGAACAAGAATATACCCCGATGAGCTTTGCCCATGCCCATGACTCCCACCACAGGGGTAAGATACTAGGGCAGCAGAAAAAGAGATGTGAGGCATTTTCCTCAGCCTTATTGCAGAGAGGACACTGAATGTCATTTATGTCTATGTTTCTCCTTCTAAGATTGAGTCTTGTCGGTAATCTGTCCTTCAAAAGCCTCCATACGAAACATGCTACTTTGGATGGGATTTTCAGCTTCCAAAGAGTATTAAAGACTTCGTCCTGGAAGTGACTATCCACCTCCCTGCTAAGCAAGTGATAGGCACTTTTCACTGAATAGATTCCATTGGCTTCTCCCATCCAATTCCATGAGTCTGGTATCTGCTGATTAATTGTCAGCCCCTGAATCTCTTCCAAAAATCTTATTACCATCTGAATCTCATTCTCCCTGAAAGGTCTTCTCCATTGAAATTGCCAATCCCACCCCTCTTGATTCAGATTACCCATATGCTGAACAAGCTGTTTTTGTTGCTGGGAAATCTGAAAAATTCTAGGATAACTATCCTTCAATGATTTCCGATCTGCCGTCCACGGATCTTCCCAAAAGAGTACCTTACTTCCACACCCAATTTTCCAATTAAGCCCACTAAAGAACCAACCATCAATCTGTACAGACCCATAAACCAAGGATAGGTCTCTCCACCATACCGAGGCTGAGGATAACCTCGAAGACAACTGTAAATTCCTCCAGCCTCCATATTTAGATTCCAGAATTTGGGCCCATAAAGCTTCCGGATGGTGGAATAAATTCCAGCACCATTTGCCCAACAAAGCCTGATTGAAAATCTTTAGATTCTTGATTCCCAGCCCCCCTTTCTCCTTTGGGAGACACACTGATTCCCATTTCACCCATGGAATTTTCTTCTGTTCAAAATTACCTCCCCACAAAAAACCTCCTCTGCACCCTTTCCAGTTTTGAAATAATTTGTGCCGGCACCCTGAAAAAAGAAAAATAAAAAATAGGGATAGAGTTAAGGACAACTTTAATAAGGGTTACCCTACCCCCAAAGGATAGGTATTTGTGTTTCCACGTGGCTAATTTTCTCTCACACTTTTTGATAATAGGTCCCCATGTTGCCCCCCGCCTCGGATTTGCCCCTAAAGGAATGCCTAAATAAGGGAAAGGTACAGACATTACACCACAGTTAAGAAAACTAGCAGCAGCGAAGACCCATTGATCATCCATCCCAAACACAGCAATGTTGCTTTTGTTGCTGTTTAGCTTCAACCCCGACACCATCTCAAAGTTGATTAGTAGTGTCTTTAATACTTTAACATTTTCAGTGGATGCTTTCCCAAAAAACATGGTATCATCTGCGTATTGCAAGATATTGACATCGATGTTTTTGTTTCCCACCTTAAAGCCTTCATACAGGCCCTTTGCTTGTGCCTCTCTTAACATACCCGTAAGGCCTTCAGCTGCAATATTAAACAGGAAGGGTGCCAATGGGTCCCCTTGTCTAAGGCCCCTCTGAGGCTTGAATTCTGATGTTGGGCTTCCATTTACCAATATAGATATAGAGGCTGATGATAGACACCCTTTGATCCAGGATATCCATTTAGAGCAAAAACCCATCCTCTTCATCATATACAAAATGAAATCCCAGCTTACCGAGTCATAAGCCTTTTCAAAATCTGCCTTAAAAATCAAGCAGCTTTTCCTGCTCCTCTTAGCCTCCTCAACAGCCTCATTGGCAGCAATAACACTGTGCAGTAATTGTCTCCCCTCAATGAAGCCAGATTGTCTCTCATCAATGATTATAGGCATTACCTTTGTCAGCCTGTTGGCAAGCACTTTAGCCACGATTTTATATATGCAACCTATAAGAGAGATAGGTCTATATTCGTGAAGACTTTGGGGGTCTGAAGTCTTTGGGATCAAGGCTAGGAATGATGCATTTGTCCCTTTTGGGAATATCCCATTTGCATGAAATTCATCTATAAATCTGAGTAAATCTGGCTTCAAAATATCCCAAAAAAGCCTTGATGAATCTGAAATTAAAACCATCCGGCCCAGGGCTTTTATCACCACCACAACTCCATACTGCTTCTTTTATTTCTGATGTCTCAAAAGGGGCTGACAGAAAACTGTTATGCTGTTGACCCAGCGTTGTAAACTGGACCCCTTCTAGTTTGGGTCTGTCATAGTCTGATTCTTGATAGCTGTCTTTGAAAAATAGTCTAATCTCCTCCTTAACCCTTCCTGGCTCTTGTATCCAGCACCCATCAATTAATATTCCTTGCAGCATATTTTTCCGGCGTTTCCAGTTAACAGACACATGAAAGAAACGTGAATTACAATCACCCTCCCTAATCCATCTCGATCGAGCTTTTTGCCTGAGCAAAGATGCATTAGCATTTGCAGCCTCCCAGAATTCTTCCTGAATCTGTTTTCTCCTTTTTAATTCATCTTCAGACATTTGTCTATTTTCTGTTTGGATTTCAAGATTGTTCAGATCCAGCTCTAAGGTTCTAATCTTTTGTTGGATATTACCAAAATGCTCTTTGTTCCAGATCTTCAATTTCTGTTTCAACATTTTGAGCTTCTCCTTTAAAATGAAGCCTCCCCAGCCAGGTCCCCTGTGAGAGTTCCACACCTCAGCTATGATCTTTGGAAGGGATTTATCATGAAGCCAACAATCAAGGAACCTGAAAGGCTTTGGACCCCAGTCAACCTGTGAAGATTTTAACAAAATAGGACAATGGTCTGAGTAATTGCGTTCCAAAGCTGATTGATAGCAGCCCTGCCAAAGAGACATCCAATCGGCAGATATGAATGCCCTGTCCAGTCTGCTTTTAGCTGACCCATTCGGTCTATACCATGTGAATTTTCTCCCTATTCTAGGAGCCTCCTCCACTTCTAAATCAGCAATCCATTCATTGAAATCCTTCAAACTTCCTCCATATTGATAGTTCTGTCCCATACCCAGCCTTTCTGATGGTCTTCTGATATGATTAAAGTCTCCAATCATGCACCATAAAGCCGCAGCATACGTTCTCCTTAGTAATTTAAGCTCTTCCCACAAAGCTTTTTTTCAAAGTTACATCACATGGAGAATACACATTGATAATTGTAACCTTCCTATTTTCAGGCACCCAGACCCCCTCCAAATATATGTAGCCATTGCCTTTCAACCTGTTTTCTACCTTAAATATTTCATCATTCCAAATGCACAACAGCCCGCCAGCTTTATTAACTGCTGATTGGAATTCCCACGTGACATTTGAATCTCCCCACAAGGCTTGGCAAGTTGACTTTGTAATTATTTCTTTCTTAGTTTCCTGTAAGCATAGCAGATCAACATGTTCTTTGCCCACCAATTTTCTTATTGAATTCCATTTAACTCCCCTCCCCAAGCCTCTAATATTGTAAGATAGAATCTTCATAATTCCACCTCCTCTCCTCCCCTCCTTGAAGTCTCCCCCTTTTCTGCTGACTCCATATTCAAAAATTTGTTAATTAGGTCCTCCTTATTGAGGCTGGTTACCCCAAATTGTTGGGCCATAGCCCAGAACTCCTCCTATGTGGGTGTTGTGAAGTTTGAAATTGAATCTGTGTCTGAATTAACGATTTGCTTTAGTCCCACCTCTTTTTCCGCCCCTTTTATTCCACTATCCCCCCCCAGACTTTGCAGGTGATTTATGTCTGGACAATATAGTAATGTCCTCCTTCCCTTTGTTGACAGGTGTAAAAAAACTCCTTATTTCCATTGAGGCCCACATGATTTTCACATACAATATTCCCTTCTGCTACGGTTCTGTTTGCGTTCAGGAGCTGGGCCCTGTGTTTCCCTCCCCTGTTTCTTGAATATACTTGCCATTGTGGCCCAATATTGTTATGGCCCATCCGATTATTATAGCCTTCATTAACCCTTCTTTCACAATTCATGGTGGGTCCCTCATATGTCTCCTGTACCTCTGTTGTGCTAGCCCCCTCACTTCCGTTTTTTTGTTGGCTGTATTGTAAGTGTGGGTCCCTCACTCCCCCTGATTTTTCTTTATTAGTGAAAGCCTGTTGTAGTACAACAGGGGTAGACCAGCTGACCATGCCTTCTCCATCTCCTTTTCCGTCTTGCCCCTCTGTACGTAGCCGTCCAAACTGGGCCCCAAAGCAATCCACACCAGGGACCTGTGTAGTATGTGGCGTGTTGTCCCCAAAAGTATCCAACGCTACCTCCTTAGCTTTACTGCTATTGCTGCCTCTGACATGTACTGAGGTACGATCCACAAGAAACTGCCCCGATCCATGAAGCAAGGACCGTTGGTCATCCGGGTTTGCTTTTTCTCTTTCGAAAGCGTTTTCCGGTAGCACCTCCGCCGTGTCGTTCAGCATGCAGCGGTTATCCTCCGTCTCCTCGCTACTTACCTCCGAGCTGTCTGCTGATGTTATTTCGTCGGAAGATTCTGTCATGCACCGCTTGAGGCACCCACATCTTACCGAGCTCGCGTTTGACTCCTCTGTGATGTAGATCGGAAAAACTATACCATTAATAGTGGCGACGATATTGTGTTTGATGATGGGTGTCCATGGGGTTTTAATAAGTATGCGTGCTCTGTCCAAGCGTTGCAAATCTTCCGTTTCATCATCCACTTCAACAAAGTCGCCGATGGTTGCCACTATGTTAGCCAAATTTGCGGAGTCCCACACATGAAGAGGAACTCCCCAACATAGGACCCAAACCAGACGGAACACGGGCTTCAAAGATGGTGACCATTTCTCCAGAGAATGGAAAATGGACAATCCATACACCTCTTCTCCTCGACAAAATTCCTGAGCTTTTGAATCACTTAGGCCCATCAACAACACCATGTCTTCTCCAATGTATCTCGGCTTGATGTCCTCTTCTCCTTCCCATCCCATTTCCTCTTGCAACCTGTCGAACATTTTTAGCTTGCTCAACCTTCCTATCCATGCGTCCTGTAGCCATTTTTTACTTTCTATCTTGACATCAAGCTGTATTGTGGACGATGATGATTTGGAAATGTCCACTGCATGTTTCGGGTACCACCGTTTTTTAGAAACATGATTGGTTTTGTCGACGATCTGGGCATATGTTGGTCTCTGGTAGGGTTGTCGATAGGTAGGATGAAAAGATCTGAAACCGGTTTCAGCCCTCCCAACAGAATCGCCTTGATGTTGTTTCTCCTGTACTACTGCCTTACCTTTCAAGGCAGCAATGCAGCCTTCTCTTTCGTGCTTTGGAATGTTGGCATGTAACTTGAGGCCTCCTATTATTAGATTATCCAAAGCTCTTTCTAAGTTCAAGATGTTCTTTACACCCTTATACCTCACGAAACCATATCTTCTGCCTCCTCTATTTCTATTCTTTGCTATGAAAACTTCCCTAACGTCACCCCATTTTTTGAAAATGTGCCACAGCTCTTCCTCCCCAATGTCCTCCGGGAATCGGGTGAAGTAAAAGGAGGATATGTCCTCGTGGTTTCTCCAGTTGAGTGATTGTCTTGCACCACCGCGTGCCGTCATCGGAACCGCGGTGTGCTGTCTGTACCTATCCCCGTCGTACCTATAGCCATATGAAAATGTCTCTCTACCCACCCCAGTGTTTCTCTCTCTACCTCTCTCTCTCATGACCTTATAAGAGGATACTGATATGTGAAGGGCTCTTTGAACAATAGATTGTTGTTTTCAAACCATGGAAAAAATGTTATTAAATTGCAGAAAGTTGTTGGTACCTTTTTCATATTTGGATGTTCCTATTGGGGCAAATCCGAGGAGTGAGACTTGGGCACCTTTAGTGAGAAAGTGTGAGCGTAAATTAGCAAATTGAAAGCGCAAATTCTTGTCCTTTGGGTGCATTTCTATTTTCTTTTTTCAGGGCTCCTAAGAAGTTGACGGACCGATTGGTGAGGATACAACGACGATTCTTGTGGGGCGGTAATGACGATCATGGCAAGATTGCGTGGGTTAGTTGAGATGTGGTGTGTCAGGAAAAAACGAATGGAGGTCTGGGAATTCGAGACTTGCGGAGTTTCAACACCGCATTACTAGGGAAATGGCGGTGGAACTTGTTTCATTGTCAAGGGGAATTGTGGTCACAAGTCTTGGAGTCAAAGTACGGTGGTTGGAGGAATCTTTATGCTTTGAGAAGACCTACTAGTGATTCTATGTGGTGGCGGGACCTGTGTAGCATATGCCAACCTAGTGTCGAGGAGGGGTGGTTTAATAAGGAAACTAAATGGAGGGTTGGCTGCGGATCAAAGGTATTATTTTGGGAAGATGGTTGGAAGGAAGATGACATACCTCTAAGGACGAAATTCCCCAGAATATATCACATCTCCCAACAGCAACAACATTTCATTCAACAAATGAGATCTCTGTTACATCATGGGTGGGAATGGAAACTTAATTGAAGAAGGTGCTTTAGGGAGGGGGAAGTTGAAATCACAATTAATCTCTTAGAGGAAATTCAGGGTCTGAACATACATCCTGATCAGCAGGATAGTTGGTGGTGCGAGGGCCCCTCGAATGGTAGATACACGGTGGGAAGTGCTTACAAGGCTTTTAACAGGAGGGTGGAGATTCAGACTCAGAAGGAGGTGTACACAGACCTTTGGAAATTCCGAATTCCAAACAAAGCCACTTGTTTTTCTTAGAGGTTACTGAGAGATCGATTGCCCAGTAAGAGAAACTTGGCTCATAGAAACATAAATTTGGGGGGCCATAATTGTCCTTTCTGTGGTAGCTGTGTTGAGGAGGCATCATATGTGTTTTTTAGTTGTCACAAGATTATGCCGCTGTGGTAGGAATCTTTGGGCTGGATCAATGTGGTAGGGGCATCACCGATTGCTCCTATTGAGCAGTTCCTTCAACATTCTTACTGTCATGTTAACGGCCTTAAAATTCAGAGGTGGTATGCTTGGTGGATAGCATTGAGATGGAGCATTTGGTTTCATCATAACAGGATTGTTTTCCATAATGAAATTTTTAATGGATCTAAGCTGTTGGAGAATGCTTTATTCTTTTGTTGGTCTTGGTTAGCTAATTTGGAGAAAGGATTTAATATTCCCTTCTATCATTGGTCTAGCCATATTAGAGATGAGTTTTGTAAGTAGGGGAGGTATTTTTTTGTGGCCCCTTTTGTTTTCTAGCCTTTAGGTGAGCTTACTTTTAGGTTGACCTTTGACACCTTAATTCGGGCTGTTACCATGTATTAGGTTGCCAAAGTTCTGTTAGCTCCCTGGGGGTGTTTTTCTTTCTCAGTACTACTTGTACTCATCTTTATATATATATATATATATATATATATATGTGTGTGTGTGTATTATTATCTTTGCTGATAAAAATAAAATAAAATTGGGGCTTCCTCTTGTCGCTAATGTGCAACTTTCACCCTTAAGTGTCCTCTTGAGGTTCTTGGGGAACTAACGATGGGATTGAATTGTGTATAACAGAAGGACAAATGTGATATGTAAACATAAGTTGACTAAACGAAACTTAAAAGAAAGTTAGCAGTTGAAATTGAAATCAACCTGTAACTTAGATGACATAAATACTAATTGTCCTTCTTTCCCTGAATTTCCTGTACTCGTTTTAATTTTGCAGGGAGAATCTTGATACATGGAACCTTTTAGCTAGAGCTAGGGATGAGGGACGTCTTTTTTCTAGGATAGTATGGCCTAATGATCCTGAAATCGTAAGTTCCTTCTATTTTGCATACAATTCATTTTTTTTTTCTGTTTGAATTCGTTAAAGTATTTTTTTTTCTTGTTTGTTGTAGAAAGAGCTTGTAAAGAGGTTGCATCTTCTTCTAACTGTAAAGGACTCTGCTGCTAATGTTCCAAAAAATCTTGAAGCCAGGAGAAGATTAGAGTTTTTCTCAAATTCATTATTTATGGACATGCCTTCAGCAAAGCCTGTTAGTGAAATGTTGCCATTCAGGTATATGCATGTGTAAGCATATAGTTTACAGTGGATTTTCTTTTGTTTTTTTTATCCTTCATATTCACTTTTTCGTTTTGGTTTTGCTTGTTATAGTGTTTTCACTCCATACTATAGTGAAACTGTGCTTTATAGTACTTCTGAATTGCAAAAAGAGAACGAAGATGGCATATCTATTATTTTCTATCTTCAAAAGATATTTCCAGGTATTGTGTCTTCTATCTTAGATCCCCCCCACACAGAATAAAAATGTGTCAATGTTCAGAACTCTTATTAGGTTCAGAGTTATCTCCTTGTTAATATTCTTAAAGATTGATTATGCCTGCAAATTTCAACATTTAGTTGAATGTTAGTCTGTATTTTGTTTGCCTGCAAATTTTAACAGTCCCATGATCACTCCATTGTGTTTCACAAGCGTAGCCAATTTATGATGGTGAAGTTGATGGAGGATACTATGTTTTTCTGTTGGTCGTGGCTCAAAAATCTGGAATTAGGATTTGACACCCCTTTTCCCTACTGGTCTAGTAATATGAGGGAATGTTTTGGTACCCAGGGGAGGGTTTAATCTGTACAACTTTATTATTTTTGGGGAGGTTTAGGACCTAGCATAAAGCCAAAACTTTGGTGTCTTTCTCATGCTTCACTATGCATTAAGCCACCTCTGTTCTGCTATTGTTCTTGCTAGGATGTACTCATAGCAGTACTACTTGTACTGTTACTATTGTCTTTATTAATATAATATCTTTTGCTGATAAAAAAAAAATAGAAAGAAAAGGAAAAGTGAATTTATCTTGTTAATATCTGTCGAGAAGCAGCTATACTCTGATCTGTTTGGAGATTGATGAAGGAGAAGGAAAGGTTTTTGTTATCTTGAACCGGGCCATTTTTGGGTTGAGCTTGAATTTTTCTCTGTTGCAGATGAATGGGAAAACTTTCTTGAAAGAATT
Organism: Glycine latifolia; assembly: GCA_013407115.1. Taxonomy (NCBI): domain Eukaryota; kingdom Viridiplantae; phylum Streptophyta; class Magnoliopsida; order Fabales; family Fabaceae; genus Glycine; species Glycine latifolia. Next base: position 13,959,478 of record CM023946.1, on the reverse strand, counting down.
GGTCGAGGAGCATCTACTGGGGACACAGAACTTCAAGAAAATTCCAGTGACTATTTGGAACTTCGTTTTTGGGCTTCTTATCGAGGGCAGACTCTGGCGAGGACAGGTCACAAATTCTACGCATATATCTTATTTGTCTTCCTTTCTGTTTCATAAGACATAAGTTGGAGCATGACTACTGTATTTCCACAAGTATTGGTTTCCTGCTTATTCCCAGCCTATGATATTCTTACATTCCCTTATTTGTTTGGGTTTGCAGTGCGTGGTATGATGTACTATAGGAGGGCTTTAATGCTGCAGAGCTTTCTGGAGAGCAGATCACTGGGAGGTAGTTGCATATGAACATTCTGCATTGCAGTTTGTGATTCTGATTTTCATTCTAATTAAGTTTGACATGGATATTTGCTGGCAATCTGTTGTGTCAATAGTGGACAATTATTCTCAAAACAACTTCATTACAACTCAAGATTTTGAATCATCTCGCGAATCACGGGCACAGGCAGATTTGAAGTTTACTTATGTTGTATCATGCCAAATTTATGGTCAACAAAAGCAGCGGAAGGCACCAGAAGCTGCTGATATTGCTTTATTGTTACAGAGGTATCAATTTGTGTGCTTATTATTTTCGATGCTCTTCAAGTTAATATTCTACAATATCATAATATATATGGGTACCCATATTGTATGCCTTAAAATGTGTTTTTGGAAAGCATTGGGGCACTGAACTTTTTAATTTGTTTGCAAAAGAATTTTGTTATGTTATAGTAAAGGCTGTTCTAATAAGGGAGGATGTAGCTGAATGTCGTCTCATTAGAATCATTTTTGGTCACAATTTTTTTAGAGTAAATTACACCCGCACCCCTCCCTTTTTGCTCAAATTTCACTCTTTACCCCTCCCTTTTTGAACCCTACAAAAAACCCCTTAATTGTTTAACTCACATTACACCCAAACTCCCTTTCTCCTAAACACCGTTTAATAATTTAATAGAAAATAGGCACATGCTGGTCACATGACTTTTAATAAAATTTTATGTCTAAAATACCTTCATCTTGTTCCTCTCAACATGAAAAATTGCGGAAATGTTTTGTTGTTGTTTGGCGTTGGGTGATCTGCGAGGAAGGATCTAGAAACATTGCAGGAAGGTTCTGTTGTTGTTGTTGGGTTCGGTAGAGAGGATGGAGGTTGTTGATGGTGGCGGAAGCGGCAGCGGCGTGCTCCCCCACCGCTGCCATCCCCGAGAACCAAATCTCCTTCTAGGTCTACTCTTTCAGCTCCTTCCTCTTCTCCAACCTCGTCGCCCTCGCCCTCAAGCAGGCCATCTGCCTCTCCCGCACCATCTCCTTCCACTACCCCGTTGTCGTCGACCACCTCGTCGCAGAAGTCAACTGCACTGCCCTCCATGTTGATACGCTCGTCTCCGATGTTGGATCCGTCGCCGGCTGCTCCTTCCTCATGCTCATGCTCTTCAACGTCGCGCAGATCAAGCTTGGAACCCTTGCCTGCAGAAGTTTACGCACCTATGCAGCCATCGTTCCGCTTCTCGTCTTTGTCGCCCTCACGCTTCTCATCTTCGTCTGATTTAGGATTATTTGGGTTTTATAATGAAAATGTAAGGGCAATTTTGTCTACTCACATATTTCAATTGACATTAGTTAACGACATTAACAAAGAGGGGTAAAAGTAATGTGCAAAAAATGAGGGGTATCAGGTGAAATTTGAGCAAAACACAAGAGGTGCGAGTGTAATTTACTCTTTTTTTTTTGTGATATAAACTTTATGTGGAATCACTATTATTGAAGCTTTATTGAGTAAACCCTCATTCTCCTCCTTGAGATAGTAAGCATTGACCATTTAGTCTTTGACTTTATAAAATCCTCAATTTACATAATATTAACATCTAATTTATTCGTTTTTTGTGCAAACCAATGGAAAATGAAGTAAAAAAGGAATAGAATGAATGACTTTTTGAAAGATTAGGGGCTAGACCTAAGGTTTGTTGTAATAAATTGACCAATGCTTATAATTTCAAGGATTAGAATGGGAGCTTACTCTATTTAATATTTTAATTTCTTAGTTATGTGTGTGTCAAGAATAGAGGATTTGTTGGAAAACCTCCTTAATTGTAGTCACCCCTAGCCCATCTTAGTTGCGGCATGGGTGGTGGTTTAGCCTCATATGGACTATAAGATATGGCTTAAATAGAGCTTAAAAAGATTGGGCAGTCCTCACCTTAAAAAGATTGGGCAGTTAAACCTTAAGCCCAAATTCTAAGAGGATTAATATGTGGTGGAGGGTTTTGGGTAGAATTCATTTGGTTATAGGTTCTAATCTCAGTGCGATCATTGTTCACCAAAAAAACAAATAGAGGATATCTTGATTACTGTTTTTCTGTTTCCATCTTTTCTTAACTTTTTTTGCTATAAATTACATAACATTAAGATTTTGTCTTTGTTATCAGGAATGAGGCACTGCGAGTTGCTTTCATTCATGTTGATGAAAGTACAACTGATGGAAATACTTCAAAAGTGTTTTATTCTAAGCTTGTCAAAGCCGATATAAATGGAAAAGATCAGGTGGAGAAAAACTTCCACTGATGTCAGATTCTGCTTATCAAATAGGCTTAACTGTTTTTAATAAGTGCAAACATATAATTTAGGATTTTCTTGCTTGTGGTGTTATTATCGGTCATTTTGTTTTTCATGTTATAGATTGCCACACATATTCATGCTTAAAAGTATTTGAATTTTCTCCATTTCATAGATAGCTTGGGTGATGTTCTAAAAGTATTTCTATGTATAGCAGTATAAAGTTGCCATATTAAAGCAACTGATTATTATGTCCATGCGTTAATGTGATGATTTTCTCTATGTTGTTGTTGGTTTGTTGTGGAGGGCCGTGTTGCAGATCCAAAAGGGCTTGGACTCTGTCAGCAATATTTTTGTTATTTTTAGATTATTTTAGTGATTTTTTATAATTAATCATAAATGGATAAAATTAGGCTTAATAATATTTTTTCTTGTTAAACTGAGTTCTTCAACCATTAGGTTCTTCAAAGGCTTTTTGTGGGAGTGGGGCAAACTAATGTTTGTGGCTATGGTTAACCATGTTTCTTGTTCATCATTTTCTATAATTTATCTATGATTTTGTTTGAGCTTTCTAGTCCTAAAATTACTCTGGAAACAACTTCAATGCTTTTTTTCTGTCATTCAGTTGAACGTAATATTTTGCCTTCTTTTGGTGCAAATTCCTAGTTACCGAACAGACAGTAATATGATATACTCGGTACAGTGTATAATGTGAAAATGGAATGCTTTGGGGTTGGTTATATATCTAAAACATGATGTAGGTGCTATCTTTATTCTTTGAGCATGTTACAAATTGAGCAAAGAAGATAGTTTCAGGCATTCAGAAGAATCAGAAAGATGTTGTTGTTCATAGATTTCTTATGTAATGACTTTATATAGTAAATTTGTAACTAACTGCTGACTCAGCAGTTATTACATGACAGTGACTGATTGCAACTGAATCATGAAAGAAAAGTGTTTATCTGCGTAACTGAAAGCTACATGACAGTAAGATATACGTCATGAAGTATACTTTAATATACTCTAACACAGTAATACAAAAATGATATGATTTGAGCTAGTATTGAACTCTAATGTCACCATTATCCTTTGAATTGCCAAATTATGAGTTACATTGATATTTGATATTATAGTTTAAAAATGAAAATTTTGTCACCATTCTACATTGTATTCTTTTTCTCAAATGAGAATTTCTCTAATCTATGTATGATCCTGCATAGTTATTTCCTTTATTAAAACTGAAGACAGTTTAAATTTCATGCTACATCATTGAATATCTGGATATTTTGGATGGTCGCAGTTGCAGTTTTACCTCACTTTTATGTGTGTGCCTTTGTAATAATGACAGACAATTTAAATTTTCATCTTGCTCGTCACTTTCGTGTTGATTTATTGTCACTTTTGTTTAACACGGAAGTGACGAGCAAGAGGGAGTTATTAAGTTATGAATTCTTTGTCCTGCTTTTTTATTTTCATTGTCAATTTTCTTTTCTTTTTCTAGATTGAATGCTTTGTCAATCATTATCAAAAATAGAACTCTCCATGCTAGTCAGGGATATCATATTCTTGCTTTGTGAATTATTAGGTTATTATTTAACTCTAATATTTACTGTTTTATCTTGTGTTTCTTTTCCCTAATGCGTTCTTTTTTCATTTTGTGCATAGGAAATATATTCTATAAAACTTCCTGGAGATCCTAAGCTTGGGGAAGGAAAGCCTGAAAACCAAAACCATGCCATAGTTTTCACTCGCGGTGAAGCTGTTCAAACTATTGACATGAATCAGGTGAAGATATGTCTCATATGGTCATTTGTTCTTTTTCCCTTTGCCATTTGTAATACCTTTTTTGGTTATTACAAGGTGCTATACTTGTGCTACAATGGACAAATTAAAAGGATTTAAGGAAAAGGGTGGTCCTTTCAGTTCTATGCTTTGTCAAGTTGAAAATATGTTATATATATGTTTTAGCTGTGAGGCTTCTCTTTTTATATTAGTTTTCATATTACATTGTGCATATTGAAATAACTGGGCTTCCACCATAGATTTCAAATTTAACTGGGCTTCTCTTTTTTCTTTTTTCTTTTTTTTCCATTTGGTGACTCTGTTAGTTATGATGCGCTTGGGTCATGGAATGTTTAAATGATTTGTATTTTTATTTGAATCTAGTATTTCTGTTACTTGATGTATGCAAAAATAGATGTTTGTCTTTTTTAAGCTTATGTTTCTCTCAAAAGGCTTAAACATGTTATCAAGTATGGTATATTCTGTATTTGTTTGACTTGGCTGAACATGTGTTGTTGACCAGACAAATTATTGCCTTTTGTAAATGCACTTCATCGTTGTTAATTTCTAGAAATGGGAGGGACATAATCCTGTTGCAGTCATGGCATTAGCGAGATTTTTATCCTGTTGTACTTGTTCAGTTCTTCCAAATCCTTGAATTTCACTTTTACATGTCATTTGGCCTGTTGCATACTCATCGACCTTGGATTAATATGTGGTTCACCTAGTAAAGAAATCCCTCTTCCTCTGCCCTCTACTGTATGTATGAGTGAATGAATGAATGAGGAAAGAAAATTTATTAATCTGATATATATTTTAAATTTTTAAAGGACAATTATCTTGAAGAAGCACTGAAAATGAGGAATCTTCTGGAGGAGTTCCATGCGAATCATGGCCTTCGCCCTCCAAGCATTCTTGGAGTGAGGGAGCATGTTTTTACAGGAAGGTTGACATGCACATTTTATAAATTTGTTACACAAAGTGATACTTTTAAGCTTTGACTGTCTTATCTTGCTTACATATTGCTTGCTTCATACCGCTGCAGTGTCTCTTCCTTGGCTTGGTTCATGTCAAATCAAGAAACTAGCTTTGTAACCTTGGCCCAACGAGTTTTAGCAAATCCTCTCAAGTAAGTTGTGTTTACTGTTGATTGCCAAGGGAATTGATTAGCAAAATTTTCTGATTATTTAAAACTGGCCGATTCATAGCATAATACAGCTGGACATTTAAAGGCAACAGTGTCTTTTGAATTGTATAAGTGCAATATTTTAAATATGTTATTTTTCTGAATTAATTTAGCCAATTTATAATCCATTTAGCTAAAGTACATGGATGAATATTAGCTTGTATTACTGTATTTATATGAGACTTCTGCACAGGATAAGACTGTTTTTCCCCTAGACTTTTGTGAGTTTGACATTCATAATCTGTATTGAACAAAATTAGTGTAAGTAATTAGTGAACCCGTAAATATAATCTTTTTGTTTTTATTTTTACTTCATCCATTAAGAATGATACTTCTAGAATTTGCTTCCTTCTTACATCTTCAATAGTGACCTATTTCTGTATGCCTCGTTTGCTTTTAATATGTATGGTTTGTATTCCAGATTTCCATTTTATGTGATGTTCTAATTTAATACCAACTTTTCAAGAATCTTATTGTTGGAAAGTTACCTTAATTGTGGTCCCCCCTAGCTCCCCTTAGTTGCGGCCTCTTGAGGGCTGCCTTAATTGCAGCCTCAAGGGTGGTGGTTTAGTTCTACATTGGCTAGTGATATGGTCAAAGTAGTGTACATAAGTGGGAGACAATCCTCACCTTACAAGTTGGTTTTGTAAGATTGAGTTAAATCCAAACTCAAAATCTCTGATGGTATCAGATCCTATCCTAGATCCATTGTTGGGTCACCTGCATTTGCCATGGTCTAGGTTGGAAGGTTTGGGCATGAGGGGGAGTGTTGGAAAACCGCCTTAATTGTGGTTCCCCTAGCCAGCCTTAGTTGTTGCCTCTTTGGGGGCTGCCTTAATTGCAGCCTCAAGGGGGGTGGTTTAGTCCCATGTTAACTCATAATATGTCCAAAGTAGTCTATGTAAGTAGGAAATAACTCTCACCTTACAAGCTGATTTTATTGGGTTTAGGTCCAAAGTCAAACCCTAAGACTAATGTTAGAAATTGTTGGAATGCTGCCTTCCTTGCAGTTACCCCTAGCCTGCCTTAGCTGCAGCTTCTTTGGGGTCTGCCTTAATTGCACCTCAAGTGTGGAGGTTTAATCCAACATGAACTAGAGATATGACATAATTTGATTTTATAAAGCTTTGTGAGAGGAACATATAAGAGAGAGAAAATAGATCTTGTATTATGACAAGAGATTTTACAACTAGTTACTGAATATCTGGTTACAACTGTATTTATGCATACAGAGATTCTAACTAACTAACTAACACAATTAACCTAACCATAACAGACTAACCGTAGGTAGCTTTTAACTAACAGAGTTATACCCTTACAAGCTTGGACAGTCCTCACCTTATGAGCCAATTTTGTGGTTCTCCAAAAATTATCATCATACTTGAAGCTTTAAATATCAATATCTTCATTTTTAATTTTACGTTCTATCAAACAATACATTTTTATGGAGATTTTGTATCAATTCATCCTGTTTTTGGTTGGGGGGGAAAATCTTGCAGAGTCCGCATGCACTATGGACACCCAGATGTATTTGATCGAATATTTCACATAACTCGAGGAGGCATTAGTAAGGCATCACGTGTTATTAATATTAGTGAAGATATATACGCTGGTAAGAATGATATCTGTGATATACGTTCATTTGGGATTACCCTTGATCTTCTAGCTTAATTCATGTCACGTACTTTTAAATCTAATGTAATATTATGATATAGTATTACAGAAACAACTGAATATCTTCTTGAGTTATTTAAATTCATTTTATAATCTGTTTGAGAACTTGCCTATGATGATGATGGTGTCTGTCTTATTATCGATGAAGACTACTTGTTTTCAAAATGAAGCTGTATTTCCATATAATCAATGCCTTTTTGAAATTCTAGATTTTTCTTGCTCTTCATACCTATTAGAATTTAGAGAAAATATAGAAGGAAAAGAAATTGATGGTGTGCCATGCGTCAGTGATAAAGTTGCGTCTTGATGACTTGTTGGTCATGGATTTTAATCTAGAAACAGCTTTGCACATGCATGGTTAAGGCTGTGTACAATGGCCCTCTCTCATACCTTCACATGGCGAGGAGCCTTCTAGCACTAGGGTACATTAGTTAGTTTTTTATAGAAGCAAAAGAAATTGTCAAACTGTCATTAAGAGAAACTGTTCAGAGGATGAAGTCTTGAATTGTTAAGCTATATTACATGTTGCTGAGTCAGCAACTTCCTAACTTACTGACAGAATAGATGACACTGAAATTACAGTAAAATGACAACCATAAATTGTACATATTGTTTTATTACCTGTCCTAACTGAAGAAACATTACTTGATTTTGTATGTTAATGAAAATTCACATTATCTTTATGTTTCTGCCATGAATGAGTGGGAATACAGGAAAAAGATAAGATTAGCAATGAAAGTATTAAACAGAAATTTAAAGTAGCACCTAGTTACTCACTGAAGATGGTTTGTTCATGTGAGGAGAAGGCTAATAGAGGCCCCAAAATTTAGTGAGTTGATCATAAGGGTGCTAGTCCAGTAAACAAAGGACCCAGGAAGAGAAACCATTACCAAAAAAAAAAAAACTCTTAACCTAAATGGCCTTATATTTTTTTTGTTGAACTCAATGGTGAGATTTGGTCTCCTCTTCCTGGAAAAGAAAAGTTGTTGATTCTAATGTTGGAAGAAAAAATAATATGGACAAAGGTAGACAATGATTAATCATTATCAACTAATGTTGGGAGATCCAATGTATGAATTTAAAATGCAATATTGTAAAATGCTTAGGATCAGGGCTTGTCTCTTATTACCTTCTGTTAGGCACAATGGTTATGATATTCTACTTTGAAGTACTCTTTCTCTTCCTAGGGTTTTTCCATTTATATATTATTATTTTATATAATTAATCTGATGAATTGAAGACATAATATACTGCAGGTTTCAACTCCACATTGCGGATGGGAAATGTCACACACCATGAATACATTCAGGTTGAAAATACAAGTGAACTGTAGATGCTTTCTGCTCGATGTAACTCTTTCATTTCCTAATTGTTGCCTTCTTCCGTAGGTTGGGAAAGGAAGGGATGTTGGGTTAAACCAGATTGCCCTCTTTGAGGGGAAAGTGGCAGGTGGTAATGGAGAGCAAGTGCTTAGCAGGGACATTTACAGGCTTGGACAACTTTTGGATTTCTTCAGAATGCTTTCTTTCTTCTTCACAACTGTTGGTTATTATGTCTGCACCATGGTATAGTTTTTTCTTTATCAGCAAAAATTATATATATATCTATATATAAAAAGCAGAGTACTAGTAGTACTGATACATAAAAAAACCTAGCAACAAAATTGCAGACCTATGGCAGCCTAATACATGAATACATAAAAAAATTCATCCAAGAAACGGAGGAGATCTGGCTGCAACACCTCC
>CM023946.1:13886815-13950105 GCA_013407115.1 Glycine latifolia | reverse complement strand
TCTCACTAACACTCTCTCTCATCTCCTCTACTAGGAAATGAGAACTTTCCTAATGGGTAACATAAGAGATACACATGAATACATACATGAATTAGATTGCCAAAGATCTGGCTGAAGTCTAGGCTCCCACCCAAAAAGGAAGGAAAAGAAAACTATATGCTAAGCCCTCCCCTGATTACAAAAGCCTCTCCAATATTACTAGACCAATACTGGAAATGAATCTCAAATCCTTTCTCCAAATATTTTAGCCAGGTCCAGCAAAGAAATACAGCATTGTCCATCAGTTATGGCCATTGAAACTCTCATTGTGGAAGATGATTCTGTTTCTATGGTGTCAAATACTCCAAGTCAAAGCTATCCACTAAGTCTGTCATCTCTTAATTCCGATTCCATTGCAGTAGTAGTAGGAGTATTGACGGGAATGTTCTTTCGGAGTTACCAAAGATGCCCTTACTATATTTATCCACGACATTGATTCCCACCATAGTGGCAAAATTCTATCACAGCTGAAAAATAAGTGAGACGCATCCTCATTATTGGTCCTACAGAAAGGACAGTTGACATCATTGAGTTCCATATTCTTTCTACTTAAGTTCTTCTTAGTAGGCAATCTATCCCTAATCAATCTCCAAGCAAAGCATGAGATTTTACTATGGATTTTTATTTTCCATAAAGCCTTGAACACATCATCCTGATTCTGGATTGTCAATTCCCTGTTAATAAACCTCTAAGCACTCCCCACTGTATATTTTCCACTCAAATCAGCCTCCCACCTCCAAGTATATTTTTGCTGTACTTGTAGAACCAGGTCTTGTATATCTTCTAAAATTTTACAGCTGATTCTACCCTTCTTCCATAAAAAATCTTCTCCACCATAGCTGTCATTCCCATCCTGATTGTGATGATATACCCATTTGTTGGATATAGTGTTGTTGTTGATGAGGAATCTGATACAGTCTTGGATACTTCTCCTTCAATGATACCCCGTCTTCCTTCCAACCATCTTCCCAAAACAGCACCTTTGAACCACAGTCCATATTCCATCTTGTCCCTCTTTTGAGCCAACTCCCCTCCTCATTCGAGTTACATATTGAGCTGAGGTCCCTCCACCAAATGGATTTGCTAACAAACCTTCTTGACTCTTCCAAATTCCTCCAACCTCCATATTTTGAGTCCAATACTTGTGCCCACAATTCATCCTGATGATGAAACATATTCCAACACAATTTCCCAAGTCAGGCATCATTAAACTTCGCTAAGTCCTTGATTCCCAAACCCCCTAACTTCTTTGTTTGGCAAACCAATTCCCAGCTTACCCATGCAATCTTTTTCTGATCAGCACTTCCTCCCCACAAAAACCTCCTTTAAAGTCTCACCAGTCTAGTTACCACCTTCTTCGGCACTCTGGAAAAAAAAAAAAGATGGGGATCGAGTTCAAGACAAGCTTTATCAAAATCACCCTTCCCTCGAAAGAGATGTATTTTTGTTATCACTTAGATAATGTTTGCTCACATTTTTTGACTAAGGAATCCCATGTCTCAAAACGTCTTGGGTTTTCCCCAATAAGAACACCCAAATATGAAAAGGGTACTGACAACACTCTACAGTTTAGGTAAGTGGCAGCATTGTTAATCCTCTATTCATTCATTCCAAACACCCCAAATCTACTTATAGCAAAATTCAGACCCAACACCGATTCAAAGCTCCTCAACATCACCTTAATTGCTCTTACATTTTTCACCATTGCTGTCCCAAAGAAAATGGTATCATTTGCATACTGTAAGATGCTGACGTCCACGTTTTTCTTCCCAATCTTATTGCCTTTAAACAGATTCTTTTGTTGTGCTTCTCTCATCAGTCCAGTTAGGCCCTCTGCTACAATGTTGAACAGGAACGGGGCAAGAGGGTCTCCTTGCTTGAGACCACGTTGGGGAGTCAACTCAACAGTTGGGCTCCCATTAACCAATATCGAAATAGAGGTTGATTTCAAGCAACCTTCAATCCAACTAATCCACTTAGAGAAGAACCCCATCCGCTTCATCATGTATGAAAGAAAATCCCAACTTATTGAGTCATATGCATTTTCATAATCGACTTTGAGAGCAAGGCAGCTTCTATTGTTCCTTTTTGCCTCATCAACCACCTCATTTGCTATAAGCACACTATGCAGCTAGTGCCTCCTTTCAATAAAAGCAGATTGTCGGTGATCAATGAGAAAAGGCAGCACCTTCTTCAGTCTTGAAGACAGCACCTTGACCACAATTTTATACTGCATGCCTATTAGTGAAATAGGCCTAAAATCATTTAAGCCCTAGGGATCATGACCCATAGGGATCAATGCTAGAAATAATGCATTACCACCCTTTGGGAATACTCCATTTGCATAGAATTCATCCATGAAACAGAGAAAGTCAGATTTGATAACATCCCAGAATTCTTTGATGAATTTGAAATTAAGTCCATCTGGCCCGGGGTTCTTCTTGCTACCACAATCCCAAACCGTATCCCTCACCTCATTCATATCAAAACGTGCCATCAGAATATCATTATGTTGCTGCTCAATGTCCTTGAACGTGACTCCATCTAAATTAGGTCTCTCCCAAACCAGTTCTTCAAATCTCCTCTTGAAAAATATTCTAATTTCTTCTTTAACCCTGGTTGGGTCCTCTAACCAGCAATCTCCAGCAAACACCCCTCTTATCATGTTTGTGGAATGGAATATTCTAGAGTATTAGAATTAGTTGTATATAATGAGCCCTTTGGGTTTCAATCTGAATGAATGAAAAAGAGTATTCATATTCCAATATAGTATCAGAGCAGGATTCCCTATTATCGTTCTGCAACTCTGAAACCCATTTTTTTAAAAAACCTTAAGTCATCTCTCTCTGTCATTTCCCAGAAACACTATCTAGTCACCTCCAATCACGTTTGTTCCTCTTCTTCACAGTAACTTATGGACTCTTCTTCATCCGACATTTCTTCTGGTGCCTCTCCCCTTCAATATTCGTCACCTTCTGGAGACAATCCTGCTATGTAGATTACCAATCACTGTTTAAACGATAAAAATTTTGTGCAATGGTGTCAAGTTGTTTATCCAAGCAAAGGGAAAGATGGGGTATCTTGATGGAAGAAAGGAAAAACCCGTTGAGGGTGAACCCGATTATGATGAGTGGGTGACTGAAAATGCCTTGGTCATGACATGGTTGACTAATTCCATGGAATTTGACATCAGTCAAACATATTTGTTTCTTGATACGACTAAGGAAATTTGGGACGCTGTGAAAGAATATTATTCTGACTTGGACAATGCTTCTTAGGCTTTTGAACTCAATCCCAAGGTGAGAGACTTACGTCAAGGTGGGATGACTGTTACTGAATACTTTCTTGCTTTAAAAATCCTGTGGTAGGAGTTAGACCTTTATGATGCAGCAGACCTTCAAGGTTTAGAATCTAATTCAAAGTTTAAAAATTATGTTGAGAAAATGCGTCTCTATGATTTTCTTGCTGATCTTAATTATGATCTTGATGATGTTCGTGGAAGTATATTGGGGTAGAACCTGTTACCATCTCTTGTTGCTGCTTTTTTCGAGGTGTGATGGGAGGAGCTTCGTCAGAAAGTTATGTTGGGTGACAAGGACTCTAAGTCCTCTAATGTATCTGCCATTGTTGCAACAAATACTGCTCGTCACTCTGTTGATTCAAAACGTACTGACCATTGGTGCACTCATTGCAATAAGGGTGGTCACACTTGTGAAAAATGCTAGAAAATTCATGGCAAACCACCAAGCTGGAAACAAAAGGGGCAGAACAAGAGTCGTGCTTATCAAGTCTCTTCTAATAATACGAGTGAGGAGCTTCGTGCCTTTCCTAATTCTGATGGTGTTTTCGTCTCTAAGGCTGAGTATGAGCAATTTCAGAAGGTGATGCCTCAATCTGTTGAAGCAACTAGTCATGTTACTCAATAAGGTACGACATTCCATGTTAATCGTGTCACTATCCTCTAACAGCCTCGAGTATGTGGGAGACTATCTACCGCCGAAAGCATGTACTGCTTCAACCCCATATCTGCCCCTTTTGTCAGAGTTCTGTTGACTAACCAGCAGTTCTTGCGAAGAACATTGAGGGGGGTAAACTGGGGACATTACCCTTACCTCCCCGCTAATACTGTCTTCACCCTTGACAACTGTTGGACGTCTGAAGGGGGTAAACTGTGGAGATTTACACCAATAAGCTATGAATAACCACATAAATGAACCTGACACCACATCTGAACCCAACATCTTAAGAGTCAGGTTAATATGGGTCTTCTCCTCACTTATATGGTGCTAAACTTTTTCATTCTTACACGATGTGGGATTTCACCTCACACTTGTATTCTAACAACAACGTCCGCCACCCTTGCTATTGTCGGAGTCTCAGCGACCACCAGTATGTCCTCCGACGATCCGCTCATATCCATAACACTCGTCGGACGAGATCTCCCCCTGTTACACTTGCTGTTACATGATTTATAGCATGTCTCCTCGACAATACTAATAGTGTATGCAGCCTCGTTAATGGAAGCCACGACGTTGTGATTAATCGTAGACTCCCAGGGTGTTTTGATGAGCACTTGTGCCTTGTCCAAGCGGTGAAGGTCGTTGGTATCGTCATCCAAATCTACCACTTCCCCCACCCCTGCGACAATCTTTTTGATACAATCCGTATCCCACACATGTAGTGGGATTCCCCATCATAGAATCCAGACCAGCCTAAAACCATGCCTTAAGGTAGGGGTCCATTTTTCCAATGTGTGAAACATGGACAGTTCGCTTTCTTCTGCCTCCCTACATTCTTCTACTTTGGAGTCACTAAGTCCTATGAGGAATACCATATCATCACCCAGGTACTTAGGTTTAATATCCCCGCCCCCTTCCAACATAAATTCTTCTTCCACTTTATCGAACGCCACCAGGTTCCTTAGTCTGCCAACCCATGCCTCGCAGCACCACTTCTTGTTTTCCATGGGTATGGATAACTGGATAGTCGAGTGGGATGACTTAATCGTCGCATGTGCATGTGCCGAGGGCCGCCTCCTTGTCATCGTATGTCTGGCCGTCGTAACCGCTTTCATGTAGGAAACCTTAAGATTCTAACAATAAGGCAAATGTTTTGGAGTTACACCCTTCGTATCAGTTTGTATCGTACTAACCTTATCCTTGCCCTTATTCTTGTCTGCCAGCTTGTCTCCGACTATCTCCCTCTTGTAATGCTCGTTCATATTAGTTTTCTCTACCATCTTCCATTCCATCTTCAACTCCTTTGAATCGCACAAAACCATATCTTCTTCTAATCCTATTTATGTTTTTTGCAATGAAAATCTCCCTGACATCTCCCCATTTCTCGAATTCAAACCACAAATCTCTTTCCCCCATCTCTTTTGGAAAGCTTGTGAAATAGAAGGAAGACACATCCAACGCATCCCTCCAATTTTTCCTACTCCCTCCCCATTGTCGTACCTCCACTGGCTCCACAAAGTGTTGGCCATACTCTTTTCCGGCAAAATTGAGACATGATCTATCCTTAGCCCTCTCTCTATTATGCTCACTAAACCTATCTCTGTTACTCACTCTCACCCACTCACTGTTTCTCTCTCTAACATTCTCTCTCATTCTACAAGTAGGGACCAGGTTTACTTTTTAAAAGAATATTAGTAGACTTGGTGCTAGACTTCTTAAATTGGCAAAGTTGTCTCTCTTGATGAACTAAACTTAGAAGCAATGTTTTTTCTCTTCTGAATGATGGTAACATAAAAGAGAAGAATGATAACATTACTATTAGACAGTAATTTAGTTGCACCATGGTATAGTTGTTAGGCTCTCAATTTTTTCCCTGGATAAAGGGTGGCATTGACTTGTCTTGGTTGTCTAATTAATTTTATTCTATTTTCTATTGCAGATGACAGTCCTTACAGTTTATATATTCTTATATGGAAGAGCATACCTGGTAATCTGATAGGACTTGCTTAGTTATCTTTTGGTCTTTCATCACTTTTTGGACTTTGTAAACTGATAGGACTTTTTTGCTATGATTCACAGTATAAATAATATCCTCCTGATTATTTATAATTATCTTTCCTCCTAACAAATTTTCTGTTCTACCCATGATAAACTTCATGGCATGTTTTTACATAAATAAGTTGATGATAGTATTGTCAACTTCTGTGCGCATTACAAAATCTGTTGAGCGTGTGAAGTTGTGTTTTTTTTTTCTCTCTTTCCTTCTTTTTTAACTTGTTAACAGTAAGGAAAATGTTTCTTGAACATCAAATGTTCTTTCCCTTTGATTTTAGGGTTTATTCTTGAGATTCATGTATATTGAAAATATAAAAAGTGAGATAAAGTTAATTATATATGGTGTTCAAATTATAGAACCATTACGGTAATTATTCTTACCTTACAATATAGTTGTTTAAGTTATGGATTTAAGCATTTGGATGATCATTTGACCTAGTGTAATTATAATAATAAGATATTGCTGAGCAACAACAACCATTACTGTTAACATGTCTTACTATAATCATGCACTGGCTTGTTTATAGGCATATTAATTGCAGATTTTGGGACTTGTTTTTATCTTTTAGTCACTTTTTCAGCCTTGTGAAATCTGATAGTTAGGTTAATTATTTTTATTCATTTGATTTTGCATGTTATATCCTCAACTGAGCAGCAAACACTTTTGCAGATCATGGCAAAAAACAGAATTTCCTGAAATTTATTTAAATGCTAAAATTTGGTTAAATCTCTACATTTTACCTTATTTAAAAACTGATTTTCTTCCTTGATGGTGCTCTCTTTTTTCAGGCGTTTTCTGGTCTTGATGAAGCTGTCTCAGAGAAGGCAAAATTGCAGGGTAACACAGCACTTGATGCTGCTTTAAATGCTCAATTTTTAGTCCAGATTGGCGTTTTCACTGCAGTTCCAATGATAATGGGTTTTATCCTTGAATTAGGATTGCTGCAGGTTAGTTCATATGTTAAGAATATTTAAAATATGTTTAGATTTTGTTAGAATATCTACTAGTCTTGATTTTAAGTGGATGTTAGAATATAATTCTTGATTTTTGCTCAATTTTTGCTGAAGGCTAATTCTTGATTGTTATTTTAATATGTATTAGTCTTATTGTAAGTGGATATTAGAATATATGAAAATAGCTTTCCATATCTTAGATTATTAGTTTCTTATTCCTCATTCTCTCTTAAGATTGGTCACCATATTTCCCAGTCTCGTTATTTGTTTACTTTAGTTATGATAAGTATAAAAGGTTTTAGTGCTCAGTGCTCTAGGTTTTAAGAAAAACTTACCAACACATTGTCTTGTATCAAGTTTATATCAATCTCTTAATATTTATTGTCTATTCTGTCCATCTATACCTAGAATCCCATAATTTTAACATGGCATCAAGCGTATCCAATCTTAATATTGGGCAGGTAATTAAATATTATTATTTTAGTTTTTAATATAATATATGATACAATATTAAAAAAATAACAATGTTTATAACTTCATAATATTAATAATTAAACTTTATTTATAAATATCATCATTCACAACATATTGGCTAAAACTGCAATTTTAATCCTAACATATTCACATCAAAAAATAATTTAGTTAATTAAAATGTAAAAACTAAAAGAGATAAATATGTGCAAAATTGAGAATTGGACCATAATTATAGATTTTCTAAAATATGGGGACCAAAATCGTATGAAAAAATGCGGACCTAAATTGTGAATCAGAAAATAAAGAGTTGACTAAAAGTGCAATTCAGTCTATCATAATATTAACAATCAAATATGAAACCAAATTAATTTTTCAAACCATTAACTACTACATTTAGAAACTAAATAAATAAATACAATTGACTTTCTTAGAATGTGGGTTTGTACCTAACTCAACTCCAAAAACTAACTCAGGGTGAAGGTTGTCCCCCACTTATATATTTTATCTTGGCCTTATCTCTAACCAATGTGGGATTTGGGTTTTTCACAATATGCTCCCTCTTGCCCAACACTTTTGGGCTTGGTGTGTGGATAACATATTAGGTGACCCTCTAAATGGGTCTAGAATAGGCTTGATACTATCTTAGAATGTGGGTTTGGGCTTAACTCAATTCCAAAAACTAGCTCATAGGGTGAGGGTTGCCTGCTAATTATATACTATATATCTTGGCCTTATCTCTAGCCAATGCGGGACTTGGATTTTTCCCAATGGCCATAACTATCAATCATCATAATATTGGACTAGAATTCTTTCAAGCATCACAAAATTGGTTTTCTTATGTAAAAAAAATATATAGGAATTATCCAACTAACTGGCCCGAACCAATTATGGCTGGTAATGCCCAGTTTTGAACTGGTTTTACACTGGTTATTTGTAAGGCTTGTTTTGAGGGTTGGCTAAACTGGTTTCGTGACCATTTCCCAATTGGACTGGTTGGTTTGTACGGTTCAGACAACTATGGCTTCTGTTGTTCCTCGGTTACTCCGATTGATCACTTCCTTCAACATGGTTACTGTAATGTTAGTGGCATTAAAATGCAGAGGTGGTATGTTTGGTGGATAGCATTGACATGGAGCATTTGGTTTCATCGTAACAGGATTGTCTTCCACAATGAAAACTTCAATGGATCTAAGCTGATGGAGGATGCATTATTTTTTTGTTGGTCATGGCTAGTTAATCTGGAGAAAGGATTTAATATACCTTTCTACCATTGGTCTAGTCAGTTGAGTGTTGGGTTTTGCTAGAAAGTTATTTATCCTATTTCTTAACCTTCTTGTAAGTCTAACCTTAGGCTGTCCTTTGGCACCGTAATGCGGGTTGTTATCATGTATTAGGCTGCCAAAGTTCTGGTTGGCTCCCTGGGATGGTTTCTTATTCAGTACTACTTGTACTCATCTCTATCTTTCATATATATATATATATATATATATATATATATATATATATATATATATATATTTTATCTTTGCTGATCAAAAAAAAAAATGGCTTCTGTTGTTATATTTATCAAATATATTCAGTTATATTACTTAAAACTGCTTTTCTCTTGTTTCATAGATTTCAGTGTATGTGTGTCTATATATATAGAGAGAGAGAGTGAGAGAGAGAGAGATCTATTTATATTATACAAGGCTTGATGTGCAAGCTACTGAAATCTAACTACTCTTTATCCCTAACCCTGAACCTATAATTCAACATGGTTATGATGTCTTTTTTTATTAAAATATGAACTTGTTCTTGGTCTATATATTGTCTGTCTTGACTCTCAATGAAAATGTTTGCAGGCTGTTTTCAGTTTCATCACAATGCAACTACAATTGTGTTCTGTCTTCTTCACTTTCTCATTGGGAACTAGAACTCATTATTTTGGGCGTACCATTCTCCATGGGGGTGCAAAAGTATGTATATTGATATCATTTGGTTTTTGGGGGGAAGCTCGAATGGATGGTTGTTTTGAGTGACTTAGATTTGTGTTTGACTTTTTTACCATAGTATCGTGCTACTGGTAGAGGCTTTGTTGTCCGTCACATAAAGTTTGCTGAAAATTACAGACTATATTCTAGGAGCCACTTTGTCAAAGCGTGAGTAATATCATTTGTTGATTTATAATTTTTTGGTTTCGTTTCTTGAAAGAAACTGCATTACATTGAGTATTAATTCTGTACAATGCAACAGGCTTGAGGTGGCATTGCTTCTTATAGTTTATATCGCATATGGGTATGCAGAGGGAGGTGCTGTTACGTATGTTTTGCTAACTCTAAGTAGTTGGTTCCTTGTCATTTCTTGGCTTTTTGCTCCTTACATTTTCAACCCCTCTGGTTTCGAGTGGCAGAAGTAAGTTGACTGCTTTTTTAATTACATCCATTAGTTTTAATGTTATATTTTCTTGATAATAAACACCTATTTTGGTCCTCCAAAAGCATAAATGTTACTGTATTGTGGTCCTCTGGTGATTAATAAATCCGAATGTTCCTTCAATGTTAACTTTGGATATCAAACCAATTGTTTTGGAGGACCAATTGGATGTCAAAAATGGCATCTGTGAAAGGATTTACTTTAATGTGTTGTGTTTCTTGGATGATCACACTTAGTCTTTATTTATAATAAACAAATAGAATTAGTATTGGTTACATAGGATCAATCTAGTCATGAGTAATATGGACTAAATCCCTAATTGTTATCTAATTATAAATAGGAGAATAAAATATATTCTGATAGCATTCAATGACTAATCTGAAATTAAAAGAAAAAAAAAATATATATATATATATATATATTGACATTAAAAGACACTTTGATGTCTTTATTATTCAAGGAAAAAACTACGGCAATTTTCTATTTTGGGAGGATCAAAATGGATGTTTTGATTTGATTGCAGTTAGGCTATTAAATGGATCCTTTTTCATGTTTTTGGAAAGATGATGAAAGTATATGAATTGTGTGAACAAGTGTTTATCTTTCTAATCTGATTAGCTGGTAAACAGGACTGTGGAAGATTTTGATGATTGGACAAGTTGGCTTCTTTACAAAGGAGGAGTAGGAGTAAAAGGAGAAAATAGTTGGGAGTCTTGGTGGGACGAAGAACAGGTTAACACTGATTTTTTCACTTGATTTTTTGTATGTTTTGGGATCAAAATGGAACAATACTTAAATTGATTGTTTCTTGCCATATTATTGCAAGGGAGTTCACTTTTTCAACCATATTCACATTTATAATCAATGTTATTTGCACGTATGGCATGCTAGAATAGCCTTCTCATTGATGCCAGCTCTATTAATTTAATTTCTAATGAGTGCTACACTTTCTGTAGATGCATATCCAAACTTTGAGGGGTCGTATTTTGGAGACAATTTTGAGTGCAAGGTTCTTCTTGTTTCAATATGGTGTTGTGTATAAGCTGCATCTTACTGGAAATGATACATCACTTGCGGTATAAAGAATTTGTCTTCATCCGAGAATTAGATAATTATCATGTATTTAGTCCTAATGTAAAGCATAATATAAAATTATGCTTTGGTCTTGTACTAATTATATGGTCTACTTGTGTTTATGTGAAAAGGCTTATGACTCCCAAGTATTTCATTAACGAAGAGCTTATATACGACTCTTATAGATTCGGATTTTTTTTTTTTTTGTAGATATATGGATTCTCATGGGCTGTCTTGGTTGGAATTGTCTTGATATTTAAGGTTCGGGTTTTTCCTAATAATTTGGTCTTATTTGTATTTTCTGTTTTTGCGGGCAGCATTTTTATCTTTTCACTTTAAGCTTTTTGACATGTCTTTTTTTAGGATTCTGACATTTCCTTGCTTTGCAGATCTTTACCTACAGCCCCAAAAAGGCTGCTAATTTTCAGCTAGTGTTGCGATTTGCACAAGGGGTTGCATCTATAGGCCTTGTTGCAGCTGTGTGTCTTGTTGTTGCCTTTACTCAACTATCGATAGCTGACCTTTTTGCAAGCATCCTTGCATTTATCCCTACTGGATGGGGAATATTATCTGTGAGTTCTGATTTATTTTTGTATGAATTTTCTTGTGATAATAGATGTCTGTGTTGGAAAGCCGCCTTAATTACAGCCTATCAAAATTAGCTGTCAGTATCTTGAAAAGGGGTTACCATTGACAGATAGGCTGACCAGAAAGGCTTCATGAAATGTTGTAATATACAGCCACTGGTAATCAACTCTCTGGGGGTTTGAGATCTCACATCGGCTAGAGATATAACCAATGTATTCCTTATAAAGCTTGGGAAGTCCTTAGTTTACAAGTCGGTTGTTTGGCTAAACTGAAATTCCAAGACAGTTTCTGAATGGAATCAATCTAGAGATTATGTCTGACAACTGTGAATACTGAAACATAGCAATTAATTATCAGGAAGTTTCCGTGATACCCTTATATTTTGGTGCCCCTTCATCATGATCTATTGAATTCTGCAATTAGATTTGTCTCACATGCATATATATTTATAAAAGAGCATAGTACAAGTAGTACTGATACATATTAGCAGACCTATGGCAACCTAATACATGAATAGTACAAGTAATCCATTTGGCCATATAATACTTCCAAATGGCCAGGGTTATTTAGGGTGTACAATAGAAGTTCCCATCAAGAGTCTTAGAATGTGGGATTTCGGCCTAACTCAACCCCAAAAGTTAGCTCACAGGGTGAGGGTTATCCCCCACTTATATATTCTATATTGACCTTATCTCTAGTCAATGTGGGACAAGTTTTTCCCAATAAGGAGTAACATTATTTGTTGAACCTTTATTAAAGCATCATGCTTTAAGGGTTGGTATTATTGCAATGTAGCTTAATAGGGAATCAAAATGTTATTACTATGAGCATTTTTATTCCTAATGTCTGAAATAGAACATGCAATAGAGTTTATGTGGAATATTCTAGAGTATTTAAGTTAGTTGTATTGTGTGGAATATTCTAGAGTATTTGAATTAGTTGTATTCATTAGTTATTAGTTGTTAACCTACCTATTGTAATCTATATATATTGAACCCTTTGGGTTTCAATATGGAAGTATGAATAAGAAGACTCATATTCAATATGGTATCAAAAGCAGGTTTCCTTGTTATCATTTTGTAACTCTGAAACTATTGTAATATGAATCTTCTTATTCATACATCAAGATCGAAATCCAAAGGGTTCATTATATATATAGATTACAAACTCAAATACTCTAGAATATTCCACACAATACAACTAACTGAAATACTCTAGAATATTCCACACTCCCCCTCAAGTTGGGAGTTATATATTAATCATTCCCAACTTGCCAATCAAATCCTCAAAGGTGGGCTTGTGTAATCCTTTGGTGAGAATATTCGCCGTCTGCTCTTTGGTAGGTATATATGACAAACATACACTACCATCCTCCAATTTTTCTTTAATAATATGACGATCAACCTCCACATGTTTAGTTCTTTCATGGTGAATTGGATTTTGAGCAATACTGACAACAGCCTTATTATCACAATACAATCTGACAGATAGGGAATAAGAGATCTTCAATTCCTCAAGAAGTCTTCTTAACTAGATTCCTTCACATATACCATGGGCTAGAGCCTGAAATTCTGCTTCTGACAACAATTGTTTGTTTCTTACTTCTCCAGGTCACAAGATTTCCCCAAACATAGGTACAATATCCTGAAGTGGATCTTCGATCCATTGCTAAGCCAGCCAATCTGCATCTGAATAGATTCAATCATCCTCTTGTGTCCCCTTTGAAAAAACATTCCTCTACTAGGGGGTGTTTTTTAGGTACTTGAGGATTCTATAAACTGCACTAAGGTGTTTTTCCTTAGGAGAATGCATGAATTGACTAACCAAGCTAACCCAGTTTTTTGTGCTTTCAACACTATTTTAGACAGTAGACCAAAAAACATCCAAGAAGCACTTGATGACCCAAAATGGAGGAATGCAATCTTTGAAGAAATGGATGCACTTAAAAAAAATGTAACTTGGGAATATGTAGCATTACCCTGAGGAAAGAAAACAGTAGGTTGCAAGTGGATGTTCACGATAAAATTTAATGCAGATAATAGCATCAACAAGTATAAGGCGAGATTGGTTGCTAACGGATTCACTCATACTCGTGGGATAGACTATCAACAGACATTTGTCCCAGTTGTTAAACTTAACACTGTCCGAGTTCTACTATCATTTGTTGCCAACCTTGATTGGCCCTTGCAACAATTAGATATAAAGAATGCCCTTCTTGAATGGTGATTTACATGAAGTTTATATAGATCAACCACCTGGTTTTGAAAACGGAGACGGTTCAGTATGCAAGTTGAAGAAGTCTCTCTATGGGCTTAAACAATCCCCTAGAGAGTGGTTTGAGAAGTTTACTCAAGCTGTGAAGGGAAGACGATTCCTCCAAACTCAGACTGATCACACTCTATTTTATAAACACTCACGGTGGCAAAATTGTTATTCTCATTGTTTATGTTGATGACATAATTGTCACAAGAAATGATTGTGAGGAGATAAGTTCTTTGAAGCAGTGTTTAGCTAATCAGTTTGAACTGAAGTATCTTAGAGTTCTCAAATATTTCCTTGGCATGGAGGTTGCTCGTAGTAAGGCAAAAATTTCTTTAACTCAAGAAATATATTCTAGACCTGTTGCAAGAAACAGGAATGCTTGGGTGCAAGCCAGCAGAGACTCCAGTTGATCCTAATATTAAATTAGGAATTAAAGATGGGAAAGAAGTTGACAGAGAGCAGTACTAGAGGTTGGTAGGGAAGTTGATCTATTTATCTCACACTCGTCTCGATATTGCATTTGCGGTTAGCATGGTTAGGTCAATTCATGCATTCTCCTAAGGAAAAACACCTTAGTGCAGTTTATAGAATCCTCAAATACCTCAAAAACACCCCTGGTCAAGGAATGTTCTTTCAAAGGGGACACAATAGGATGATTGAATCTATACATATGCAGATTGGTTGGCTTAGCAATGGACCAAAGATCCACTTTAGGATATTGTACCTATGTTTGGGGAAATCTTGTGACCTGGAGAAGTAAGAAACAAACAATTGTTGTCAGAAGCAGAATTTCAGGCTCTAGCCCATGGTATTTGTGAAGGAATCTGGTTAAGAAGACTTCTTGAGGAATTGAAGATCTCTTATTCCCTACCTGTCAGATTCTATTGTGATAATAAGGTTGCTGTCAGTATTGTTCAAAATCCAGTTTACCATTACAAAACTAAACATGTGAAGGTCGATTGTCATTTTATCAAAGAAAAATTGGAGGATGGTAGTGTATTTTGTCATATATACCTACCAAAGAGCAGATATTCTTACCAAATGATTATACAAATCCACCTTTGAGTATTTGATTAGCAAGTTGGGAATTATTAATATATATCTCCCAACTTGAGGAGTAGTGTGAAATATTCTAGAGTATTTAAGTTAGTTGTATTCATTAGCTATTAGTTGTTAAACTACCTATTGTAATCTATATATATTGAACCTTTAGGGTTTCATCTAGAAGTATGAATAAGAAGATTCATATTCAATAGTTTATTTACCATTATACATATGGGGAGTAAATAGTCTAATCATATAATTCACTATTTGAATTAATATGATGTAGTCGTGGTCTCAACTATCTTTCCACAACTCTTATTTGATGCATGAGGTTGTTTAACTTTTTTTTTCCAAATGACCTAATGGAATTTGTATATTTAAAACTGGCTATTCATTACCACTTTAATTTTTTTTTTTTTCATCATTGCTGATATTTGAAGTTAATTCCAGCTTCTAACATTTGTAAAATTTTCCACACTTTTCAGTTGGCAATTGCATGGAAGAAGATAGTTCGAAGTCTCGGCATGTGGGATTCTGTCCGTGAGTTCGCTAGAATGTATGATGCTGGAATGGGTATGATCATTTTTGCACCAATAGCATTTTTATCGTGGTTTCCATTCATTTCAACTTTCCAATCTCGCCTTCTCTTCAATCAAGCCTTCAGCCGTGGTCTTGAAATTTCTATCATCCTTGCTGGAAACAAAGCTAACGTTGAGACTTAGCAGCCTTTCATCTTACTCTGTATCCCTGTGGGGCTTGTATATTTAGATGTATATTATTTTTGTAGTTCAGTGTTGAGTTGTACATTTAGTCTATGAAAAGAAATTGAAGGATGCCTTTTTAATGGTTGTGTTAGTTTTTCCTTGTTCAGCAGTTTAGTTTCCACTATTATACATTTTGTCTTGATCAGTCTTTGGAATTTTTGCGCACAATCAAATTTGAGGTCAACGATACTTGAATGCATGTGCTCATATTAGAGATTGACTCTGGTTGGTTTAGATGTAAACCAAGCACAAAGGGGGAAAACAGAGTGAGTACTCACTTATTGTATCATTCTCTCTTACTAGTCAACCAGGGCTTACTAGTGTCCTAATGTTTTACACCTGATGCAGCTCCATATCACGGTTCATTCTTTATTAAAATAGGCTTGTTTTAAATACGTGGTTAAACATCTTTTATGGTTAAGATTCTGTACAGTTTTACTAAAACTTTTGAGCATTTAAATATGTTTTCTAGTTGTGGGACTCCAGATATATGACTTGAGCAAGGTGGACGTTTTTGTACAGTTGTTTTATCTCGTGCATTTTAACTTTTTGTTCATATATTCTAATAATTCTCTGCAATTTCGAAAACATCGAGTATCCTCGTTCTGAAAAGGCATGGAAGCAGGAGCACTATATGTCGTCTGAGTGTCTAGATATAATATACTTTTAACTAGTTCACACTTATTAGTAGCTATAAGTTTATTATTACTAATTTGTACTATTCTTTTAAAATTATTCTTGAGTTATTGAGATTTATCATTTCACTTTTTATAGTTGAAATAAAGAAAGATACCAACTCTTGCTATTAAGTGAAGTGTATGTGTAAGATACTATTTTGATTCCAAATTTCAAATATTCATCCCCAGAAGTTATAATTAATTTTTCTTTACAATTCTGGCAATATTATACTTGTTTTTTTATTCCTATTCAACGAAGACATCGACTGTGATGTGGCTTCTGATACCGAGGACAATATTTTGATGGAATAGATGAAGATCTTTTATTCCTTTGTTGGACTTTTTTGAGTTTATACAAATTATTGACTTAATATTTGACATTAAGATACTGTGGGCCTAAGCATAACCGAGTGATGGGATTTTCTTTCTACACCATTAAAAACTTTCATATAGTCCGCAAAAAGAGTGAAAAACAAAAAACTTTCCACCTCTTTGTTGTGTCGTGCAGAGTCTTATCCTCTTTGCTTCAATCCATCACTGTTCTTCTTGCACCCATTGGCAATCCTTTGCTGCATTGTGTTTTGTCATTCTGTCGTTCATCTCATTGGTTTTTCGTCATCACTGCTGTGAGTACTGTTGTCATCATGTTGATGTTATTGTCTTTTTTTTTACTATGTTTAACCCATACGGATTGTCAATCTGTATGGGTTTAAAAATCATTTGTTACCTTAATTAAATTAAATTAACATTTGATAATTGATATACTTTTGTAAAATATAGTTATAGGATCAAAGTTTGGATATTTTCTAAATAATGAAAAATATATTATTCTTTATCCTAAATGTATTTTTTTTTTTACAGTAAATGAAAAATGACTCGATTTTTATTTCTTCAAAATGATAAATTTTATAAGATTGAATTGACTAAAAATGAAAATAATCATTCACATTGATAGTATTGTTATGCTTAGAATGCGACTTATTAGTTTTTTAGATAGTTATGATCCATTTGGATAAATAATTTAATTAACATCTTGTTGATTGAGTAGTCATGAAAATAATTGAAATTAATTGTTTCATATAAGTGTAAGTTATTTTCAAAAGGTATTGTTTAACATTTGTTGGTATGGTTTTTTTCTTCAATTTAAGAGTACTTTGTTGAAGTTGTAGGTTGATTTGAGGTAGTAAACTAATAGTTGGACAAATTTTTAGATTATGGTTAGAACAAGAGGATTGTGTCGGGCTTTAAGCAGGGTTTTAGGTATAGAGGTGAGTGTTGACGAAAAAGAAGCCCCTCAACGTCGAAGGCTGACAACATTGACACGTAGACAATGAGCAAGTTGAGTTATTCCTGAGGATGTTGCTGCTCACAAGGCTCATCAGGAGCCTCACATTCCAGTTACGGAGGATGGAGGTGCTGATTCGTCAGGTTTTCCAAGCGAGCCCCATGACACACCAATGTTGACATTATATGCTGACCAGTGGCAACCAAAGTGTGGATAGAAGAGGTACTTATGTGTTTAATTATAACATATTCACATTTATTTGTCATTTTAATTTATGTAATTAATTATAATTATTTGCAGTAACGTACTGAGTTAAAGTTGGCTTCTTATGGGAGGAAGGTGCATAAATTTGGAAGGCATGCACTTGAAATTAAAGGTTTAATGGTTGGTATGGACTTAAGCCCTCTGATTACATGTTTAGTGGAGATAGGAGACAGGGGACTTTTGTTTGCTTTTGTGGAGAGATGATACAAGGAAACTAGCAGTTTTCATATGCCCATAGGAGAGATGACTATTATCCTCGATGATGTGGCATCGTTGTTACATCTACCCACTATAGGTGTATTCCATGTCTATGATGCAATAGATGTAGAGCAAGCAGTTGAGTTGCTTAAAGTCACTATATAGAAGAAGCAGTAGTTGAGACAGAGCAATGTCACAAGGCATATGTTCGACTTGCTTGATTGCGATACATTTATCGTACCAAATGTGACGCAAGGCAGTGGACACTAGTAGATAGAGCATATTTGTTACATCTTGTAGGTTGCACCATATTTGCTAACAAGAATGTCACACATATCGTTGTGGTATTCTTGGACACATTTTGTGACCTTAATCAACCCGAAAGGTTTTCATGGGGAGCGGCTACACTCGTTCACATATATGACAATCTCAATTTTGCGTTAAAGCACAATGGTAAACATCTTGCAAGATATATCACTCTCTTGCAGGTAGTTATATTCATTTTTATCATTGTTGTTTTTTAAAACTTTCTATCTATTATTAACATTTTATTTGTCATTCTTGTAAAAAAATTTAGTGTTGGATCTATGAGGATTTTCCAACTATTGGGAATATGACTGCAAATGAGGACTACCATCAGAGCCAACCACGTGTCTGTCGTTGGAAGTGTGGGAAGGCATTACCAATTATGACCTATCATAAGTTTTGGATAGGTTGACGGCAAATGTTGTTTCTTGGTTACCTTATGTTGATCACCGTGGTTTTAGAGAATTTGATATTATTTCTCTATTTTATATGAGGTTCATATTTTGTTAGACACCTACCAGAGAGGGTATTAACACAATTTGGATATGTTCAGTCCATTCCTCAACTCCAAATCTCTCCATCCCCATCCACTGAGGATGTTGACTATAGATGACTACACTTTTCATAATACCTTGCATCAATTTGTTACTTTTTCCTAGTCAGTGTGCTGCAGACTATCTAGAGTGGTTTTGTATGATATATCATTCATTTATGAGTCTGTCATAGCTTGGGGAGTCTCCTAGACATTCTCCCATGATACATAATCCTATACCACTTATGCCACATCCATCTATGTTGGCTGATGATACAACAGTTGTTCCACCGCCACCACAGCAACACCTGTTGATGTTGAGATGCCTTGACATGCAATGGTATAATATAATTTCAATTTTGTTACGCAAATTTTTTGTTAAATATTCCAATATTTATTAATTTATTGGTGTCATTGTCTCAGGCTATGTGCCAAAAGATAGCAGCAAGCTTACAACACATGCTAGATATGAGGATAGTTACTGCTGACACTGATGCCTACACTATAACGGACCAATGTATAAGACTAGTCAGGCGTGTCATTGAGCACGAAAATGTTTATGTCCAATCAAGACGAATGAGGGATACACAGGGGAGAGATGGTGGTGGACGGGGTTGAGGATAGTTGCATTATTTCATTGACTATGTATTTGACTATCATTAATGTATGTGTTTAATTTATATCTGACTATTATAATTTTTTTCACAAAAACTGCCTTCATTACACATATATTTACTAATTTGTTACATGCATTATCCATGACTTGCTTTTACTTATCTAAGTTACAAATACACAATAACAAAATGTTCAATCTTCACCTAGATCAACAAGTTGTGTGGTCAACCTCATGGAATTAGTATACCAGTTCATTCGACTAAGGAGTATGCCACTATTTTGCTTCATAATGATAATGTGTTGACCATAACAAAGCAGTTAAGGGCATAGGACAACCATTTCTTAGAAAAACCTGTTATAATAATTAGTACGAATTCAAATATTAATAACATGTGTTATAATCCTGGAATTAAAGTAAGACGGTCATTGTTATACATGAACAAAGTGATTTTCATAGACATGACCAATACATACAATGAGATGAATAGAACCATCTCTCAGTGGTTGACTTCTAAGAGGGAAAAACGTCATGCTTTGTTGGAGAGAAAGAGAAACAATGATGATGTTATACCTTGATGCAATGACATAACCTATATTGGTAATATCCATCCACTTATCTCTGTTTACCTGCACATAACAAATTTAATCAGTATTAAAAATATAATATTTATCGATTAATGTGTAACAAAAAAATTATATACATGGATAATCCATCATCAACAAGTACGGACCGCTTTAAATGTTCAAATCTATCTATGCAACCAAATAGGACTACATAGTCATCACACAATTGTCCAAGTTCTTTGAGCAAATGATTGTGTACCAAAGACCATGAATCTTCACCATAACCTAATAAGGCAGCAATTACATGATATCCACAATTATCATCAGCTTTGACATCAACAATGTTTTCAATGAAATCCTGCATGTATGGATGAAATTGATCTAACATTGGCATCTTCCTGTTCGGTTTTGTTTGTTCAGATGATGATGCAAACCGTTTTTGTGTTGAGCAATTATTTTGCACTAAATGTAATGCATCCACATACTAAAAATAAGACGAATCACGGTTCGTTGATCTTTGTTGTTTGGTCAGCTATTTCTTTTGATCACATTTTGTTTTCACCTTTTCAGGAATAACACACATCGAAGTTAGATAAGGGTATGCAAGTTCCTGAACTTTACTCTTTAGTGTCACTTTACCACATATATCAAGTTCTTCAAACCAATTGGATTTGGCTTCTATCTCTTCCATTATGCGAACTTCGCACTCAGATAAACCTTGGTTTGAAAAACTTAGCATTCGCCAAAACATATGGGCTGTCTCAAGTGGTATGCTACCAACAACATATCTAGCTAGCTCACATGCACATGGGAGACCATGAGTATTTTGCATAACATGTCCACAACGAGAATTGTCAATGCCAGCACAATTGATTCACTCAAGCTCAGTTGCAATTTGGTTTAATGCATATCTTGACACCATGCCAATTAGTCTCTTGTACAATATAACTTTAAAAACATGTCCTATCACATGTGTGCTTCTCTCAAAAGATGTCTTTGTTTCACTGTGTTACAAGGTGATCATGTTTATGGCATCCCAAACACTACATAGGTCTCAAAAGATGTAATCATCTCTTTAAGGTCCAATGCGCATACTCAATCCTGCACTTAAAAGGGAAAATAATTATTTTCAACAATTAATATGTTCTTCAAAAATCCATATAGATTAACAATTTTCATATCTGTTAGTTGTAGTGTTTCCTAGATGCGTCACCTTATTCGTCTATGCTATTACAAATCTTTGTCTATGGGAAATCAATCATGTATGTTTCACATAGTCAACAAACATTGGTCATGGTGAGCAAGCAATTTCAAACTTTGTAAAACAGTCATCGTACTCTTTCTCAGTAAGATAATCCACAACACACTCCCATGCTTTCATGACATAGTCACATGCATTTTTTGGTCCCACAAGGGTTTTACATTTTGCCTTCACATTCTTATAATGTGAAATCGACACAAGTTGATTGAGTTAGGGAACACAGTTTTCACTACATTCATCAATGTTGAATCTTTGTCATTAACAATCACTTCAAGGAGTATACCACTTCTCAGAAAAATACTTCTAAACCGTTTAAGAGCCCAGACAACATTGTTTATATGTTCGTCCTCCAAATACGCAAATGCAACTAAAAATGTCATCCCAGTAGGAGTCACACCAACAATGTCAAGTAAAGGAAGTTTGTATCTGTTTATTTTGTATGTACTGTCTATGAGGAATACTAAATGACATGCATTGCTTAATTTTAATGCATTTGGATGTGTCCAAAATATATCACATACAACATCTTCATCCTTTAATCTACGCCAATGGATATACATATCGCGTTTAAGTAGCTTCATTAACTGTTTTATTTCAGTATTACTGTCTCTTATAGAAGAATGGTATGCATATCTTGCGTAGACTTGCTTCATTATTGTACAATTGTTGGTATTGTGGTCCTTCAAAGTGAGAAGAATATTCTTTGGTTTGACTGTCGACTTTGTCATATCACCAAGAATAATCTTCTCATCCTTAGTTAGTAGACCGACATATGGATGTCCAGTCGATGACTTAGCCAATGCATGATTATGAGTCTCACATACTAAGTTGATCATCCACCATTCACCTCTCAGGACTGGTTTCGCTCGCAGTTTAAAAGAACAACCACATTTCCTAGTACTAGTCATCGTCTGTACTAAATATTTGTTGAATGCTCTATACTTTCCACTCATCTCACAACCAATTAAAACAAATGAGGTCCTTCCTCTCTTTTCAGTTGATGTGTCAGACCTCAGACATTCATTTACTTACTTTAACCAAATACAAAATCATATCAATACCTCAAAAGTATTGAACGCATCAGAAACATCAATAGAACAATCAATATTTTCAAATGCAGCATGTTACTCTCTCTTGTCTCTATTCATATTAATTTCTTCAGACATAATGCTCTCATACATCCACTCATTTTTGTCCATCTTAACAAAGCATTAAAAAAATTCAATGACAAATTAAGGAAATTCGACCCATAGGGATAATAATTATATTTGCAAAATTTAAGGTATTGATACTAATTCACTAATATATAACTTACATAAAAAAGAATCTACAAAATTTTGTTTTAATTTTTTAGACAAATCTATAAAAACAATATCCTTTATATATATTTCAATTGAATTGATTCAATTTAATATTTATAAGAATTAATTTGATTGTAAAAAAATTAAGAATTCTTAAGAAAATTAAGTAAAGGAAACATATGAATTGACAATTCGTATGAAATATATGGATTGGCAATCAGTATAAATCATAGAGATTGGTTAATACGAATTTGACAATCCGTATGTTTCATACGGAGGTGTTACAAAAACGATAAAAACTTATCTTTGATGCCACCGCAACACCCATCACGACAACGATAATGAAACCAAAGACATTGCAGCAAAAAAGGAGGTCCGCGAAGAACAAAAGCCAGAGGTGAGAAAAAAGGAAAAAGAAACAAAAAGGAAGAAGAAATGAAAAGAAAGAAGCGGTAAAACATAAACTTGAAATTAAAAAAAAATGAATGGTGTATTGGATTTTTGAATGGTGTAGGAAGAAAAACTCCCGAATGACCTGTAAAGAAAAAGGATACTATTGAAAAAAATATATTACAAAAAAAAAAAAAAAGTAAAGACCTATTACATGCTTCTCTAATATGCTAAGTGTTAGTTAAAGTGTGGATTTTTTTAAAAAAAAATTATTTGCTTTTGAACACCATTATTTTTTTACCTTTTTACGATTTACAATTTCAAGCCATTTCTTGTTGTATACGTATCATTTTTGTTAAAGAAAAAGGTGGAATTTTTTTTCTCTAAATACAATTCTGAGATCATTTCCTTTTCACTAATTTTTTTCTATAAAATAATGAAATTTAGGATTAAATCTTGCTTTCACTTCAAATATTTTGAAAGTTTTAATTTGCATTCTGTTCCATTAATAAATATTATTGTCCCAAAAAGTACAAATGTTATTCAGGCCAAACATGATCACTTTAGAGAGGTTTTTTTTTTATCAAGAGGGAGAGAGATTAACTGACATTTCAGCGTGATTTTGAGCAACCCAAATATGCTAATCTTATGTGGAGGAAATGCAAAGATATATTAGCAGTTTGAATAAATTTGCTACACAGAAGTTGATTTGGATAAAAAAACTGTCCATTACGTTGAAAGTTTGATTAAACTGATGTCATGCCCCATGGGTCCTTCGGTGAAAGAAGGATGAGAGAGGACGGAGAACACTCCAGAAGAGAAGGGAAAAAACTGGAAAAGATGAGAAAATAATAAAATCAAAAAGGGAAAATCTGGCCATAGATATTTTGTGTTTGGTTCGTTAAAAAAACGTGTTCCAAGGCACAAAACCCAACGCAATGTGAGGTTTTTTTAACGCCAGTTGCGTTGAGAGAAAGGCGTACTCAAACATAGATTGAATAAGTTAATCTAACAAATATAATTGACCAAACTTGTTTAGGTCTCCCACCGTAGCATTCGCATCCTTCCTATACTTGTCTATCGTAATTTTCACCCATAAGTTTAGTTGAGCAGTTATTCCGGCATTAATCAAGTTTAAAATTTAATTGGCAACCATGATAGAAAAGCAAGAAAAACAACATTCACACCCATTTTAAACCAGCACAAAATCATAATCTAATGATGATCCAAGTGAAAGAAATCAAACCAGAAGCAAAACATAGGCTACATGTTGCAGTAGTAAAAATTCTATTAGGTATATAATGCTATTCTGAAAGGCTTGTGCCACATTGGGCATAACTAGTGAAATTAAATAATTTATCATGTTTTTGGATAAGAAAATTACAAATTATGGGTGATGTGCATACTCAAAGCCAGTGTTTTACACAGACTGCTGATTCCCATCATCGGCACCTCCATTTTCAGCCACATCAACACTAGCTGAGTTTGTATACGAGGATTGTTGATGAAGTCCAGCCATAGTTGAGGGTGGTGGATGATCGAACTTACAAGCTGGTCCAAATTTGCAAATTCCATAACGGCGGTAATATGTGCAAACAGTCTGCTCCTAAATTTCACAATACATTTTGCATAGATCAGAGAAACTAGCAAGTCTCGTAGTGTCGTGACCAGTAATAATAATTTAAAAAAAAAAACTATGATATTGTCTTTTGCTTAGAAAAGCAATCTCTACATAGCATAAGTTAATTCCTTTTTTTTTTTTTTTAAAGAACTTAGATTTGAACAACCACCTCGTATCTTAGAAGAGCCTGAACACATGTACATCAATGTGTACATGTCAACCATAAAGGGGTTTTTAGGATCAGTTGGGTACACTCAAAAACATCAGGATGGAGTTTTTCACAGATTTTTTCATATCAAAATCATCACTAAATTCTAGTCCCCGCCTATCTTATTAGCTTAAACAAAAAAAACTATAAAAAAAAAGTTTTTTTTGTTTAAGCTAATAAGATAGGTGTGGACTAGAATTTAGTGATGATTTTGATATGAAAAAAAAATCTATGAAAAAAAAAACTTAAACAACAATTATAGAAATTGTTGATACAACTATTCTGAATCCGAATGCTCCTGATTCACACAGCATATTGAAATGATGAAAATATGGCAAAATATTTTCTTGTTCAGAACCAACATCTTTTTTTTCTTCTAAATTTCTCATGAAATAATTTCTTTCAAATGTGTAAAGAAGTGGAAAAAAAAAAGAAAGCTAAACAGAGACAGTGTAACAAAAGTAAGAACAATACATTAATTTGTACAATCTCCATTAAGCAAAAAACAGCAGAATAATATAAATAACTTACCGGTCTCAAAGGTAGACCCTTGTCACTTAGGTTGCATGGAGGTAATCTTGCAATCCGATTCTTTGGATGGTGAAATTTACAATTAGATTTAAACTTGCAATCCCCAGTTTTTAAGAAATAGCTGCATTCGGGTTCACCAGGCCTTTCTGGAAACTCTTCAACCTGCATTTGTTTTTGATGGTGCATATAAACATTTGATTCTATAGCTGGGTTGTTCATGACATATGTTGAAGGTGGATGCAGACTCCTCTCAGATAGATAGACGGGTGCCTGTACAAACCACAAGTTGATCAAATTGCTGGGAAAACAATCAATTATAAGGGTTAACAGGCATAATATTCAACTCACAGAAAGGGAGGAGGATAAAAGTTTCTTGCTTTAAATCCAATAGACCAAAGCCAGCCCAATAAGAATCAAGACAGGCAGCAAAATATTGAATCGTGAGGCAGCTGAGGATTTATATGAAAATAAGAGAAGAGGAAGAGGAGAGAACATAAAGCATAAAGAAAACCAGTCTCTGACTTTTAAGAAACTGATGATGGGCATATAAATCTCAATCCTTAAATAGCATATAACTCATGCCACTATTCAGTATTTACTGTACAAATAACACACTGGGAATTACAGACAAGTTTGCTAACAGCCAACCAATATCTATATCTCACTATGTACTATATGTTGCAGGAATAGAGGACATTAACATTCTCTGAAAGAAAATTGACAGACTAGTTTTCCATCATATACTGATTACATTATAATAGAATGTCCCTAGCAAGATAGTTATTGGCATTTAATCCATTGATTTACCTGGTATCCATTCCATTCAGAACTTTGGGGAGAAACCCCTGGATTAGGTGAAAGTATCACCGGCACAAAAGGAGCAGATTCATTTAATGGTCTAGTAGAAGACCATGAGGATATAGATGATTGTGATACACCTTGCAACGAAATAGAACTTCCATTACCATAAGCGGAAGGAGAATCACCTCCTCCAACAGCTGTAGGATCGGGATGATTAAACCTGCAGTTTGCTCCAAACTTACAAGAGCCCGTACGCATGTAATAATGGCACTCTTTCTCTCCCTGTCATGAAAAAAAACCTCGTCAAGTTTCAGGGACAAGTATCTCAGACAGCATAGAGAGACAGAAGATAGTGTACACAAACTAACTTTCAGCATAACTTGCTAAGTAAGAAATTAATGTTATACCACACGAATAGGCAGGCCAAGGAAGTTAAGCTCTGCAGTAGAGGATGCTGATGGACTCTTTCCTCTTGTGTGATTAAACTTACAAGCCTTTCCGAACTTACACCCCCCAGACCTTAAATAATACTGCCATAACATCAGGAAAAAAAATTATTATGAACATGTAAAAAATAGTAGGACATGTTTGAGACATGGCTCATGAAAGAGATTCAACATATACAAGCATGTTTCATCCGAAAATTGTTATAGAGATCATCATTTTTTACATAGCAAGGCTAGGCCAGCATGACCACAAACGCCAAAAGAACAAATGCCAAAAGAAAAGCACAAAAGAAAAATTCACAATGACCAAACATATACTAATATAGAATCACAGAAAGAACTCAGTCATACTAACATGGCATGATCCACCATGACAATTTTCTCTTTGCGATACAGTCCATGGCTAATTGACACCATATAGATAGAATATACCAATGCCTAATCAGAAAATGTATAACCAAAAAAGATAATCACTTGACTCTCATCCACCTGACAACTACTGAGTTCTGCATATTGATACAAGAAAGTCCCAAAAATTCAATGCACGACGTACATATGTAATCAATTAAATCCATGTATCTAAAGGAAATGAAGAATATAAAGTCATATATGGCTAAACCTCCTCAAGTTAACCTTACACAATCTTCCACGGAAAGTCTCATGGGCAACGGAACCTACATTTTACTAAATACATTTGATCAACTGATACACCTTTGGCCCAAGTATATAGGAGAAAGAGACATGGACTGGGAAAGAATGGGCATAACAGAAAGGATAGGGGAAATGGAGAAATGACCATAAGAAGGAATGAGTGAAAAGAGAAATTTGTTACACAAGGACAGCTGGCAAATTCTGAGGAGAGAATCAAAGGGAAATGATTGAGAATCAGCAGGGAAGGGAAACTAAAAAGGATTGTGGGAAGTCTGTTAGGGGTAGGCAAGCTTTGAGAGAATATTGGGAGGTATGGTAGAGGGTGTCTCCTGCAATCTGGGACCCTTTAAGCACTTCTATTTGGTTGTACTTTCAGAGGACTACCTCTTGCATCTTTCGAGTTAGTGTCTCATGAATATATTGATATATAAATTTCCCATGCTTTTAACATTAACAATATGGGCCTATGTTAAAAATTCAGAAAATACAATCTAGCATTTGCAAACCAACAGGGGTTGGGGTCTAGTGAAAGAGGCTAATCCCCCACAAAATGACGAACATGGTTCAAATCCCCATTGGTAGAGTTATTCATGGTTAGTTTCAGACTATGCATTGGGCAAGATTGCTTCCTTTGGAGGATACCTGTGGGAAACCAAAAACACAAAAACTAGTTTGCAACAAAACTCAACACCATAATTTTGAAACTACCTTGCATTCCGTCTGGCCTGATCTTTCTGCCTGTTCTTCTCTTTCTCCCGCATTCTCTTTTTTAGCCTTCATTTAGTGTTAATACAACAAAATCTCAGAAAAGTTTTTAAGTGAACATGTATAAGACATATCCATTCAACAAATGCGAAAGAATAAGAAATACAAAATTGATGCTCAATAATCATATAGGTACAACCCTCTAAAGATAATACTTTATGCCTTCTTTTTACCCAGGCAAAAAACCCTTAAAGAAAAACTTTTAAAGTTTAGGCAAACTATAGAGGGAAAAAAGAAATCCCAAAATACATTTAAAAGCATATTACCAAGCAAATTGTTTGAAACATACAATTTACTATTGAACATCAATCACGATGAACAGTTAATACCAGCACTCTTAATCATACTCACTACCTTCAAAAAAGACAAAATGCTTTTCTTCTCAATTCAATCATTCCACAGATAACACAACGGCAGTATATACACACACAAAGTCACAAACAAACCCCCAAAAAAAACTTGGAAACATAACAATCTCTACATCAGTAAATTCTAATCTTCGGTTTCAACATCTAATACCTAAATGATGCATAGCTATTAAACACCTATTAATGTAACCATACCCGGTAGTTAATTAGGAATAGTGTGCTAGAGAGGGAAACAAAAGAAAAACTATACCAGGTTTTTCCTCCTAAGCGGGTGATTAAACTTGCAATTGAATCCAAATTTGCAAGTCCCAGTTTTGAGATAAAATGCACAGTCTTCAGCCTCTGGCCTCAAGGGGTACTGTTGAGCTTTACCACTGCTCCTCTCATCCTTATATTCCACTCCCACCTTATCACTCTCACTCTCATTCACATTCTCATTCCCAATCCAATCACACCCCTCATCACTACCATTCCAACCATCATCATCATCAACAACTACTACATCATTACGAACAACACCACTATCATCATCATCCTCATCAACAACAACTAAATCATCACGAACAGCAAGACCATTATCATCATCCTCATCAACAACAACTAAATCATCACGAACAACACCACCATCCTCAGCAACAACTACATCATCACCAATAACACCATCATCATCATTAGCAACACCATCAACTTCACCATCACAC
The DNA here is from genome assembly GCA_013407115.1 of Glycine latifolia. NCBI lineage: Eukaryota > Viridiplantae > Streptophyta > Magnoliopsida > Fabales > Fabaceae > Glycine > Glycine latifolia. The sequence goes on along the minus strand of CM023946.1, from coordinate 13,920,992 downwards.
CCTTCTCCCTTGCCACCTTCTGGGGCAGTAGCACCTTCATCACCCAATTTTTCACTCGCATCTTCCAAGTTTGAACCTTTATCCTCGCTCAATTTTTCACCCCCATCTTCCAAGTTCGAACCATTATTCTCACTCTCACCCCCATCCTTCAAATCCAACTTGTTCTGAAACTCCTCACCAAGTGCATCATCAACAGGGGTAACGCGATTGAGATCTGAAGGTTGAGGATCGTGATCGAGGGGGTGAATAGTGGAAGAAGGTTCACCCAATTGCTGGCCTTTGGCGGAGGAACTAACTGATTCGGATTCAATGGGCTCCATTGTTGCCCTTCCACATTTCAAATGAAAAACCCTAATGGTGGGGAAATTGATTGATTGCTGAAACAAAGAAGAGTGTAAGAGAAGAAGAAGGGATGGGATTTATTTATGTGGGAAAATCAGAAAACGAGAATGAGCAAAGTGTGAAACCAAAGGGGGTTACTTTTTTGTTGTGGGTGAATGAATGAGAATGGTGTGTGTTGTGGTACTTTAGCACTCTCTATTGTATGGGTGCATGTACCTTGTGAAGGCAATACGTATTTCAATACGGTGTGCATACGGCCGCCATGGTATATTTTGACCAAAATCGGTTGGGATCATCATACAAAATAACAAAAGTAAGCCCATACATTGTTTAAATTACTGTTAGCATTTTTTTTTTCTAGATCATATGTAATATTTTTTTAATTTTTATTTGTTATGAAAGATAGTTTTATTTGAATTGGATATAATTATTATAAATTTATAATTATGGGCTTGAACTTGAGACATCAAGATAAAAATAATCACATATATTAGAAACAAGAGAATTGAACACATGTACATTAAAACCTCATTCAGAATCCAAATGCTCTTATTTCACTCCTCAAAGCATATTTGAATGATGAGAAAATGGCAAAATCTTTTACTTCAGAACCAACAACTTTTTTGCTCTAAATTTCTTTCAAATGTGTAAAGAAGTGGAAAAAAAAAAGAAGCAGCTAAATAGTGTAACAAAAGTAAGAACAAGCTTTTAATTTTTACAATCTCCTGGTAATTAAGGAAAAAACAGAAGAATAAAAATAAATAAACAACTACTTACCGGTCTCAGAGGTAGACCTTTGTCATTGAGGTTGCATGGAGGTAATCTTTCAATCTAACTCTTTGGATGGTGAAATTTACAATTAGATTTGAACTTGCAGTGCCCGGTTTTTAAGAAATAGCTGCATTCGGGTGTACCAAGCCTTTCTGGAAGCTCTTCAATTTGTTTATTATAGTGAAAGTGCATATAAATTGTTGAAGGTGGACGCAGATTCCTCCTAGAGTCGAAGATAGGGGGTTGTACAAACCACAAAATATGATCAAATTGCTGAGAAAACAATCGACTATAAGGGATGATTCACAAAACATTAGGTTTCTTGTTTTAAATCCAATACATCAAAGCCAACCCCCATAAGAATCAAAACAAGCAGCAAAATAACGAACAGTGAGGATTTACTAGAAAATAGTAAGCTAAGAAAATGAGAGAGTAGAGGAAAGCGAGAGAAAATTACAACTTGGCATGGCAGCACAATGTGAGTTGCAAAATACTTGGGCCCTAGAAACTATTCATTAAACTGGAGAAACTAGCTTACTTAGTGTTTGCATGTTTAAATATGTTTTTTAAATTTATCTTAATATAAGTAATATTTGTTTTAATTTTTCAAAAAAATCATTTCCTTTTTTATCTAACAAAAGAAAGAAACAATTTTGGTAAAAAACAAATGTCACACACCTGCACATTTTTATGAAAAAATATTAGGCGGTCGTAAATCATTACTTAGTTTATGATTCCGACCAATTTGTATATGACAAGTAATTGTTCAGTTTTATTAATTTTTTGTAGTAAATTAAAAAGTTTAAATACTTATCAGATATTCTCCTGCACACGTACGTCTTCTTGCTCACTCCAATTTCCCGCTTCTCCGAATTGAGGATTGAGGCACCATGCAACTCGTTGAGAAATTCAGGCCACAAAACATCAAATGACAAATATTCGCCTGTTCTAAGGGCACATATATAAAAGTCTGTTGTTCCCTGTTTATGGATAATAGGAAAGCAAAAGACAAGATGGGATTTTCAATTGATCGTGTCCTTGTTTAATTTTCTGAAACAATGGCGGTGATTTAGCTAATAGCTAATGAATAATTACTAGTCAATGAACCAATATCTCTAAATTAACCCTGCAATCCTATATTCTGTATATCCAAGAAAAAATATGTTAAAGTATAAATGTAAAGTGAAGTCTCACAAGAATAAAAAGTCAAATATCATATAAGTTACTGCAAAACTTATAATCTTAGATTTTAAGATTTTGAATTTAAATATGGTGTCCAATTTATTTATGTGATTTCTCGTGACCTATTTGTAAAAATTTCTCCTATGTTTCTTAAATGCAAAAAGATTGCATCTTCTTTGTTTGTAAAATGTTTTATTATATATTTTTGTTTTTTATAAGTTGATTATTCTATTTTTTTGTTTTTGTTGTCTATAAATATATCGTAAAATAACCGTATTGATGTGACTTGCATGTTATAATTGAAAGTGAGAAAAAGTATAATGATATTAATGAAAATAAGGTTCTTATTGCAAAAATTTGATTTAGTTTTATATTTTCAAGCAATATAACAATTTGCAATAATGACAACTTAATAACATTGTGAACATGTTTTTTATTTACAAATTCACTTTCCTCAAAAACTTGTGCATCACATATATACTATCTAGTTATCCTATATAAACATTCATCTGTTTTGTACTCTAACACATAATTTTTACTCAAAATATTCATTTGTTTCTCTTATTTTACATGGTATCAGAGTTAGGTTAAGAGAATAACAAAAATTAATGTCCCTCACATCTAGCCTTTTTTGCTCGCTATCCTTCTTCTAATAACCCTATCTCCTTTTGCAACAACTTCTTTCACATTTATCCTTGCTTTCGACGCCACTTCTCAACTTGAGGAGTGTTGAAAATCATAATTAATATTTTGATGTTATTAATAGTTATAGTGTATAGGGATATTATCTTTGAGTAGAAGAAGCATAATATCCTCTATTTATGTATCATTAATGTAATTATCCTATGTAAAAATGCATTCAGTGTGTACTCTAACATACGGTTTACACACAAGTATCCCTTAGTTTCTCCTATTTTATAATATTCATTATGAAAATTAGTTAATATCATTTAATTTTGACAATCTCAATAAATAAAAAACTAAAGTACCCCTTATATTTAATTGCATGTGACAAAAAAAAGAAGGTTGTTAGAAATAAATTTCTAATTAAATTAAGAGTATTTTAAACATAATATCATTAAATAGGAGATAGCTAGTTAAATTTTGCACATACTTTAGTCCATCACACCTAGAAGTTTTTTTGCTTATATTTCAGCTGGAAGCATAGTTATCAAACTTAGCTTGAACTCGTCGAGTCAACTCGTTGGCCAAGGAACCAAGCACCTAATCGATCTAAGCCACCATTTGAATCTAGCTTGCATTTGACCTGATGTGACCCAATTCAACTCATCCCAAGGAGTTTAAAGGTGGGTTGGATGGTTAAAAGAGGATAAAAATGGGGAAAGTCATGGCAAGATCTATTCCCTCCACCAATAGAACTGACATTTTTAACAACTAACAATTGTCTTTTTTTGAAAAAAGACTAGACCTGACCTGACCTTGACTCATTGACCTGATTGACCCAATAGGTAATGTAATTTTTATTATTTTTTTCACAGCTAAACAACATAACTCATATGAGAAAATTAAATTTATATCTTACAATTTTATTATTTATAGATTTGTTTACTTTTTTACCAAGCATAATCGCATCTTACAATTCGAGATGATTTTTTTTATCAAAAAATATTAATTATATTATACTGTTATTTATAAATTTGCTTACTTTTTTATCAAGCATAATTACATATTGTGATTTGAGATGATAAAATTGTCGGTTTCAATTTGACTTATGTTGTTATCAATGAGTAAAACTTGTATTTATTCTATTTCATCCAATATACTTATTGATTAATTTAAAAAATGATTATTCTTTATAAAGCAATAATGGGATGAAAGGAAAATTTGTATTGTCGAACCACATATATATATATATATATATATATATATGAACAAGTACTGAGGATAGGTGATGATGACGTGGCAACGTAAAAACATATGCAGGCAAAAGATATTGTGTGACGAAGACTGAAAGAGTTGTGGCATTTATTTGAATGAATCATATACCTCTAACGTGCTAGATTATTTGATTATATAATACTAGTGATAATAATGAAAAGGAGATAAAAAGTAATAACAAATTGATTATAAAATTATTAAATATTATTTTTCTGTCCTAAAAAAGGTACAAATTCTTTTCAAGTGAAACAGGATCACTATAGTTTTAACACATGCATTCAGTAATAATGGAGATAAGCTAGATGAGTGATGATAATCTAATTTCTCGTTGAAATTAAAATAAATTTATAAATTAAATATTTGGTTTCTTTTGGACTGCACTCTCACCCATGATAAGCCACTCTGGTTTGGGTGAAGAAGCAAAGGTTAGGACATTGGAGTGATATTCAAGGAGAGGGCAAAGCTTTGGTGTATATTTGGATTTGTGGTGACAAAATTGATTTTACAGAATAGTTGATTATGAAATAACGTGATCTCAATCCCTTGTCAACTAAAACACTATAACACAATTAAGTGTCTAAATTAAATATGGGTTTGTCTATCATAATTTTCACCCACCAATTAAGTTGAGCTAGTTATTCTCACATTAACATTACTCAAGTTCATAATTCAATAGGCAACCATGATGGAAAAACAAGAAAATCTACATTCACACTCATTTTACACCAGCACAACCATAGTCTAATAATGATATACAAGTGAAAGAAAACAAACCAGAAGCAAAAGAAAATCCACATTCACACTCATTTTACACCAGCAATTAAATATTAGGCATATATATTGCCATTAATCAAAGCTTGTGTCACATTAGGTATAACTAGTGAAATTAAAAAAAAAAAAAAAGGTTATCATATTTGTTTTTGAAGAAAATTACAAATTATGGGAGATATGCATACTCAACCAGAAATTGGATATTTGCACAGACTGCTGATTCCCATCACTGGCACCTCCATTTTCAGCCACATCAACACTCACTAGCTGAGTTTTGTGTTCACGAGCTTTTGATGAAGTCTTGCATAGTTGAGGGTGGTGGAACATACAAACTCGTCCAAATTTGCAAATTCTGTAACGGCCGTAATACCGGCAAACCCTTCGCTCCTGAATTTCGTATTACATTTTAGTATAGATCAGAGAACTAGCTTTGTTGTATCATGACCAATAAAAAAACACCCTAAGAAATTGTCTTTCCCAAATCAGAAGTGCAATAATCTCTGGTAGATTTGCACAACCACATCATATATTAGAAACAAGAACCTTGAACACATGTACATTAATGCATGCATATATATCAACCAAAAAGGGGTTTCTAGGATCATCAGGGTGGAGTTTTTCATATCAAAATCATCACTCAATTCTTCATCCTCATTTTTTAAGGGTATACCTAGCTAACTGACTTAAGTCCCAACCTATCTTACTGGCTTAAACAGCAATTAAAAGAAATTGTTATAAGGTTTTAAAAAACGGTCTGCGACCGTAATATGGGTCGCAACAAAGGTGGCAACCATAATTTGTCCACAGTTTGCAACGATATCAACAAACGCGATAAAACTGCAACCCGACAACGACCAATATTTAAAACCTCATTCAGAATCCGAATGCTCTTATTTCACTCCTCAAAGCATATTTGAATGATGAGAAAATGGAAAAATCTTTTACTTCAGAACCAACAACTTTTTTGTTCTAAACTTCTTTCAAAGGTGTAAAGAAGTGGAAAAAAAAGAAGTAGCTAAACAGTGTAACAAAAGTAAGAACAAGCTTTTAATTTTTACAACCTTCTAGTAATTAAGGAAAAAACAAAAGAATAATAAATAAAAAACGACTTACCGGTCTCAAAGGTAGACCTTTGTCATTGAGGTTGCATGGAGGTAATCTTTCAATCCAACTCTTTGGATGGTGAAATTTACAATTAGATTTGAACATGCAGTGCCCGGTTTTTAAGAAATAGCTGCATTCGGGTGCACCAGGCCTTTCTGGAAGCTCTTCAATTTGTTTATTATAGTGAAAGTGCATATAAATTGTTGAATGCGGACGCAGGTTCCTCCTAGAGTCGAAGATAGGTGGCTGTACAAACCACAATATATGATCAAATTGCTGAGAAAACAATCGATTATAAGGGATAATTCACAAAGAACATTAGGTTTCTTGTTTTAAATCCAATACATCAAAGCCAAACCCATAAGAATCAAAACAAGCGGCAAAATAATGAACAGTGAGGATTTACTAGAAAATAATAAGCTAAGAAAATGAGAGAGTAGAGGAAAGAGAGAGAAAATTACAACTTGGCATGGCAGCACAATGTGAGTTGCAAAATACTTGGGCCCTAGAAACTATTGATTAAACTCTAGAAACTAGCTTACTTAGTGTTTACATGTTTAAATATGTTTTTTAAATTTATCTTAATATAAGTAATATTTGTTTTAATTTTTCAAAAAAATCATTTCCTTTTTTATCTAACAAAAGAAAGAAACAATTTTGTGAAAAATCAAATGTCACACACCATGCACATTTTTATAAAAAATTATTAGGCAGTCATAAATCAGTACTTAGTTTATGATTCCGACCAATTTGTATATGATAAGTAATTGTTCAGTGTTATTAATTTTTTTAGTAAATTAAAAACTTTAAATACTTATCACATATTCTAGTGCACACGTATGTCATCTTGCTCCCACTCCAATTTCCGCTCCAGCTCCGAATTGAGGATTGAGGCACCACGCAACTCGTTGAGAAATTCAGGCCACAAAACATCAAATGACAAATATTGGCCTGTTCTAAGGGCACATATATAAAAGCCTGTTGTTCCCTGTTTATCAGTTTATGGATCATAGGAAAGCAAAAGACAAGATGAGATTTTCAATTGATCGTGTCCTTGTTTAATTTTCTGAAACAATGGCGGTGGATTTAGCTAATAGCTAATGAATATTTACTAGTCTTGAACCAATACCTCTAAATTAGCCTCGCAACCCTATTTTATATATATCTAAGAAATATGTTAAAGTATGACTATATTATATACATCCAAGAAATATGTTAGAGTATGAATATGAACTGAAATCTTATACTATGTAAGAATGAAAAAGTTTAATATTATATAAGTTATGACAAGATTCATAAATTTGAATTTTAAAAATTTTGATTAAAATATGGTATCAGATTCATTTCATTATGTATTATTCATATTCTATTTGTAAAAATTTCTCCTATGTTCCTTTATTTGTAAAAATTTCTCCTGTGATTCTTAGATGCAACAAAAGAGTATTTCTTGAAACAATATTTTTTACAAGTCAAAAAGCTAAAGATTGTTGACTAAAAATCTGTTATCAATTTGGGTATATATGCTGACTAGTATTTTTTAATCGAAAAAGAAAACTTACCCATATAGATTCAAAATATGATCCAGGTTGAAGAAGGTACTGCTCTACATTTCTTGAACTTGAAGTCTCAATATTCACCGCAGCAGCATTGCGATTGCGAATCGGCCAACTCCAAGGACTAAGAAATGAGGTATCTTTACGAAGAAAAGATGTTAGTCTAGTATAAGATACAGTATTTTCCCTCTCCCTCATCATATGCTACCCAATTTCCTCCACAGAATCTTGTTCATTCTTGCATGGAAGTTTCGGGGGTTGCGCTCATTTGTTTCTTAACTGGACGCCAATGTATATATATACTTCAATGGTTAGTTATATGCTAGTAGTCTTCCACGTACGGAAACTCATAAATATCACTGGCAGCGAATAGGAGTGCATTTTTTTCCCATTAAATATTGAGAATAAATAACTGGTGTTCTTTCTGTCTCATTATAATTTTCGTAAAAAAGAATCTCAAAATAATTATCATTTTCGTAAAAAAGAATCTCAAAATAATTATCATTTTAGCTTTATAATGTAACATTAATTTTTTTAATTAGAACATGTTCAATAAATGCAATTTAAACAACTCATTTTGAATTATTTATCCTATATTATGTCATATCATAATAAATAATTCATATATATTTTACTCCAATGATATAATTTTAAGTAAATGATGAATCAACCCACTTAAAGGATTCTTAAATAACAATAAAATATTTTTTTTACTCATAAAAAATCATATGACACATAGACAGCTCCAAATGATAAAAAAAATTAAACAACCGTGTCTAAGAATAAATAACTCGTTAAGCAGCGAGCGTTAATAATACTCTTGTATCCCTTATAATATTAACATATTAACGGTGGATAATAAAATTTATGAATAATCAAATTAATGATAATATAAAAATAATTTTATAAAATTATTATTGTTATCTATTTATTATATGTGTTAGGAGGACTATTATTTGGGAATGAAATAGATTGCACGGGTCGGATTACGAGGGATGAAGAGTTTTAGATTTCTCTCTCTCTTCTTCCTAACATGCAAGTAGAGATTGGTTTAATAGTATTTGTTTTTAGGGTAAATAGTTTATTTTTGTCCTTGAATGTGTAAGGCATTGATAAATTTGTACTTGAAAGATGAAAATTCAAATTTTTGTCCCTAAAAATGAAAAAAGTGTGACAAATATATCTCTCCATTAATTTTTGTCCATTACCATTAATATCGACGACGAATTTGTCTAGCGCATTACTCATTCAGGGACAAATTTGTTAGCTCTCTAACCAAAATATAATTTAATCTTCATATTCTCTCTTTTTAATCATTGCAAGCATAACATTACAATAATTACTTAAAAATTAGAAAAACAAACATAAGTTAAAACAAACATAATAATAAGTATAATATTGATTAGTAAGCATAATTTATTTGTTATTCTTAAATTTCTATTATAACAACATTAGATAATGACAAAATCAAGTTGAGTCTTATTTTTTTAAGGATTAATATAATTACTGTGCATATTAATATGTTTGAGCCTCATATTTTAGGTAAGTATTATCTCATATTTTTGTTTTGAAATTTCTAATGTGATAATACCTTATAAAAAATATGAGACCAATGCAAACAAAAATGCATAGTCACTAATTAATTCTTACAAAAAAAATGAAACCTAACTTGATTTTGTCATTATCTAATATTGTTATAATAGAAATTTTAGAACAAACAAATTATGTTTATTAATCAATATTATGTTTATTATTATATTTGTTTTAACTTATAATACTTATAAAAAATATGAGACTCAAACAAATTAAAATGCACAATCATTACATTAATCCTTACAAAAAAATGAAACTCAACTTGATTTTGTCATTACCTAATGTTTTTATAATAAAAATTTTATAACAATAAAAAAATTATACTTATTAATCAATATTATGTTTATTATTATATTTGTTTTAACTTATGCTTATTTTCCTAATTTTTAATTGTTTATTGTAGTGTTATGCTTGCAATGATTTAAAAAGAGAGAATATAAAGATTAAATTATATTTTGAGTAGAGAGCTGACAAATTCATTCCTGAATGGATAATGCGTTGACAAATTCGTCCCTGAAATTAACGGTAACAGACAAAAGTTAATGAAGGGATAAATTTGTCACACTTTTTTCACTTTCAGGGATAAAAATTTGAATTTTCATCTTTCAGGAACAGATTTGTCAGCACTTCACACATTCATGGACGAAAATGACTATTTATGAATAATCAAATTAATGATAATATAAAAATAATTTTATAAAATTATTATTGTCATCTATTTATTATATAAGTTAGGATGACTGTTATTTGGGGATGAAATAGATTGCAAGGGTCGGATTATGAGGGATGAAGAGTTTTAGATTTCTCTCTCTCTTCTTCCTAACATGCAAGTAGAGATTGGTTTAATAGTATTTGTTTTTAATATTAGTTTGTTATTTGGGGTGCAAGGTTCTCGATTTATGGTTTATGCTTTTTATATAAGGAAAGCTATAATTCCAAAATGATGATATTATACACAAGAGCGGATCCAGACTTGAACAACAAAGCGAGTCAACAAATTAATTTTATACAAAATACTTATAATTTGTCTCTATATCATTAATATATTACAAAATACAAATAATATTATATATAATATACTATAGGATTCGTAATATTATTTGGATACAAATAATATTCTAATATCATAGTATATTATTTATATATAATTATATTTATTATATATAAATGTAAATACTAAAACATCAATAGTAAAATATAGAAAATTAAAAATACTTTTCTTTTGTGCGGTGCCTCGATCTTTGCCTTTTGAGAATGTCATGGCTTTGGTTTGTGATTACAACAATTGTTTTCGTGTGTCATCTAGAATTTGAAAATAATAATAATTTTCCATCAATTCAATGATATTTGTTTATGAGATTTTGAAAATAATAACTCCTTCAAGAAAAATATAGATTAATAAAGCATAAGGAAAGTATAAATTTATTATATAATAACTAAAATTTAATAAAATATTTTTGATAAGATTTCTTTTAAAAAAGATAAAATTACTTGCTTTTATAATCTTAAAAAGTCAGGAGATAAAAAATAATTGTATAATAAATAAAATTTGATAAAATTTAATATTTAAATAAAATTTCTTAAAATAGAATATTATTGTTGATTTTATAATTTAAAAAAAACTCAATAGATAAAAACTAATTACATACTGGTAACTAAAATTTAATAAAAGATATAATATTTAAATCAGATTTCTTAAAAATAAATAAATAATGTTATGTTAATTTTTAGTTGTTTTTTAAATCAATATAGTGTGTTTCCTAGATGTGCTTCAAAGCTGATCCAACAGTGAGAGAAACTTAAAACAAATTTAGAGGGAAAATTTACTTTAAAAAAGAGTTATATGTTGAGTCTTTTGACCAACACAAGTGAAATAACATGTGTGATTTTTTTATTTTATAAAAACCAAAAACAAATATCTTTTGCTGGTGAGTCTAAAATATAGAATTTAGTTGTTTTACTCTAATACCGATCCAATCTAGCTGTGCTTGGTTTGCACCAAGAAAATAAAAGGAGTTGTACATAAACTTAGCCTAAGCTGCTTTTGTGTTGTAATTAATGATAACAATAGTTACACCATAATTAACTTCCTTACATTACTAAAATGTTTTTTCTTACGTTAAGATTATTTTTTTAAAAAGTCAGGGGCCATGGCCCCCCTCAGGCCTCAGTAACACATGGGTCCGTCGTCCCTGACTATATGTGTATGGTCATTTGCTAAAATTTAACATGTATTCGATCGATGTTAGGCTAGAAATTATTTGGTTAAATTAGTTACCCCCTAATTTATATTTTAGGTTAGATTTAGTTTTCTAGATTTTTTTTGAAGTTCAATTTTATCCATTAATTTGTTTTGTTATCTAAATTAAACCAAAGGTATAAGAAAATATACACATCATGTTATAACATTTTGTGGTACTTTCAAACCTCTATTAAATAATTTGCACATAATGGCGATTCAAAATGTCAACAATAATAATTTGATAATATCTGTTATAAAAAATATAAAAAAAACATTTAAAAATTACACTTAGCGACGGTAACCAAATAACTACTATATTAAATTAATAACCTTTATTTTAAAAAAGTAAAAAAATGAACTATAATATAATTTAATATTTTATAAATAATAATAACTATATAATATAATTTTTAAAAATTTAAAATGTTCGTATTAATAACATTATAAATAATTTATTAAAATATTATAAGTAAACAAATAATAAATTATTATTATTTTAAATTATTTAAAAATTTAGTAAATAAAGCCTTAATAATTATTATTATTTTAGTAAAATAAACTAATATAGTATACTAATAATTATTATACTTTTTAGTATTTATTTATTTATTTATTATTATAATAACCAAGGTTAAATAAATAAAAGGAAAAGAAAGAAAATTTTAAATTTTCTAAATTTCTGTCGAAAAAGTTTTAGCGACGGAATTAGCGACAGATTTAGCGACGGATTTGGCGACGACTGAATGCCACGCCGGTAGCGTGGGAAGTGCTCCAGAAAGCCATTTTCCACTGGATTTCCACACCGGTAGCGTGGGAGCCACGCTGGTAGCGTGGGACTCACGCTGGGGGGCCTATAAAAGGCTATTTTCACATTTTTGGACTTCAAAACTGCTTCTTCTTCTTCCTCTGAGCTTTTTGCTCCATTAATGAAGTGGAAAGCTTCATATCTCCTCCATACTTCATCTAAACACTTGATAACCAACTAGGAAAGTGATTAGAACCTCTTGATAAGCTAGATTTCAGTTTCAATTTCTTGAGAAAATCATCAATCGGAGAGATCCCGTTCTCTAGGGAACTTGGTAAAACTGAGTGTGGAAGGGAAAGAAGGCAATTCAAGGACGCCAGAGCTTGAAGAAGTGATCCTCCAGCTTCCTCGACTGTTTTGAGGTAAAAAACTCAAGTTTTACCGATTGATTTGGGAATTTATTCATGGGGTGAATAGTGACCCATTTGAGTTAGGGCTGGAATTAGGCTTGGATTCTTTAGAGAAGAATGCTCAGGAGGCTGTTTAGATTAATGTTAAGCTTTGAATCTTGAGTATTGATAAATTTTAGTTTTGCTCTGAGATATTTATGAGTAGGAAGAATGTTGGCTAAATGAAGGGTATTATGATATATATGGGCCTAGGTGTTGTTATAAAAAATGTTCAGCAGGCTAAATAAACGGTGAAAACGTGTTGGAATAACTGTTTTAGCCAAGTTGAATAATCATTGATATTTGGTCTGGATAAAGGAAATTGAACTGATTGGATTGACTTACGCAGAGTCTTTGGGAGACTCTAGTGCCTTGGTTAGGCCGAGTTAGATCCTGCTAAGGATCTGTGAGTAGCCTTTTAGGTGGCTAGTTCTGATAACTTTAAGATAAAAGACAAAGATGTCTAGATGGAAAGGAATTGCGTTTCTTTTCTTTTAAACGATTGAGAACCGCTATTTGATACTTGTTTGTGTGCCTTTGCATAGGGCGGGACACCAAGGGTGTCAGTGGCGGAGACCACAGTCCAGAGATTGGATAGGAGAGCACTGTCTTGCCAGGTAAGCTCTATGTTCTTGGAAGTATTTCTCATTGCTTGTGTTCCACCATACTCCGAGAGGGAGTGATGGTTGTATACATGATTTATATGCATTGAATTGGTTGTTACAGTTCTATTCATGATGATATGTATGCATGTATTTGTGCTTTGTGTATGGTTGCCTTTCGGATAGATCTTCTGGCCAGTAGATAGATATGGACCTCCCTAAGAGTAGAGCGCAACTCCTAGTTTGGTTTGCTCCATAGGAGAGATTCCTTAAGACCAAGAGATAGGTGGTCCCGTGATGGTTGCAGCCTATTCTCGGAGGTACCATATACGTGCATCCTTGCGTAGGGGTAGCTCCCGTTGGATGACACAGGTGTGAGATCCGGCCTCACACTGGGGACTGAGATGGTCCCGGGGACTGAGATGGTCCATGATGGTATACTGGGTACTGAGATGGTCCCAGGGGACTGAGATGGTCCTGGATACTGATGATGTTACGCATTAGAGCTTGTGTGTGCCTATGTGTTGTCGTGATGGTTTGTAATGCCTTTGATATGTGTGATCATGGAAGTGAGCCAGGGTGAGGAGAAACCTCCAAGAATCCTGAGCTTATTGAGATTATTATCTCACCCCGTGTCTGGGGATTATATTTTTGCAGGTTGTACATCTAGCAGAGATACTGAGTCCTAGGGCGGGAGGCCCCAGTAGGGACATGCATGGTGTAGCTGCTTGAAGCAGTGTTTTGAGAGCTTGATTGCTCACTGTTGTGTACAGATATAGATATACATATATATGCGTTGTTATTTTGTACCCTGTGAGGGAAAATGTGTATGATTGCATATATTGAGCTTCTGTATATTGTGTACCCTCATATGAGGATGTGATATGTGATATCAGAGCACTGGATGCCTACTATTTTGTATGGATGCAGTTAGAGTAGTTATATGTGGAATGTACATAGTCTATGTATATTATTTTAGACGCTTATAGGTAGTGATATTATAGTTCTATCTACCGTTATTCACGTTATTTTATGTAATCTGGATCGTTAAGGCTATTGTGGTGCATCGGCATTCGTTTAATTCATCGTCTATACGTACCATACATAATGAATCAAGAAATATGGTTTTGAAATGCTTCCGCGTGATTTGAGTAATTTGTTTTAATTAATTGTCGCACTTATCTGATTAAGTAATATATTAATACACTGGATGCATACGGGGTGTTACAATTATTATACTAATATTAATAAAATATAAAATAAAATATTAATGTTAATTTACTTTGTTTACATTTTAAAAAAATATTATATGATATTAAATTATATATTATCATAATATAATAATAAAAATAATTATTATAATATAATATAAAAATATTAAAAAACAAATTTATCAAATTGTTAGAATTTTATTATATTTTTCAAATATTTTTTAAAAAGTTATTACAATGTCCGTTATAAAACTGTCACTGTATGTAAATTTTAAATGTTTATTTTTTTAAAAATTTTACAATGACATATACAAATAACTTATTGATAGTTTAAACTATCACAAAATTTTATAAAATGCGATGATGTTAAGATATGATACTTACATTTCTTAATACCATTTAGAGATGTGACAATTATGTGAATGCATGCATCTAAATTTTTAGATTGATATTTGATTATATAATACTGAAAAGGAGATTAAAAAAAAAGTGACAACAAACCGATCGAATATTTTTGGAAAATTTAACTTGTGCATTCTATTTCCATTATTAAATACTATTTTCGGTCCCAAAAAAGGTACAATTTGTTTTCAGGTGAAACGGGATCACTTTAGTTTTAACACATGCATTCAGACAACCATGATAGAAAAACAAGAAAATCCACATTCAATCCCATTTTACATTAGCACAACCATAATTTAATAATGATCCAAGTCAGAAACACAAACCAGAAGCAAAAGATAGTCTGCATGTAACTTGTAACAAAACTTCTATTAGGATTTAGGCATATTGAATGCTTATTCTGCCAATCTCATGTCACATTAGGCATAACCAGTGAAATTAAAAATAAAAAAAAGTTATCATGTCTTTTGAGAAGATAATTACAAATTTTGGGTGAGATATGCATACTTAAAGCCAGAAAATGTTTACACAGACTACTGATTCCCATCACATTGGCACCTTTAATTTATTTTCAGCCACATCAATACTATTACTAGCTGAGTTTGTGTTCGCGGGTTGTCGATGAAGCCCAGCGATAGTTGAGGGTGGTGGAAGATACAATCTGCTCCATATTGGCAAGTTCCGTGACTGATATAATGTCAGCAAACATTCCGGTACTGAATTTCATAATAATACATTAAGCATAGATTAAAGAAACTAGAAAGCATATATAAGAAGTTGTCTTTCCCTAATCAGAAACGCAATAATCTCCAGGAGATTTGCACAAATCTTAGCAACAAGAGCCCTCAACACATATACAATATAATGAATGGATATCAATGTTAGAACAATTAGTTTAATGGAAGTTTACTAATTCAACAATAAAGAAAAATATTGTATATAGAATTATGGTCCTTATGTCAAATTAAGTTTCAATTTTTTTTCCATCTAAAGATAATATCCTCTGAGAACTGATTTAACTAAAAAATACTAAAACCCATAAGAAAATATTAAAGATTAAAAGATTAAAGATAAATCATCGTTATAATGAAAAAATGTATGTTTTATTTATTTAAAATTTTTTGATAATTTAATATAATATTTATGAGATTTTATTAAATGATAATTTTCATTGGAATTAATTTTCCAACAGTACAAACCATAAAATCATCAATTTGTCGAGAAAAAACAATCGACTATTGATTATAAGGGTTAACAGGTAATAGATTTCTTGTTTTAAATCCAATAGATCAAAGCCAACCCCATAATAAGAATCAAGACATGCAGCAAACGAAAAGCAAGGTGGCTGAGGATCTACCAGAAAACAGTAAGCTATTAAAATTAGAGAGCAGAGTTTAGGTTCAGAAAGCTACAACTTAGCAGCACAATGTGACTTGCAAAATACTTAGGGATCTAGAAACTATTGATTAAACTAGAAAAACCAGCTTACTTAATGTTTACATGTTTAAATATGTTTTTTAAGATTCCATCTTAATATAATAATTTTTTAAATTAGAAAAAAACACTTTCCTGAATAAAATAAGATGGATTGTAATATATGTTTTGAGAGCATTCAATGCTTACAGTTAATTCAATTTTTTTTTTAGATTAATCTTCCTATTAAAGTTACACGTGACCCTCTTTCTCTTCCCCATGCACACGTCTTCTTGCTCCAATTTCCCTCTCCTCCGAAGACTATTCACAAGAGGGAATTAAGACACCAAGCAACTCATTGAGAAATTCATGCCACAGAGCATCAAATAACAAATGGCCTGTTCTACGGGCACATATATAAAACCCTGTTGTTCCCTGTTTTTGGATCATAGGAAAGCAAAGAAATGATGGGTTTTCCAATTGAGCATGTCCTTTTTTTTCTGCTTCTAAAATTTCTCCATTGCTTTTTCTGAAATTTCTTATTAGAGTTAATAAAGAAATTAATTAGTCTTGAACCCAATACCTCTAAATTATAGCCCTGAAATCTTAATTAATTGCGTACATCTAATATTTGTTGAAGCAATCTTTACATGCACCCGAAAGAAACACAAGAATTACTATAACAACAAAAAAAAAACACAAGAATTCTTACTTTTTAGAGGCCTTTATCAATATTTTTGGATTCAACTAGTCAAATGATCTCATATTAGTACTATGAATACGCACGCATGCCGTAAAAAAAACTGTTATTGGGTATGCCATCTAGTGTTTTTTTTTTTTTTAAGGAACTAAGAGGGAATGTATTATTTACATTGAATAAAAAGATAGAAAAATGAAGAAAACTTACCAATAGAGCGTTGTGATATGATGGAGGTTCAAGTTTTCTGGTTGAACTTGAAGCCTCATTCTTCGCCGCACCCCCGGCCCAGCAGCTGTGTCATGGGTGATGCATGTGTTAGGGAGTCTACTCCACCGAGAAAAATCTTGTTCTTGCATTTTCAGAGGTTAATTTCTTAACTGCTTTTTTTTTTTTTTATATACTTTCTTAACTGTTTCTTTGTTTTATATATATATATATTACCGTAATAACCCGTTCAATATATTTATAATGCTTTTTATTTTAAGTATATATTTATATATGTATATGTGTCTATGTATTAGTGCGCGTACTTGTAAGTATATTTATAGGTATTCATTAAAGAATTAAAAAAATTAAATTAAAAAAAACAAATTTGAAGTATATTGTTATACTAAAAAAATACTTTTAAAACATATATTTATATTATAAATAAATAATTTTAAATTTATATTAAAATTACATTAGAGGTATTTAACTTATATATAATTAAAATTATTTAAGTAATTTCAAATTATTGTAAGTTTGAATTATTACATGTTCATATCCATTAATAAGGGAGCAGAATAAAAATTAACTTATTTTATCTTTAAATTATTTGTAATGTATATTTAACGTTTTAAAAAAGAAATAACTGAATCTTTAAATCATGGATTAATTACTTTAATTATTAACATGAATATATTAATTGTCTTAATTACCATTTTAATATATCAATTGCTTAAATTAATCTTTATAGGTTAAAGCAAATAAATGAGACCAACCTTTTTTAAGTGAATAAGTTTGTACTTAATACTATTTTAAAAAAATTATTAAATAAGAAAATATATTGTTATGGATTAATCATAGTATTTCTCGATGATTCATAAAAATATAACATGATACCTTAAAAAAATGTTCTAAAAAAATAATTATTTTCATTTTTTATGTTTTAATTGAATTTTATTTTATTTAACGAAAAATATAAATTAATTACATGATCTAATTTCATTATTATTTAACATGTGTGTGCATACAGACACAATAAACAATTTCTATTTTTATATAATACTAGTTTAGTGCCGGTGCTATACACGGGTAAATTTGGAGGCAGATTTTCTTGGATTTGTAAAAATTATAATGACAAATTTAATATGTTTTTTATATAATTGAAAAAATATAAAATTTATTCAAATATATTTAATATAAAACTTATTTATTAATAAAAAGTAATAAAAATATAATTGAATGTGATTATTTTATATAAATTTAAATTTAAATTTAAAGTAAAAGAAATTTGTAAAACTGTAAAAAAAAATACTAAATTGTTAAAGAAAAGGTTTGTATAAACAAATGAAATTACATAATAAAAATTCAAACTCTAAATTAAATTAAATAGTTATATTCTCAAATGCGAGTTTTAAATTATAAGTCATAATTTTATATATGTAATATATGTCATAGTTAATAAGTTGTATTGTATTTATTGATAATATACTTTTTAATTGATTATATTTTATCAGATTTTAATTAAAGGTTGTTTGTTTAAATTATTTGTTAAATTTTTTTATATATAAAATAAGAATTTTTATATTTTTTTGTTTGTTTAAATTTTATAATAACTAACACTTAATTATATATTTGTAATATGTCATAATCAATAAATTGTATTATCCTCTATCAATATCTTTTAGTTAAATTTTTTATTAACTCTTTATTAAATCAATAAAATGTTATTAATGTTACTTTATCAATATTATTTTGTTAACATATATTTTAAAATATTATATTAACTTTTTATGCAATATATAATATTCTTCGTCTCTCATATATTCATCTGTTAATTGCTAATTAATCATCATTAAAATATAATAAACAGTATAGATAATTATAATAAAATGTAAATACATTTTATTTTAATTAAAATGGTATACGTAAATACATTTTGAGTTAAGGTTCTAAATAATTTTTAGATTAAAATATTATGTTAATTCTAATATATTATTTTTAATATACATAAATTAGTTGTAAAATTACATTCATCCTCCATATTTTTTTATACCGGATATTTTT
The DNA here is from genome assembly GCA_013407115.1 of Glycine latifolia. NCBI lineage: Eukaryota > Viridiplantae > Streptophyta > Magnoliopsida > Fabales > Fabaceae > Glycine > Glycine latifolia. The sequence goes on along the minus strand of CM023946.1, from coordinate 13,901,745 downwards.
TTTATATTGATTCATCACCTATATTTGAATTTTACACTATATAATTAATTAAAATTAATTATTATTTAACATTAACATTAACAACACATTTAACCTAAGTTAATTAGAGTCGGTGGTATATAAACCCAATGATAGAGCGAAAATAAGATAAAGAAAGAGAAAGGGAGAAGGGGAGAAAAAAGTGAAAATAGGACCAAAAAATTAAAATAAAAGAGGAGTGAAAGAAAAATGGGAGAAATGAAGAGGAAAATAACTAAAACAAGGAATGACTAGAACATAAAACTACTAATGTGGATACCGTCCGTCAATCTATATTTTACTCCATTAGGTCAACCTTTATCTCTCTTTGTGTCGAGCTCTTGGTAACAAACTTTTGTTCTTACGAGAGCATCCAATAATCGTCTCATAATGTGTTCATACCACCTCAATCTATGTTTCCTCATCTTTTCACATATCGGTACCACTTATACCTTTCGTCAAATATCCTCATTTCTTATCTTATCCATCTTCGTATAATCACGCATCCACATTAACATCTTCATTTATGCTACCCCTATTTTATGCTCATGTTGTCTATGTGCTGGCCAGCATTCCGCTTCATATAATATTATCGATCTTATAACTGTTCTATAAAATTTTCTTTTTAGTTTAAAGAGAATTTTGCGGTCACATAAAAAACCTGATGCACTCCACCATTTAATAATTAATAATCTAAGTTTTTATGCACATTAACGTGATATTGATTTAATTAAAAATTAATAATATATTAATTTATTGTCTTAATTTAATTTACAATACTAGAATAAATGAATAATAAAAAAATTGTTTTCTTATTTAAAGTTTTTTACCACCGTTTTTAAAATGATATTATGCTTATTAACCTTTTACCCAGTTAAATTAAAATCTTTTACCTTTAATACAAAATATATAAAAAAGTTTTTCACACATTCATCTTAACAAAAAATTATAACTTTCTTTAAATATCAAAAGTTTATTTTTACAATACTATTATCGAAATTTATTTACATATTTATGATACTATATTTTTAATGATAATGTTTGTAATTATGATTTTTTCGCTTTTTATTTTAACCATGATACTAAACTTTTAATGTCTTATACTATTTAATGTTTTATATAAAAACAATTTTTTATAAATGATTTATAAATGTGTGAATTATATATATATATATATATATATATATATGCGTATATATACATTAGTAAAACAAAATACCAATTAAATTTAATTTTTTACTGATTATTTCATATCTATAGAAATAATTTATTATTGATTTCATTTATAAAACTTAAACTAATAAAAAAATTATAATTGCATAATATCTTGTTATAATATTTAGGGGTATATTGGATTCAGATTTTAAAAGATTATTTTTACATATAAAAGTCTTGTGAATTTTAAGATTATATAGGAATATTATGACTTATTAAATTTTTTTACAAAATTTATATGATAATTTGAATTTTAATAGATTTATATCATAAGAATTTAAAATTTTTGAAAGAATTTTTAAAAATACATTCAAAATTACAAGAGTCAAAATAATAATAAGAAATGATGATGTTTGGATAAATAAAAGTAAAACTAATATAATTATTTTAATAACTATGTTGATTTTAACTTTATTTCCACCTATATTAACATTTTCTTGTTGCAATAACATTTTCTCATTCTTACTTTTGAATTTTAACAATAGATTTAAAATTACACTTTTTTTTAATTACTATAATTATTTCATGATAAATTTAATGACGTGTTTAGATGAAGTGTAATAATAAACATATACTAGAATGAAGTAATGAGGATGAAAAATTGATACTAGGATTATTGAATTATGTAGATGACGAAATTAAAAGTTATGGGTATGGATAATTAGTCTTAACACATAAGATAAACATTACTTTAATTTAAAAAACAAAGGAAAAAGTGCATAAATAAAATAGTATATTTGATATTTTCCCCTAAAATAATAGAAGAAATATATATGACATACATATTTTGAAAACTATTAAAGAGAGAAAAATGTATGTCAGATGAGAGAAAAGAAAGTAACGTAATCAATAGAAAAATAAAAAAAAAAGTTTAGAAAAATCTTAAAGATTTGGATGAGATTGTTTGACAAATTTTTATATTAAAAAGTCTGGTGAAAATCATCAAAATCCTTCTTAGACAATAATCCATCAATTTTATATTTTTTAATATTAAAATTTTTTTATAAGTTATAAAAAATCTTAATTAAATACTATAAAATTTTGTTGTCTTCCTTAAAAAAATTTAAAAGTTTTAATACTTACTTATACTATTTAAAAATCATTATTGAGTAACACAAAACTTTCTTATAAAAAATATATTTTAAAATCCTTTGAAATCCTAATCTAACACACACCCTTAATCTTTAATGATAAACAAATATTTTATTTATTTATTAAAGCACCCTTTTATTAATCATTCTGAAAATAATAAAATAAAATTATTTTTAGAAGAAAATAAATATGATAACAACACATATAAATCTTTTTCTTTAAAAGATATATTATTATTATTATTGAAATCAATATTAATATATTAAATGATTTTATTTATTTAATCTATATTATTTATTTTATAATACATATAATTATTTTGGTCATAATGATAGTTATTGCACATATTGTATTGATGACATTTCTCTTCCTTTGCATTTTAGCTGCTAATGCTAGGAGTATAGCTTTCAAAAGAGGTTGACGGTGTTGTAGCTTTTTGTTCTTTTGTTTCTTTCTCGATATATCGAAAAAGATGATAAAGAATAATTTAGTGGATAATAAAAAATGGTGTAATATAAAATAATAGAAAGAATAAAGGAAATTTTAACCCACCAAAAAAAGAAATGTTAAGATAAATGTAATGTAACAACAACCTTTAAAATAAAAAATAATAAAATTAAGAAACAAGTATTATCGGAATAGGAATAAAATGTGAATATTACTTGGAATAAGATGTGAATACATTAGGTTTGACATGTCAATAAAAAAATCATTAGATCTTACAAGAGCGTTGCTATCTAGTATGAAAGGCTTCCGCACGAATAGCACGAAGAATCACAATGAACGACTGATCTTCTTTCAAAAACAAATATTAATTGGAAAATAAAAAATGGAAGTTGACACAATACATTTGTTTGTGTGCTTTTCACAAAAAGTGTTTCGTAACGTTCAACATTTTCCATTTTGAAATACACCCAATATAATGCAAAATATAATGCAAGAGATTTTTCTCTTTTCCATGTAAAAAGCAAGTACAAAGAAAAAAAAAGAAACACATAAGTCTATAAATTAAATACATAAAGAAGAAGAAAAACATGTGTAAAAGAAAATACATATATTAGAAACTTATACTAAAGAATGAAGATAAAAAATAATAATTCAATAGCAACAAAAGAATAAAAGAAGATAAGAAACTCTTGCAAGAGAAAAACTCGTAATAATATGTTTAACAAAAAGTAAAAGAAACTCTTGTAAGGGTTGACGTTAGGAAGTTCAATGTGTTATTAAATAGATTGTATATAATGTATATTTAAGGTTTTAAAAAAGGATCAATTAAATCTTTAAATTACTTTAATTAATTATTTAAATATTTTTTAATCCTATGTCAGATATTACGAGTGTTTCTCAATCTATTGAGTTAAAAGACTAATCCTGATTACCGATTACGGTGTGGTTATTGACCTAAGAAAATTTATATAGATGAAAATCGAATACAAGTTCTCTCACTAAATAAATTATTTACTTAAATATTAATTACCTTAATTACCTACTTGAATATATTAATTATCTTAATTACTATTTTAATATATCAATTGCTTAAATCAATTAATATATCATTGTAGATTTAAGAAAAAAATCATACCAGCATTTTTTTAAAAGTAAATGAGTTTACCCTCCATTTTAATTTTAAAAAATATTAAATAAGATATATGATTATGTGTTGGTATAAATGATTTTTTTAAAATCATACCAGAGTTTCTACTAAAAAGTTTGGTATAAAAGATTTGTTTTTAAAAATATTAAATGAGTATGTCCATGACTGAGTTTTAAGTTTTCACGTTTTTAATTTGGCACTTCATACTAATTTAGGTGTGATTAATTTGAAAAAAAATTAAATACGATTTCATTATGATTAATGATGGTTTTGTTTCTTTATTATTATTTTTAAAAAAAAAGAGAAATTTGTTATGTGAGACATAATTTTACCATTACTTACTACGTGTGTAAACGTATTTATATAATATATAGATATAGATACACTTCAATTCAATGGTTAGTTAGCTATGTGGGAGTAGCCATGAACGGATACTCATATTTCATAAAATGATCCGTCAAATTGGTTTAGGTAACTAGTACATTGCATAAGTCACATTAATTTTTTCTATATGAATTATGTATCAATGTTTCTCTCGTAAATTTGAGGTATATGGGGATTTTAGATTAATTTAATATATTTGTTTTTAGTATTTTTTATTAATAAATATTAATCCTTAGTTTTTGTTATAATATTTTTATTATTAATTTATTATTTGGGGTACAAGAATCATGATTTTCTGGTTTATGCTTAATAAGAGAATATATAATTCCAAAATGATGATACTGTGTGTATCATCATTTGCTAAAATTTGGCATGGATCCGATCTAGGTCATTTGCTCCACCTTGTGGGTGGTGATGTCATTATTGTATATTTTTTCTATTTTTTTTAATAAAAACTAGATTAGAAGTTTGGCTTATTTTTTTAATAAGATTCATTCTAAAATATTTTATGCATTAATTTTTTCTTCACAAAAATATTCTTAATTTAAGTAATTTTTATTAGTTCACTACTTCCTCTAATCCAAAACAATCGATGTTTTTAAAGTTTCTTTAACATATTAAAATCAACAATAAATGAGATATTTTGTAAAATAATTTTATTAAAATATTCTTACTTTTCATAAATGCATTACTTATAGTTATTGGTTGATTGGTGATGGTAGAGAATTGACTGGTAAATATTAAAAAAATCATTAGATTAATGTAATTTATTTGAGACAAATTTGAAATAAAAGTTATTTCGTTAAATCTAAAAATATCAGTCAATATGAAAATATTTTTGAGTGCTAAAACATTTTTCTTGTATGAAAGAATATATTGGAATCTCTCTTTGACTATTCACCTGTATAACCAATAAATAAATAAATATATTAACGGTGAGAGGGATTAAAAGATTAAAATAAAAAATAAAAATAAAAATAAAAATATGTTTTATTATATCAGAGATAATATTTTTATAAAAATATATAAATTTAAGATAAATTTAATATTACTAATTAAATTAAGTAATTTTCATAATCTTAATAAGAATTAATTAATTGTTTTTTATAAAAAAAACAAGACAGGAAGTACCTGAATTTGACTCACTTTCCATGTCAGATGTCCTCTGACCATAAAGAAACAAAGGGCTAGTGCGTGCAAATAAAAAATGAAAATTGAAACGTGACTATTGAAGTACTTAAAATGTTTGACTTGTAATGTAGCTAGGTAGAACGTTGTTATCATGAATTAAATCAAATTTTTTGCCATTGATTTTTATCAGAAAGGAACATGATTAATCGAGTCTAGCAATTAAATCAATACAGCTCCATAACAATAAGGAAAATACTTATTGTTACGAAAAGTTACACACGAAATCACATACGAATTATAACGACTACCGTAATTTATGTTTCACTTATCTTTTTACTTTTTATTCAATCAAACTTAAACATGGGCCTTTCATACCTATTCGTGTGGATTTTTTTCATACCAATTAGCACTGCTCTAACTATAATTATACACACTCATAGTGTTTGCTGACCCTGGTGTAATTATACATGGATGATATTGGTGGAGCTAAAACAATAGTCCACAAACCGCCAATCACATTAAGCCACGTGCCCCACTTTAATCCTACGTGTCATCAAACAGTGGGGTCGTCTTTGACTCCCCTTGTGGCCATGTCACCATTAATGACGTCATAAACCGAACCCAATCCACAAAAATATTAAAACCTTTGCGGTGGTAAAAAAACTAAAAAATAGTGTGTTGTGTAATAACAAAACAGCGAGCGGCAGAAAAGGGCACATCTGCAAAAGTAGCATACCGATTTATTATATTTCTTAAATTTATTTATCCAAAAACAATAAAACGTCAAAACTGATTAATTACAAAAAATGCTACTTATACGGGGAAGAAAGAGAAAATGGCAGGTTAAGTAAATAATACCGAAAACCAATGGCATTTGCATTAAACCAAGGCACACAATAAAACCCTCTCCAACACACATCACTCACATCACAAGTTACTCTACTTAATTTTACTAACCCCTGCCCCTGCCCCTGCCCCTGCCCTGTTCCTAGTGCTGCTTCATTCCTCTGCCTCAGCCCCCAATTTTTTTATATTCACTCATTATTTCCTTCCTCTGGAAACAGGGGAAGAAGGTGGGAGGCAGAATCTGAATAATAATAATAATAATAATAATAATAGTAAATAGCTGCGTGTTCAATGAGAGCCACATAAAATCTATAATGGGAGTAGTTTCCGAAGGAAACGGCGACGTCTTACCATGGCTGAAATCGATGCCGGTAGCGCCGGAGTACCGGCCGAGCGCGGCGGAGTTTGAAGATCCTATAAGCTACATATTCAAGATCGAGAAGGAAGCTTCCAAGTATGGAATCTGCAAAATCATCCCTCCCTTCCCACCTTCTTCCAGGAAGACCGCAATCGCCAATCTCAACCGCTCACTCGCGGAGAACGGCTCCACATTCACCACGCGCCAGCAGCAGATCGGCTTCTGCCCCCGCAGGCCCAGGCCCGTCCAGAGGCCCGTCTGGCAGAGCGGCGGTCGCTACACCTTCACCGAGTTCGAGTCCAAGGCCAAGTCCTTCGAGAAGACGTACCTCAAACGCCACACCAAGAAGGCCTCGGGTCCACTGGAGACTGAAACACTGTTCTGGAAGGCGACGCTGGACAAACCGTTCTCCGTGGAATACGCGAACGACATGCCGGGGTCAGCGTTTTCCCCGAAATGCAAGCGCGCAGGGGATCCGAGCTCACTGGCGGACACTCAGTGGAACATGAGAGCGGTTTCGAGGGCCAAAGGTTCGCTCTTACAGTTCATGAGAGAGGAGATTCCGGGCGTTACTTCTCCTATGGTCTACGTTGCCATGCTCTTCAGCTGGTTCGCGTGGCATGTTGAGGATCATGACTTGCACAGCCTCAATTACCTCCACATGGGCGCCGGCAAGACCTGGTACGGCGTCCCCCGCGATGCCGCCGTCGCTTTCGAGGAAGTCGTTAGGGTTCACGGCTACGGCGGAGAGATTAACCCGCTCGGTGAGATAGCGTGTTTGCTGTGTTGCTCTATGTTTGCCTTTTTTTTTTGTATTTTCTTTTTCTGGCATTGTTGAATATACTGTTGAGTTCTGCCTTGGCATGCATTTGCTTTGAATTTCCGAAATGTTTGACTTTGGGATTGGAAGGTTAGTTGACTGCTAGTGATGATGTGGCACTGTTGTGTGTGTGTAAGTTCTTTGTTGCAAGACTATGTGAAGTTTCTGAGGTTAGGTTCTGTTAGTTTATTTGGGGATTGATATGGACTGTTGTTAACTTTACGGAGGATTACAGAGCAAATTTGTATAGCATTGTCTCTTTGGTGGGTTTTGACTTAGACTCTGTTTGGATAAACTTTTGAATAGACAATTTTATAGGAGAAATGAGTAAGAAGGTAAAATGAATTAAACATTTTCCAAGTTAAAATTAGCTTGTGCATAAGTTTAAGTTAGCTTTTGGGGACCATTTGGGGATTGATACGAACGGCTGTTAACTTTACAGAGGATTACAGAGCAAATTTTTATAACATTGTCTCTTTTGTGGTTTTTAATTTAGGCTTTGTTTGGATAAACTTCTGAATCGACGCTTATAGGAGAAATGAGTAAGAATGTAAAATGATTTAAACTTTTTCCAAGTTAATATTAGCTTGTGCATAAGTTTATGTTAGCTTTTGGAGAAGTCAAATGAAAGAGCTTCTATAAATTAACTTATGCATATATAGCAAGAGCTTAATTCATTTCACATATGTTCTTCACCTATAAGTGTTATGGAGAAGTTTATCAAAGCCGGGCCTAAATTTGTAACATTGTGTTTTATAGGCTAAAACACTGGTCAAATGATAGTTTGGTTGAAAGGGACCAATATTTTCTTTCCATAAAACATGCACTGGGAAGTTTGTTTTCTGCTTGTGATAGTTTTGATCTTAAAATAAACACACATTAAACCGTTGGAATCCATTCCGGACAGAAAAAGTTGTTTTGGAAAAATCGTTTAGTCCTGGCTCTGGTATAGAATGACCTGCATTGTGATGTTGTCAGCAAGATGGGGAGATATTCATGATCATGGGAACTGTTAACATATGTTCACGTAATCTCTCACTCTTTTACTAGTAAATGTGCCATATAGTTTGTGTTGTTCATTTTCCGCATGATGTGCATTTTTACCCATAAATTGAAGGATGTGTGCTTGTATTGTGTTCTGCTCTCACAAAACTTTCAGATCAAGGCATTATTGTTGAAAACAAGATTCACCACTGAAATCCTTGGAGTTTATGATTTAAGTTCTAGTCCTCTGTTTTAATCTCAGACAGATGACATTACATAGTTGATTTTAGGATGCCAATTCATTGCTTTAGGGGGAAATGAATGCGTCTAATGATTGAATAATATTTTAAGTTTTAACGCAGTGTCCCCATTTGGAATTTAAAAATCTACCCCAATTTGAGTAGGCACAGCTGTCTCTCTCTTTCACTTGCTGTCCCCCAACACATCTGCTTAACATAGCCTTCATCTTTCTATATTTCTTGTTTTGTGTAGGGAATGTTTTTTTTTCCATCTTCTTCATTACTTTTACCTTTGAAATATCATGTTTTATTTTTCAATTAATGAGGAATGAAAGAAATTGATTGGTCCCATCTGGGACAACTGGGGAATAACAGTGATTTCCATATGTGAATAGGATCATACTTGATTTTTGTGTTTATATATTGATCCACATGTTACAAACTTACATGGGTCTTGTTTCCTTTCAACAGTTACTTTTGCTATTCTAGGTGAGAAAACCACAGTGATGTCGCCTGAAGTATTGATTAGTGCAGGTGTTCCATGCTGCAGGTACGAATATTTATGAACATCATAGTATATATTTTTATGGTGTTCCATGCTGCAGGTCTATTTGCTGTGGCCTGTAGGAGATGCTATACTGCTATTTACTTTGAATTACTGCTTATTTTGACCTACACATGCAAAACAATTTGCACTTTAAAACTGTTGAAGTTCAGTTTAAATCTCAAATACAACCTTGCTGGAAATGTATCCCTAGTCAGGACACTAACTATTATTTTTACTGTCATTAATTGGAATTTGTCATTACAGCATCCATTTCCATTTGGAATAATTTGTTTTTATTTTTCCACTGTTGTGTGTCTAATTCTTTTGGAAATCATTTCTGTACTAAATGAACATTGAGTGCTCTTCACTTGGAGCTTGGAAGCAGTTATTGATGGTTAGTTTTGAAGGTTTTGGTAGAAACAATGAAACCTCAATGGTGTGGCAGTATTTAGTTTATTTAGTTGTATGGTGTATATGGTTGGAGTAAAATGCCCTCACCTTTAAAGGCTTTTCTTTTTTCTCATATTTGATTGGTATAGGATTGTTTTCTTGTCCTTCTCTCTGGTGCTCTGCTATGGCTGTTTCAGGGGAGTACCCATTTCTGATATGCAGAGACACACAATTGCTCCATGCTTGGTTCTCTCTGTTTTTTTTTTTTTTTTTTTTGTAATTTTTAATTTCTTTTTCAACTTAAAAGAATATCATATCCTATCCCTAGTTGCTGTACCCTTGTTTATCTCAAATGTGTAATTTTCTTTTTCAGTGACCATGTATGGTGGTTTATGTGCATCTTGAAGTTTAACTTTTAATTTCTTGGAATCAGGTTAGTACAAAATGCTGGGGAATTTGTTGTGACTTTTCCAAGAGCCTATCACACAGGGTTTAGTCATGGTAAGACACCTACAAGTCTAAGAATGTTAATCATAAGGATTCCCTTTTTTTTTTTCTTCTTGGAATGGGATGGAATGGTGGTGATGATAATTGTTTCAGCCAATAGTCGAATATTTCTAATGCTTTTGAATGTATGCTGTGTAGGTTTTAATTGCGGAGAGGCAGCAAACATTGCAACACCTGAGTGGTTGAGGTTTGCTAAAGATGCTGCTATTCGGAGGGCTTCACTAAATTATCCTCCCATGGTTTCACATTTCCAGTTACTTTATGACCTTGCCTTAGCTTTGTGTTCTAGGTTTGTCTTTTTCTATTTTAGCTTCTTATAATTTGCTATGAGTGTGCTGCCGGTAATTTACTGGATTTATCTTTTGTTTTCACTTTGTTAGTAGGTTGATGCGATTATTAATGATATATTATTGACTTCAGGGAGTTTCAAGATTCAATTGTATTCTCCAATTTTAGAAAGTGTGGATGAATCATTCTGGTTTAGATATAAATGTCTGCATTTTTAGGTTTTCCTTTTTCAGAATTTCATGTAATACAATTTGATCATGGTACCAAGACAATGATTCTGATGACCATATGATCTGCTCTTAAAAATATACTGCCTGTAAATATCCTTTGTTTTCTCTATACAGAATTCCTGTGGGCATCAGTGCTGAACCTCGTAGTTCTCGTCTTAAAGATAAGAAGAAGAGTGAAGGAGAAACTGTAATTAAAGAACTATTTGTCCAGGATGTGCTACAGAACAATGATCTGCTTCATTTTCTTGGGCAAGGATCAGCTGTAGTACTTCTTCCTCATAGCTCAGTTGACATTTCTGTTTGCTCAAAATTACGTGTTGGATCCCAGCAATCCATTAATGTAAGCAATTCTGAGGGAATGCATTCTTCAAAAGGTTTTGTTTCTGATGATCTGGCATTTAACAGAAGTCATGGAATCAAGCAAGGAAAAAGTTTCTATTTTGTGAAAGACAAGTTTATTACGTTGTGTGAAAGGAACAAGATTTCCTCTTTTGATGTAAATGGTAACATAAGCATTTCAAGTTTTAATCCGCTTCAAAGAGACACTGAAAGAGAAACTTGTCAAGGAGATGGGTTGTCAGATCAGAGACTGTTTTCATGTGTCACATGTGGAATATTAAGCTTTTCCTGTGTTGCTATTGTACAGCCTAGAGAACCAGCAGCTAGATATCTTATGTCAGCTGACTGCAGTTTCTTTAATGATTGGGTTGTTGCTTCTGGAGTATCTAACAATAAATTTACTATTGCCCGTGAAGAAGCAACTATTCCTGAGTCAAATATGTATACAGGCAGGTTTTATAAGTTCTATTTCTAGTCTTCCATACTTTGTTTCATATTGTATAAAAAATAGTTTCTGTTAACTGTTTCTTCAGATCTTATCAATAATGACTTCACATCCTAGGTATCTTCCCTGCTATATCTTGTGCTCATCAGGAAACATGTCTATTTATTTGGTCAGTGTCTTTCTGTATGTATGAGCTGAGCTGCATGGCCGGAATCATGACAATTTCCTACAGTAGAGTAGAACTATGAATGTTGTGCTTGTAGGTTATGTCCTGCCTCTGCATTGGCATGGACTAGGGCCATCTTTTTTTCTTTCTAAATATTTTCTTTTGTGAAATATCGGTGTTTTATAAATTAGCTAATGAGTCTGACCTTTAGCATATTTATTTATATTCTGTTCTAATTTTCTTATGGGTCCAGAAGGTCGGTTTGGATCCTGTAGTACTTTAGTATACCAGGGAAATGGTTAAATTGTTTTTAGTTGTAAAATTCAAATCCTGAACTCCAGAAGACCAGAGTGTCTTGTCTCATGTGATGGTTGAAGAAGCTTTGAGTTGTCCTTCCATGAGTACCATAAACTTGTCTTTAGTTACATAATAGCGAATCTCGTTATGATAAGTTTTTAGATGGGGGATAAGAGAACAGGAACATTCACTAGTATGCAATGTTTTTATGATGTGCAAATGAAAGCACAACTTTGGTAACTGAGCAGCTAAATCCTATTATATCTCCTTTGCTTTATCTTTTAAATGTTTCCCTGCATAATGTAATATCTAATTTCATTGTTTCAGTCTTGGCTAGGATTTAGTTAAAATTTAAAAGTACTGATCCTTTTTGTTATTTCATGCAGGATGGATGAAAAAGAATGTCCAAGATGGTATACATGATGTTCCTTTTCAATCTTCTCAGGTGGCTTTAAATACTGTAAGTGAAAATGGGAATACAGCTCTTGCATTATTGGCTTCAGCATATGGAAATTCTTCTGACTCTGAGGAAGATCAGATTGCGGTTGACATTCATGAATCAAATGTGATAACTGATACTCGAGATTCCCATGCTAGTCCCATGACTGCACTTGATAGGGGAGATTATATTCCATCAAAGAGTTCCAGTTATGAGGATTTTATACATCGTAGATTAGAGCGTTTTGAAAATACAAGGATGGTGCCTAATTCCACCTCTAATTGTTCCCAAGATGCTTATGATGCTGAAAGGTCATTGTCTAGCAAGTCTATGGTTCCCTTTGATAATAAAAAAGCTTTGATGGTGCTACAATCTGATGGTGACTCATCCAGAATGCATGTTTTTTGTCTGGAGCATGCTGCAGAAGCAGAGCAGCAACTTCGCTCAATTGGTGGAGCCGACATATTGCTCCTGTGTCATCCAGGTTTGTGGGCTGATTGAGTATATAGAATTTCTTGTGATGGAAGTTGTCAGTTTATGTTTCAAAGTAAATTTTCTGTCCTCCATAATGGAAAGGTTATACATGTTCTTCAGGGGGGCGTCAATGTAAATCACTCTATAAAAAAATCATGGATCTGACTTTTGTTTTGTTTTACTGTTTTTTATGTTTATTTTTTTGAAGTCGTAGACGAGCTCTATGTTTGTCATAGATGGGTTATATTTGCCATCTATGATGAGTTATGACAATAATTCATTCATTCACAAGCCAGGATATCTTAAAAGATGTTTCTATCTGATTTGAAGAAGTGTTTTTCATGAAGTTGTCACGGATTGATAATAGTTGGTGTATATTAACTCATTTTTACTAATTAACTTTATCTTCATTTTCTGCATCTTGTATAGGATTTAGAGGGCGAACCCTGACACAGCGATAAAGTTGTGTCTTGGTGACTTGTTGGTCATGGGTTCGAATCCGGAAACAGCCTCTTTGTGTATGCAAGGGTAAAGCTGCGTACGATATCCCTCCCCCTTAGCTGCGCATAGCGTGGAGCCTCCGGGCATTGGGGTTCGTGGTTTTGTATGGGATTATGATTTCTAATGTTTATCTTCATTTTCTTCATCTTGCATGGGATTATGATTACTGATTGAAAAATATTGTATTGTTACTCTTACTAATTTTTCTCTTTGCAAATCATTCATTGTTTTTTTTTTTTACATATTTCTATAGATTATCCCAAGATAGAGGCTGAAGCAAAAATGGTGGCAGAAGATTTGGGGATGGATTATGTATTAAAGAATATTGTATACAGGCATGCTTCCACGGAGGATGAGGAGAGGATCCAGTCGGCTCTGGACAATGAGGAAGCTATTCCTGGGAATGGTGACTGGGCTGTAAAGCTAGGAATCAATCTCTTTTATAGTGCAAATCTTAGCCGCTCTCCTCTATATAGTAAGCAGATGCCTTACAATTCTGTTATATACTCTGCATTTGGTTCTCCAGCAAGCTCACCTGTAGAGCCAAAGGTCTACCAAAGAAGGGTCAACAGGCAGAAAAAGATTGTTGCTGGGAAATGGTGTGGTAAAGTTTGGATGTCCAATCAGGTCCATCCCCTTTTAGCAAAGAGAGATTCTGAAGATATTGAGGATGAGAAACTCTTACTAGGGTTGATATTACCTGATGAGAAAATTGAAAGATCAGAAAGTACCTCCAAAAGGGAAGCTATTAGCAGAAAATCAGGTAAGAAAAGGAAAAAGACAGCAGAGAATGGACGATTCAGGAAAGGAAGTTATGCTAAGAAAAATATACTTTCAGATAATTCCACTGAAGATAAACCCAACTCACAGCCAAGGAGGATTCTTCGAAGTAAGAAAGCCAGGCATACTGAGAGAGACTGTGCTGCTTTGAAAGGGGATTATTCTCCTCCATATCATCATAGAAAACCTACAAGCAACCAAACAAACTTCACTGAAACTGATGCAGTTTCTGATGATTCGCTTGATGATCACATGCAGCAAAGGAGGAATGTTAAAGTTGGAAAGGCTAAATTTATGGACAATGATGTGGTTTCAAATGATACGATGGACTATGACTCTGATTGGCAGCAGAGGGAAGAACACAGCAGCAAGCAAGTTGAAGATATGGAGAAAGATGCAAATTCAGAAGATTCTTTGGATGTTGGTTCTCTCCAGCTGCAACGGAAGACTTCCAGAGTCATGCATGCTAAAAGCATCAATGAAGATATAATTTCTGATGACCAAATGGAGTGTCCTTTTCAGAAGAGGCAAAAGAGAATTCCTAAAAGCAGGCAGGGCAAATACCTTACTGGAAAAGATATAATATCTGATGACCAACTAGAGCTGAAAATGCAGAAGCAGCAACGGACAAATCCTAAAAGCAGGCAAGCCAAATACCTCAAAGAAGAGGATATTGCATCAGATGACCAACTGGAGGACCATTATCGTAGATATCAAAGAAGGAATCCTAAAGGCAGACAGGCCACATGTGTAGCAGGGGAAGATGAAATGTCTGATGACCAATTGGAGAATCATTGTCGGAAGCAGCAAACAAGTTTCTCAAGGAAGAGGAAAAACAAAGGCATT